>CM076571.1:389516175-389959682 GCA_034641835.2 Pinus albicaulis
GCTGCAACATTTCGTTTATTGACTCTGTAGTAATGGTAAATAGTACCCCTTTATTTGCATTCACAATAGCTCTTTGTTCAGGAATGTAGTACTGGTGGCATAATCTAATAATTTCTTGACAAGGGTGAGTCAAGGGGACTACATATTTGGGCAGATTGGATTCCCAAATATGAACTTCTTCATGATCATCTAGAGATTTTTCAAATCACCAGTTATGGATATCTAACAGATTGAATTCAACTATAGGATCAGCTATTTTATAGTCAATATCAGCTAGGGTAATCTGCTAAATATCAACAACTGCGGGCTGTAAAGGGTTGACTATGATTGCAATATTTGGAGTCATGGCAGGAGTAGGTTTAGGAGTTTTAGAACTTTTAGGCTTGTTAACACTCTGTTTTTTAGGCATTTTGATTGGCTTCTGCAAGTTTAAACTGTTTGCAGAAGCAATTTTACTATAACAGAGGCTTGATTGGGCAAATTTAGCAAAATAGAATATATTTTTTGGATTTTATGCTTATTTAGGTTTCTCAAATAAGTTTGGAGGCTTTAAAAATTGGTATAAAACATAAAACAAGGGTTTTCTGAGTTTTTTACTAAAAAATGGGTTAAAAATCTGTTGAAAAAGGATTTACAGAAGATTAGGGCACCTGCGGAGGATTTTTGGCCTTTTAGAGCTTGAAATTGTCATTAAACTATGAAAAACTGATAAATTTCCTTGAAAATATCGTGCAACAGACAACTAGGGTTTCTAGAAAAAAATTTCCAGACTTTGGCTTATTTCTGGGACTTTGGGCAATTTAATTTCTTAATTTCTTGATTTTGAAATGATTCTTTTTCTTTTAAATTTTTCTTTCCAATTTAGTTGCAAGTTTGAAACTCATAATAATACCTATTTGTATGCACGTATCGAATTTAAAAGGGTTTCTTCAGTCTCTGATTGAATTGATGGCTTTCAATGGTTGATTAGGAGCAATGTGCAGCTCCTTTACTATCTTCACGGGTTTTTTTGGTGAATTCTTAGGTTCAGGGTGTTTAAAAGGGCAACCAAGGGTTTCAGCAGGTTTATACAGTCAAAGAAGTGAAACAATGGTTAAACATGAAATATAGGTAGAAGAATGAAAATGCATATACAAAGGTTTAGTAAACATTTCGGTTGTATTAACCCTTGGCATTAAATGCAGGTCTTGTCCGACGGGAGCTAGTTTTCAAATTACAAAGGCTTTGAAAATCGACAATTTATCGCGTAGCTTTTTAGTGGTAAGTGGTTTTAAACAAAACCTACACGACCCAATTAGGAGAGGCCACGTGGAGGGGAGGGGTCAATGGGAAACCACCCATTTCACGTGGCTTTGGCTGTCAGGTGGTCGGGCATGTTTTTCACGTGATAGCATCCTCCGACCGTCGGATCAAGAAGTTTAAAGCGAATAGTGAGGATTTGTTCGGGAATTGCATTGGAGTGGAAAGGTGGGACTGGGTCTGATTATATGCAACGGAAGCGTTAATATGTGGCGGGGGCTATAATATGTTTAAAACCTTTATAATATGGCCAAGGGGTAAATGATATAAAATATATATGACATGTTTTAAGGATGGTATAGGCAGATTTAATCATTTTTTTTTATTTCAAACATTTGTTAAAGGTTTTGTAATAAAACATATGAGGGCGGGTTTATATATTGTATTTATATTGTTTTCAACCTTTTTTAATGATTTAAAAACTATAGGGAGAGATACATTAGAATAGTGATAATCTTTTAGACCAAAGGTCTTTATAATTTGGGTTTTTTATTTACGCACACGGGATAATAGACTTTGGTCAAAAGTTTATAATAGTGGGTTTTTGGGGTATTTAGATATAATGAAATTAATAAATAAGGAAGGGTATTTCTTAGGGATATATTAGAAGTATGTTAAAGGTTACTATGAAAGGGTAGTGTAATAAAACAAAATGCATATTATCTCCAAGTATAGTATAAAATCAAGCATAGCTCATCTTTATATTTCTTTCACTAATACTTAGGATAAATGTAATTTTGTGGGTTTTTATGAATGCTTATGAAGGGATGAAGTTAACTATTCTAGGGTTACAATTTTACTAAGCAAGAATGTGTCTTTACTTAGGAAAAAGGGGTTTTAATGTATGAATGAAGGGTAAATGATGATAAATGTGGATTTAACATAAGAACTCAATATTTTTAACTAACCAGTCATCGAGCCTTGGGTCTGGTCCCAAAAAAAGTTAGAGAAATGCTCTAAGCCTGTTTGAATGATAGCTTAGAATACTGAATACTCATAGGGGAGGGGAAATTAGTGATTTTTACCGATGATGCATTATTTACATGATTGCTCCACTTCTTTCTACCTACCCAACTTCTATTTCTAACATTTTTTCTTCATTTTGCAGGTGCATTTAGGCTTGCAACCTTAAAACATTTTCTTTCAAAGCATAAAACTATCTAGTTCTACCTTATTTCATCCGAGGGCTCAGATTAAACTGTTGAGATCCTCATTATTCTCTACCTATCTACTGATTTTTCAAGTATAAACTGTTTGACAAATGTTTATTCTCTATCTAAAACATGAAATTTACAGCATGAAAAGTTAACATTAAATTGTTTAACTGATCATGGATTATGGAATTTATTGACACTCTGCACATAATCATTATTCTTGTAGTAAAAGTAAAAGTAGTGGCATTTGGACTTGCTCACTTTCAGTTCTTATTTATTTTCTTTTGGGGTTTATATTTTCTAATTCCTTTGATCTTTCTATTAGGACTTTTTACCCTCTTTTTGTTTTTTTATTATTTTTCATTTTTTCAAAATATGGGAAAAGAACTTGCAGAAAGCAAGGTATGTACATATTTACAAGACTTATCAAATTCAATTAAAAATTTTATTAACCCTATTATTATAGGACCCTAACAGATCCCTTACCTCTTGGAGGCAACAAACACTAGCCTTGATCCTTTTTGATATGTGAGAGGGAGAAAGTAAAATTGGTTTACTAGAATGCTCTTACCATGACTAACCTCAAGACTGCCTTTCTTTTCATCAATGATCTATGTATTTATGTCTCCTGCATTGTGTTTTTGGCTGCCCTCTTGAGAGGTACTTTCATTTTCCTTCATGCTAACATCACTGTCATGACCTTCGCAACTATCATCAACCTTTTGAATGTCCTTTTGGTTCTTAGTGTCACTGATGTTATCATTATTAGGGATATCAGTCATCATTTTTTCTTCTTCATCATCCTCCTCTGTGTTTGAAACATTATCATTGCCATCATCATTTTCTTTATTTTCACTGTTAGAGGTGTCTTTGTCAGTGTCTTCATTACTGTTCGGTGCATCTTCATCATTTTCATCTTCTTCCATATCTTCTCCACTGTCATTTTGTTCGAAACTGTCCTCTTCATCATGTTCATTTTTTTTCCCAATGTCATGCTTACTTTTTTCATATTCATCGTTGTCATGCTTACTGCCCTTTTATTCAAATTCTGCATTTGTCTCTTCTTTTAATTCTACCTTTTCATCATCTATTCCTTCTTCATTTGTATCTTCTTCATTGCTTGCATCTGCCTCTTCTTCATTGCTTCCATCTGCCTCTTTTTCATCTGTTTCTTCCTCACTATTTGGCTCACTACCTTCTTCTTCTTCTTCTTTCCTATTTTTCTCATTTCCTTTGCCCTCCCCTTCATTGTTTGGCTCACTGCCTTTGTTTTCATCATCCTCTGCATTATTTGCCTTATCACTACTTTCTTTTTCTAAACTATCTTCTCCTTCATCATTTGCCCATGTCTCTTGATTTTCATCATCATCATTCTCTTCCTCACGGCTGTCATTTTATGCCTCATCATTTGTTTCTTCTTCCTCATTATCCTTTTGTTTCTTCCTCATCATCATTTTCTTCATTTTCACTTTCTTCTTCTTCATCATTTTTCCTTTATTCTTGACTGTCATTTTCCTCTTGCTCTTCATCACTTTCTTCTTTTTCTGATGCTTTGGGAGAAGGTGAAGGAGGGAATTTCTCTTGGGGAGAGGATTCATGTGGAGAGCATGATTCATGGTCAGTGAGGGGTGATGGAGGAATGGAGGAAGGTGGATGAGATGACGAGGGTAAACTTTGTAGAGGAAGAGGCTGTGGATTTGTGAAAACATCATGGGCAATGAACACTTCCCATGGGATACCCTGTTGCTCTAACTGATGCAACACAATCATCTTGATAAGAGAATGATGTAAAATACTATGCATTTTTTGTGGAGGCCTCTTTTCCACAATGTATGAAATCTTATAAATACTTCTATAAAGGTAATAGGGAAAATGTAGTAGCTCGGCCCTAGTGAAGTGCATAAGCAGTCTTATATAGTACCTGGAATAAAGTCTAGAAAACCTCCCCTCGCATGTAAAATACTTCATGATGAATTTCATTAAAGGGGCATATCTTTCCAACAAATGGGAAAAGGGAAAAACAATTTTACAATCAGCTTGGTATCTTGGTTTCAAGAAAGGCTGATAATGGCTCAAGTCCAAATTCACCTGTTTGAACCATTTTTCTCCCATACAAGGTATCCTAGTGGCCATAGCAATTATATTGGTGGATAGCTCAAAATTCACTCCAGCTAGATGCACTTGATGGTCATGGAGGTTGAGGATAAAAAGTCTAGTAAACTCAGGGTTACTTTGGACTCTTTTTACCTTCTCACAGAAATTAAAACAACCTACCTCTTGGAAATATGCAACTGTGGTAGGGGAGGTTGTCAACTCCTTGGTGTTGAAAGGCTCAAACTTGTTTACTTTTCCACCCTTTCTCTATGGTCCCCAGGGCCTTTGGCCTCCCCTACCACTATGACTACTGCCTTCTCTTGACCTTCTGTCTTTTAAATTCTTGCCTTGAAGGCAAAAAACCATAATTTTTCTTTGTGAAAATAATGTAGAAATATAAGGTTCTTCCTCTAATTTAAATGACAAGAACTCAGGAAATGGAGGAGGTGCCTTGTTACTTACCTCTCAAAGGTACTATGGACCTTTTGGAAGTGATTTTGTGGAGCTTATAGCAAATTTGAGAGCTTGATATGCTGGAGAAAGCTTCCTGGGTAAACACGTAGCGCAGGCGAGCAGCGTCGGGCCAGTCGGGTTGGCCTCGCACGGGCTGTCGGGTTGGCCCTGAACATAGCACAGGAAGGTGCAGAGGTTGGGTCCTATCGAGCGGTCCTTGTGCAGTGCTGAAAAGACAAGTGCGTAGTACCCGGTCGGAGTTGCACGCACTGTTGGGTCAACCTATGGCCCTGCGCGTAGCGCCCAGGTCAGTCGTTGTCCGGTGTTGCCTGTTGAACGTGCCCTGCACTATGAGTGGGTACCACACTTCTACAAGCGCGTACCACTCCGTTACAGTTTGCAAAGAGGGTACACACAGGTGCGTAGCACACTTTTCTAGGAGCGTAGCGCTGGGATTTTTCTGCTTGAGGTCTGCTAGGAACTCAGAAATATCTTTGAAAACCTTCCACTTCTTTTTGCAAATGAAAAATGGGCTTGAGTGATAAACAATGGCTTTTTATACCTTTGGAAAAATAATTAAAACCAAAAACCTGCCTTTTCTAATGTTTTCTTTTTTACCATTGTCACTTTATCACTGATATCTTTTTCTTTTGCAGGAGGTGACTTAAAACATAAAAAATGATCTTTTATCATCTCAACCTTTCTTCTTGGTTGTCCTTAGGTAACTGAGGTGATGGATTTTAGCTCTCTTTGGCCTGTTGATGTTTCTTAAAACTTGTTTTATTGGTGCCTGTTGGAGTTGTATGGTTTCACTTTGTTTTAACCATTCTCATGTTTTCAACCGCTTTTTATTGAGAGACTGATAGAAACATATATTATCTCTCTTTCAGTTGCCAGAGTGTAGTGGTCTTAAAATAGGGTTCCTCCCATTCTTATTTATTTTCTAGAGGTATAATGGGTTTGTCTTTCATGGTGACCTTAGTATTTTTAATCAAGTTTGTCATTACCTCCCCTTGGCCACTTCTTCTTGTTGTAGGTGCCATAACACAGTGTTTTGGTCTTCTTAAACTTCCTTTGGATTTTGACACCTTAATCACTCAACAGTAGAACTCATGCTCAATTTGATTTCTTATTTGACACTAAACCTCCTACTTTCCTTCTTTGGACCATTTTCAAGATATTTGACAGTAATTGAAGGCTTAGACTTCCTCACACTAATACTCTTTACAATTTGTCCCTTTGATGCAGTGAAACAGTGTTTCCATGACAAATCATGTAAGTCACCTTCTGATATCATTTTCAACTTCTACCTGCTATCATCATGGAGGTCTCTCATCTTCATTTCTAGTTTCAATAAATCTTCAATTTATGCATAGTTTTGATGATGTACCTCTATCCTTGTGGTTTTGGTGTTGGCTCCTTGTCTGGAAAAACCTTTTAGCCAATTAGTCATAAAAACCCTAATTTTCTTTGTTCATAGGCCTACTGCCTCTCCTTTGTTGTGGCTTCCCTTTGTGATGATTTATCCTCTTTACTTACCTCTTTTTCTGTTGATGGCCATCTCATTCATTCCTACAGAAATGTTTAAGATGGGCAGTTGTCTTTTGCAGCAGTTGTGCTTTGACTGAGGAGGCCTTTTTTGAAGGATTTTTTATACCTTTTGGGCAATCATATGATAACCTTATTCCTATTTGATTTTAGCCTCTTGGCAAAGGAAAAACAAAGATTTAGAACACCAAAACAATCCTATGACTCGTGAAATCCTAGGTGACCTAGTGGGAGGCCTTTTGGACTTGGCCTTTGGCTGAAAACTTGACTTAGGGTTTTTAGGTGTAAAACAGATTTTTGACAAACCTTATGCATTATAGACCTAAAAACTGATGACTTTGATTTATCTAAAGAGCCTAGCAAGGTATCTTGAAACCACCAATGCTTGAGGCACTTGGTGAATAGGGGAAAAGGTTAGGCTACTTGGAAATCCAAGGTGGAAGTAAAAGGGTTAGGCAAGTCAAAACATAGTGGTAAGGTTAGAGGTGGAAAAAAATAGTGATAATGAGTGGCATAGGCCCATGATTGGTCTTCTGGGAGTGATAGGCTGGCCATGACTTGATAGAGTTGTAAAATAGTGAAAATTTTATCCTGAGGATAATGAAGGCAGTGATATTTCTAGAACTCACAATATTGATGAATTTTGTTTCTAGAAATCTGTGATAAACATTTAGTCATCTATAGAAAGAAAAAAATTACTCATGACTAACATATTGCTTCTATAGGATTCCCTTTCATCTTTGATTTTGAAGAGTTTTTGGAGAGTTAGCTTCTCCTTGAATGCTCTAGACTTTTCTTTGTACTCTTCAAGATATAGACTGAGAGTCTCATGAGTCTCAGGATCATTCCTTTCTTCATTTCTACACCTTTCACCTTCTCCAAAGAAAGTGGGCATAGTGGATCTATGAGGATATCTAGGATTCTCTGGTTTTCTTCTTTACTGATAAGAAGTTCTTCGACCTTCCTCATCACATATTCTTCTTGGATCTTCTTTCTTTCCTTCCTTATTCATTGGATTGATCTCCTTGGAGAGATCTTGCATGGATATAAAGAAGGGAGTGGCAGAATTATCATTCTCCATGATAGATCTCATCTATCTGCTTCTTCTTTTAATGCAAATATGAAATGTCCACAAGCTGAGCCAAAGATCATGCTCTGATACCATTGTAATATCCCAAAAGGGAGAATGCAGTAATACTGAAACATAATATAAGAATTGTAGCAAAGTAAACAATAAATCTGTATACACATCAGAATGCACAGAAATAGCTAATCCATTTTATTATTTTTGGAGGTGGAAAATCAAGTACAGAAGTGCTCAAAATATGAGACACTCAAGCCACAAGGGTGGCCTAGAATGGCCCTGCTATGATATCCCAAGAGGGAATGCGTAGCTGTTGTTCTGCTGGAAGGTGAACTGCGTTGTCCCTACTGCAACTGTAGGGACTACAACTTCCTGAAATATAGAAAGTCGGATCTAGGCAGAATGGGAGCTCCGATGATGCTGAAATTGTAGATATGGGCTCTATGATGGATTCCCAAGATAAAACAGAAGGGATTTCTCAGATCTATAAGTCTAAGAAAACCACCCTCTTAAGGCTTCACATATCTGCTATTAGGAATGCAGATCTGAAGCTAGATCTGATGATATGATGGATGCAATGATGTACAATCAAATCTATGCAAGAAGGGTTGATCCCTTCTCTAGATCCTTGGGCTAAAAGATCAAGATCTAGCTTCTCCAATCTCCTCCACTGAAAATAGCTATTGGATGAACAACAGCTTCAGAAAATTGTGCTGTGAGAGAGGGAGGCTCATTAGCCTACTGCTAGATATGTCAAATCAGCTCCTGAGTGATGGAAACAATAGATCCAATGTAAGGAGGTTATCCCTCACAGGATTTCCAGTTGAAATACTGGAAACTTCCTTCCTCCAATAGATCTACAGGACTAAACTGCGCAATCCTTGAAGGGGCTACTGCTGCATGGAGGTAAAACCCAATGGCTTGCATGCTAGATGTAGATCTACTGCTCCTGAAAGGTTGGATCTGAAGAATAAACTGGTAGGATGAATCCTCCATTGGTTTCCTAGCTTAATGCTAGTGTTAACCATCCATAATTTTGACATAATCAAAGATGGCTAAAACAGGTCTTCAGCCTTCAAGAAACAAATTTGGAACAAATCTGTGACTTCTTGAAGCCTTGTTGTGTCTATTCGTCCAAAGGATCCATCTCATTGATGTTTTCACAAAAGCTCTATTGTTATCATGAAGAAATTTGTTTTGAACCCCTCTTCCACCTTATTTCATTCATATTTTCCTATTAAAATCCCCTCCACTTCCTCGAAATTCCCTTAAAACCTTATAAATCCTCCTTATCTGGTTTTAATCCCTTCTTTATATCTATCGCAAACTTAAAAAACCTCAAAAATTCCATTTCGGCCTTTAAAATCTGACCATTTCATATAAATCACCTTAAGCCCTCGTGGGCTTAAATCCTAGCCCTTTTCTTCCATGCGAGCAGGCTTCATGACTGAGCGCTAAGCCCATTGGCAATTGGAGATCGCACTTTCCAATTTCTCGCTTCCATTTTCCTTTCCTTCTGATGGGTGATCCTCCGATGACATCTGGACCGTCCATTCCCCAAGATCCGACGGCCATCGCCCTCCGCGATCCCAGTTCCCTTGTCCCCTGACCTTTTTCACTGCCGATATGTGAAACCCTGATCACATCCGGACGATTCATTCCCCTCCAGATCGGACAGTCTGCGCCCTCCTCCATCTATCGCACTTCGCCTCCCCCCATCGGCCATCGCACTTATGCGACTCCCGTTTCCACTTCCCTTTTTCCCCTGTCGATGAGATCCTGGCCGTTGATCTTCGCCATCCAACGACTCCCATTCAACCTTACCTCAGCCCCTTTCCTTTATAATTTCTCACCCTGACTATGTTTCTCCTCAACGTATCTCCGTCGTTGATCCTCAAGATCTAACAACCCTCATTTCATCGCAATTTCACCATCAACCTGACCCCTCATCCACCATCTTTAATCTCCACTTCTCCGAGTTAATCCTCACCATCTGATTAACCCAAATCTACGGCAAAGGTTCACTGTGGGAGCACCCAACCAAAGTGGCTCATACTCCCCAGTTCCCCCGCATTTGACTCATTTGACTACGGAAGATATTCATCCAATGGTCCATATTCACTGCAGAGACACCCAGCCCCGAAATCCCTCCATACCCCCCAATCCCCCTGCAGTTAATCTCCACCGTTGATCTATTCAGATGTAACAGCCACCATTTCACTCCGCTGGTCATACTTTCCACTAAAATACAGGACTGCGGACATAATCTTGCCAGTCCCACCTGATCGTGCAAAGATTTTCATCGCATTTACTCGCATCTCCACCGTTGGTTTCCCCAGATCCAATGATTAGCATTCCATTTCGTGCCCGTTTCACCAAACCCCTCCATCGTACATTCTCAATGAAAAATGGGTGGTTTTCAATGGACACGCAGTAGCCTCCGATGCATATCGCATCCGCCCTGTGCAAAACCACAAACCGCTTAACCCCCATGCGAATAACACCCTGGTATTGCGCAAAACCACTCATCACCATTTTCGCGCTAGATTCAAATGTTTCCCTGATTTTCGCCTCCGCCATGGTTTTACCTTCCATAAATGCATTCGCACTTCCACTACAAATGATCCTTCACCCCTCGCTGAGCCCTCTGAAGTAGTCAAACCACCTACGCAGGATTTTATAATTTTTTATTGTTTGTTGCAGGTTTCATGGCGGTTATCATAAAAGCATCCCACAGTCACTAAAGGTGGCATAGAGCTCAGGGTGACGACCCTGTGGCCTATTCAATTGCAGAAAGGGACAAAGGGTTAAATTTATAATTTTAGTTAATAAATGATGATATTGACTATTAAATCAAACCCTCTAGTGCAAAGAAAGTACCCATCAGCAAATAGTGAATATTAAATGAAGAAACAGTGAAGAGTATTAGAGTTTAAGATAAAGGTTAAAGGTTACAGTCAAACCCGAGGATCCAAAGACTTAACCTGTAGTTCAAAGAATGAAGATGAAGATGATTAAAGGACAGATCAACAAGACAGAAGGCCTCGTGCACGTCAGAGCAAAGCAGTTAATTCAATCAGAATGTATGTCTGCCACCATGATCTGCATTTTACCTACCAAGGACAAAACTGGCAGTTACTACAAACAGAGACATTCAACTGTCAGAGTAGTTATTGTGAAAGTATGGGAAAGAATCAAAGCCCACTCTTTCACTTAACTTGTCCCAGAAGCCTAAACAGAACTAGTGCAGTCAGAAGACATCTCCAAAAGCGCACACTTCGAAGTTATTACCAGCCTGCCAAATATGCCTCAAAGACAGGAAAAACTACTAAAATGGTACAATCAGTTAATGCAATGGTCATTAAGCATAATGGGAATTCGAATACCTCTCCCCCTCTATCTTAACTTATATTTATGATCTTTCCTTCAACACTGTTCCTCTCTCACCTATATGTATTCGTAGGAAACTCATTGTAAAGTGTTGGAAAGTTGTTAATTGTTGAACTGTTATTGAGTGAGAGTTGCTGAGTAGTTGTAATATAGTAGGCTGGGAAGAGAAGTATCAGACTATAGAAAGCCATTGGACTCGAGTATGTAACTAGTCTTGGACATAAAATAGACAAGAATATTCACTGGATCCTGATCTAAATCATTCGTGATGTTGTCTTTACTGTAATTTTTATTCTCCTTGTGTTTCCACTTTGTTCATATTCTGTGATAAAGAACAACAAATATAGATTAGGATTTACTTCCAAAATTACCCTAATTCTGAATGATAAGCTTTATCTTTATGTTTTATTCTAAATGTGTGTTTGAGAATGAATCAATAGAGTATAACTGGTCAAGGAACATTGGTGAGCCCATGTCTTGTTGAGTAGAACTTGAGATGTTGTTCTTGAATGATATTTTCACTGCATGCTAAGTAGATCCCTAATCAAGGAAGTTTATGGTTAGCCCTGTCCCTTGTTTAGTCTTAAACAATTGTTTTTAAGATTTCCCTTAAGATTATGCCGAAAGCAGGATAGGTTAAAAGTCCTTACTTGAACTCAGGCTACTTTTTATGTTTATCTTAAATTTTTTCTATCCTTGAGAGTTTGCCGAAAGCAAGATAGGGTAAAATTCCTTACCTAATCTTAGGCTACCCTTTGTTTCCTTATATGTTTGCTTCTTTCACTACACTTCTTAATGTTCCATACCACCAACTCAACTTAAAGAGATCTTTTGATATAGATGACTTGCCCTATGGAAACCCTTGAATAGTTATTGTGCAAGTAAACCCTTTTATGACTCCATAGCCCAATGGTTTAGCATTGTTTCTTGACCCATCTTCCCATTCTGAAACATCCTTCTACTTATTTCCTCCTTCACTTCACATGACCTTCTCATTTAATGATTCCAAACCAAAAACAAACAAATCCCTTGTGCTTCATAACTAGCCTAATATCATATCATAAGCCTTAAAGCATATCATTCTAACATACATATATAGAGATCCCTCTCTGAATCCAGGAGGGCTAGATCCTAGGATTCCAAAGTGGTTTTGATTTTGCCTTCTCATTTGGTATGCCAATCTGCCAAATCACAGGACCCCAACATAATGGCAACTCCATTGGGGAATTCTGAGTAAATTTCATCTTAGACAACCTTAAGAGCTCAGAAGACCCACAACAACCTTAGATTGGTAGTTAATTACTGATGGTGGATAGAAAATCATCTTAAAACATTTGAAATCATCCACTTGGCGACTCCACAACTCCTAAAAGACCAAAAGACTCCACTGGTGATCAGTAGACCTGCTGATTACCCTTGGTTTCACAAAGACTCCACTAGGATAGCCCACACTACCATTAAAACATCATTCACGCCCATGATTAGGAAACTTTGAGGATTAATTTTTCTTTGTGAAAGACTAGTTTTCCTCTAAAAGATTGTCATACCTGGCTAACTTTCTTTTCTTTGGGTCTAAATCTTAACATACTAGCTTCAAAAATAATTCATACCAGAGCCTATCCTGACCCAAATCCTCGTAAGATAGTTTATAATCCAGAAATCATCCTTAGGAAGTCTCTTGTATCTAGGGATAAAATTATTGTTAGACCCATTCATAGAGCTAACTCCATGCCTGGAGTCCTTACAGCTCTATCAGATACCCAAGTCGACTTACCCTTTTCAAGAAGTTTACCAAGAACCAAGTCACTTAGTGGTATAGATCAAATAGACTTTGAGCCTCCAAGTTCACCACAACATAGTGGCCAACATATTAGCAGCAGAGAAACCCCTCCATCCACACCTCATGATCTTCATTTCATTCATAACTTTGTTTTCTCTCACCCCAAATCTATTAAACAGTCTCTTGCTGGTCGGTCCAAGCACTTCTGTCATCCATATAACCACTATTCAAACCACTCCATTCCTCCCACAAAATCCTATCATGGAAGCATGGTATGCTCCACTAGTGTTACTGTCTGCTCAAGTTAGTGTTCCTAAATTGATGTCATAAATTGTCAACCAGGGTTAGTAAACTGTTGAAGTGAAGTGCACTATATGTGCCTAGGTATCTTCTTCCTACTTCGTTGTGTTTAGTGTTTTTCTAGTGTTTTTGGTTTTGTGTTTTTGTGCTAAGAGGAAAGAACTAAATTGTTGGCAAAGAGAAGTTATTGGTCACACTAAAACAGATCAAAATCTACTCTAAACTATGTATGGTACCTAAGAACAGAAAATTCTAATTCACCAATTGCAAATCTTGACAAGGAAAGTAACTCATAACATTAACTCAGTCCAATTCATTTCATTAAAGGTATGTTGGAACAACTTGAGAAAAGGATAAGTTTGATGCAATGAGGTTCTTTTAAGTAAACAACAACTTACAATATCACAGAGAAAATCTCATCCATAGCTAGAAATATTTTGGAACATGTTGAGAAAAGATTATCTGCAACATAGTAAGGAATTCTATGCTAATTTAACTTATGACACTAAAATCAACCCATTCTGCAACTCGAAATGTTACTATTAAGCCTTATTCAAGGGTTAGAGATCTCTTGGAATAGCTTTGGAAAAAGGTTGTTTGTAAAATTATGAGAAATTGCAAAACAGTCAAGACCTCAAAATGATATTACTAATTCTTTTCCATATGATAATAATGTGTTAGAAGAGACTAAGAACACGAGCAGTTTGTAAATAATGAAGGCCTTTAAGTCGAATTTAACAGAACTAGAATACAACTAGCTAATAAAACTTGAAATGAAATGAACAGAACTGAACTAATACACAATTAGCCTTCGAAATACTACAACTCTATCTCATTCAGTGTTAGTGATATTTTGGAACAATTCATGAGAACAAAATTGACTGCACTATTCGATGTAAGTAAGCATAAAACATGAAGTTCAGAAAACTGCCTAAATTAAGAACGAAACAGAGCTAAAGTTACTTACCTAAAAAAATATGCATAAAGACTTTCGGATAGTAGGGGCCCTCTACCATCGTATTGGCACATGAATCTCCTCAATATTGCTTCATATCATGTATTAAAGTTTTACTTCTTTCATTAAAGTAAAACGCTTCAAAAATAGAGTATTACAGTCTTGTACAAATTAACAACAAAACATCAACTAACTAACTATCTCTCGGTTCCCGAAGTTATTTTTATAAACAAAATACATAAATTTCATTGATAAGAAATAGGGATAGGTGTATTTTTAAATCAAAATCAAATTAGAACTCCTGTTGAGGCCTCGTACTTTTCTGAAGACATCTGCAGAGTCCTTGTCCTGGTAGAAGTCTACTTCTTATTTTTGGTTTCCTCCACGTGCATAACCACTTGCATATTTTTTCTTAGACTTCGTAGAGGGAAATGAATGATGTAGGTGAGTTCTGGAATTCAACCATATGCATTTTTCCTTCAAGTGACACCTGTAACCTCTGTGAACATAAAGATAGCTGCGGAATATGCGACTAGCTACAGAATGGTTGCATTCTGTAGCTAAGTCTAGTAAAAAATCACTACAACAACAAGACCACAAAATTTTAGTAAGTCAGTTATTGTATGCATTCTTAAAGTGAATTTAATCAATCCTATTGATATTTTAATCCTATAATTGATAAAGGAAAAAGGAAATGAAATGGAATTTGGTGAAAGAAAAGGACATCTTTGGGGCTCAACAGTTACCACAACCTCTGGTTCCTTTACCCAATGAATATCAGTAAAAAATTCCCCATTTCGCCGGAAATGAACCCACTACTACTCAACATCACGTGGACAAGATGAACGATGCTTTTGATTATATGGAAATAGAATATGAGACCATTAAGATGAGAATATTTGCCCAAAGTTTAGGAGGAGAAGCAAAGAAATGGTTTAAGGGCTTAAATCCTAATAGTATAAATGATCTCCCTTCTTTACATCAAACATTCATAAACAAATGGGAAATTAGGAAGAACCCTCTCCAAATATTTTTAGATTACAACAACCTCAAGAGAAACACTGGGGAAAGTGTTCAAAATTATTGCACTAGATTCAATAGTGTTTTTAACGCACTACCCCCAGATTTGAAACATCCACAAGGCTCAGATTTGGCCAAATTCCTTGAAGGATTTGATCCCAAAATGGCTTATCAGCTAAGAGAAAGGGATCCCTTAACTTTAGAAGACATGCAGAAGGGAGCTCTTAGTGTGGAAGCAAATCTGATTAAGAATAGAGCTAGGTTGAGGAACGAAAAGAAAGTAACATATAGAGATGACACTAAACCTTCCACATCTAATTCAAACTCAAACCTTCTAGCCAAGACCGTGGATAGGCTAGAAAGAATGGTGGAAAGGTTGAATGTCCAAGAAAATTCTCAGAATATGAACCACCTTCAAAATCAAAACCAGAACTTTAGGAGAAACCCCTCTCAGATTAGACAAAGAGATACTGATCAACAAATCAGACCTCCATTTCAAGAAAATTATGTTGATGAAGATGAGGGAATGATAAAAGAGCCAGAGGGAACTGTTATAAACATGCTGGGAGTAAGTAATGAAGACCCTACCTTTTTCACAGAGGATGACCAGGCCACATATATATATTATGATAATGAAGGATTAGAATATAAATACTATAGGAAAGGCTTTTAGAATGCCATCATGGAGGTCCATAAGCAATATGACCTCAGGAGAAAAAAGAACCAAGAAACTCCCCAAACAAAGACCTCTGAAACTGCTGTTAAAACCAGATCTGAAAGGGTGATTAGAAGGGCTGCTAAAAACAACAAAACAGTAGCTGAAAGTTCTGGTAGAAACAAGGGGAAAAGCACTCAAACCACTGATAAACAAAGTGGTGACCCTAATAGCATGAGCACTTCTGCTAGTGCCCCTGTAAAAACAATTTTAACTGATGTACATAGTAATAACCAGCAAGCTGATTTTGCTGATAAGTTAGTGACTAACAACATGGATTTGAGCCTTTCAAATAATCATTTCCCTTTCAATTTGGAAAGTGAAATTTCTAAAATCAAGATCTCTGTCCCCCTCACTGAGTTAGTCACTCAAGATGTATATAATTGTCAGTTGTTAAAATCTTTGAACATAGAAGAAAATAATAACTCTGTCAACCTAAATCATGATCAACCAGCCCTTTTATTTGGTCCTAAAATTGAAGGGAAGTTCCAAGAAGGAGTGGTCCCTCCTTTCTATGTCAGTTTGAATATCCATGATAAGATTTTACACAATGCTATGCATGTTTCAAGGGCTTCACATAACCTCATGTCCAAATTAATCATGGATAAATTAGGCCTTGAGATAACCAGACCATATAAATATTTGTATTCTTTTGACTCCAGTAGAGTAAAATGCTTAGTCCTTGTTAGTTCTCTATAATTTAATAGAGTGGCAAGACTAAACACTGCAGAGACTACATCAAAAACCACTTTGGGATTCAAGGATCTAGCCCTCCTGAATCCAAAGAGGGATCTCTCTATAAGTGTAAATATTGATTTATCTTTTAAGGTTTTTAGTATGATATTAGGCTAGTTATTAATAACAAGGGTTTTTGTTTGTTTGGTTGGTCGGGTATGATCTTTAATTGGATGGAATATCACAAAATGAAAGAGTTTCAAAGGTGAAGATGCAAGTCTATTGAGAAGTGCTCAGCAGATAGGATTAGTGTGAAGAAGCTTTAATCCATTGGGAAATGGAGTCACAAAAAGGTTTAATTGTGCAACAATTTCAAAAGTGGTCCAAGGGGAAAGTCATCTATATCAAAATATCCTTTAGATTAAATTATGGAGTGGAACATTAAAAGTGTTGAGAAAGTGGAAAAAGCCAATAATTTCAATAAGGATTTATCAACTTTCCATACAAGAAAAGCCTTTTTAAGCAATTGTTTGAAACCAACCAAAGGACAGGGATAACCATAGACTTCTTTGGACAAGCTTGTATTAAAGCTAAATTATCAGACAACAATTCGGTAATCTCACTAGACTAATTTCAGAAAGGATAAAAACAGATAAGAAAACAAAGTGCAGCTTAAGATCAGGTTAGATGTATTACAATCATGGTCTGCTTTAGCATACTCTTAGGGAAACTTTCAAACAACCTTTGGAGAAAGAACTAGAAGACAGGGAAAACCATAAACTTTTATAGTTTAACTCTACTTGGCATGCAATGAAAATATCATTCAAGAACTTCCTTTCAAGTTTTTCACATCAAGACGTGGACTAACCAACATTCCTTGATAATGTTTACACTTAATTTAAGTCATTCCCAAATATCACAATTAGCATAAAACATATAGATAAAGCTTATCAGTGAGAGTAGGGTACTTTAGCAATATATCCTAGCTCTATGCTTGTTGTTCTTTATCAGAGAAAAGTGAACAAAGTGGCATACATGAAAGGAAAAAAAATAACAGTAAGAGGTACTTCACCAATGATATAGATCAGGATCCCAAGAATCAGCTTGTATATTGATTTTCAATCCAGTTACAAACTATAATGTCCAATGTTTCAGAACAATAAAAAATTCTCTTCTCAGCCTATCTTCTTCAATAACTTAACAGAGCTTCAGAGCTTCAGGACTTATTTACATTCAGTAATGATTCGATACAGCAACTATTACATCAGAAATCCAACAGCCAACCACAACTCATCTTCTTCAGAAGTATTTATAAACGAAAGAGGATGTGGAATGAAAGGAAGGGTCTCTAGGTTCAATTAATACAATTTAATGCTTCTCTACCTTTGAGGGTCTCAATAGAGGAGAGCTCTGATGTTTTCCATGTATTAATTGGTTTTCATTTAATTTTTAGCTACTTGACAGATTTTGTTGACTTTCAACTCTTTCAGATAGGCTAGAAATAACTCTGGCTGTCTTTAACAAAATATCACTGACTAAGGAAATTACTATGCCTTGTTTTTATTTATTGAGGCTGTAGGTGGCACTTTGGTAGCTAAAGAGGATATTTTTGGCCTCTGATGTGGTAGTGGAGGCCTCTTTACTAATATTTTTTCTCTGTTTTACCTTAAAACACTTTTGATTTGTTCTTGAGCTGTGTTTAGGCTTAATTAGCCTTGATCTTTGTCTTCAGGCAATGTCTTAATCTCGTTAACCTGTGAATTAAAAACCTTGATCTTTAGGTTTAGGCATTAATCCCTTTATCGTTGATCCTTCACTGCTGATACAATTTACTGCTTTGTTTCACTGGCATAGGTGGCTTTCTGTCATTTGAAGGGTTTCTTTTAAACCCTGGATCGTGATCCAATTGATTTAAACTTGGATTTCAAAACCCACAGCTCCTTTTATTCTTTGATAAAAAACACAGAATCGTCATTCTAGGCCGAAAATGTCACCTGACTGTGACTGTGGAAATTCTTAGAACAACCACCATTAAACCCTGCAAAAAATGCAAAAAATTGTTAAGAAACCCTGCAGATGTGGTAAAGACTGCTTCAAAGGCTCGTGAGGGTGGAGGAGCAGTTAGGAGAAAATGTGGATGCAGCAAAAAAAAAGGGAGGAAAACCCTGACAGTTCAGCTAACTAGGTCTGATGGGGGTTTGGGTGCGACGAGAGCTATGGACCGTTAGATCAGGATGATCTACAGTGGAGATATTTCGATGAAGTTTCTTGGGAGAATAGATGAAGGGAAAATGAATGGGGTTTCGATATAACGCAAGTTGTTCGATCTCAGAGATCGACGGCTGAGATTAAAATCGAAAATGACATTGAGGAGGGCAGCGGTATGGTGGAAAATCGGGAATGGTTTTCACAAAATGAAATGGGGGAGAGGCATTATTCACTTTTGGAATGCAATTTCATACACTGATCACCACGTGGATTTCCAAAACCACCCATTTCACAAAATTTTCGGACGCTAATCCTCGGGCATAAAGATTTTGCGAAACTGATCTAGGGTAAAATCTTGATACCCTTAACCAAGACCTTTTACTTTGGCTGATAATTAGAATTGGATTTAGTTAAGACGTTAAAGAACTAAAATGAACAGTTGTAGCTATAAATAAAAGGAGCATAAATGAACAAGATCATCAATCATAAGAACACGTCGTTTGATGACGGAGTTCGTCTAGGAGGGACTACATCTCTAGGCCTCGGTGTCAAGATGGTGTAGGCCGTTGCATTATGTGTTGTAATAAGAATATGTACATGGATGTGCTTTCCTATGACATAAAAGGAAAAATTTCCCTCACGCAGGAGTGGCTTGACTTCTTTAAGAGATATTCCATTGCAAAAATCTCATACATAAAGAAAGACTCCTATCAGTATGACCATAGCTGACATGTAGCAAATAAGAGTATCCCGCCAATCCTAGCAAACAAGGGATATCAACAATACACATATGAAATTGAGCATCTCGCCAATGTGGCATAAAGGGACTCATACATGACACAAATCCATAGTTGAAAGTACATCAATAACAACACAAAGCAAGATCCCACGACTCATGTATGAACTAGGATCTACAAGACATAATGCATCTCAAAAAGAAATAAATAAAGAAGTACATGGAATCCAAATCATATACCTCATGCTGCCATTTGCTGAAGGTTGATCAGGTCTACGGCTGAATCTGAAAACACCATCAATCTTGTGGCATCGAAAAAGGTGAAAACGACTACTCACATGTAGAAATCTAATACCTGCATAACCCACTTCCAAAAGTGGCTGAAAAATCGAAAACTCAGATGCAGAAACTAAGTACACCATGAGACTCGTGGCATCGAGTAGTGTTGAAACGACATAAAATTTGTCCCATTTGGACAAAGTCAAAATTTCACCCTCCTGAAATTTGGCCTCAATCAAGGTTCCGCCTGCCCCTTTCTGGGCTCATGGTTCCACTGCACCTGCAATAAAAAAATAATAACCTCAAACTATGTGCGCACTCTCTGCCCCTCCATGGCCTAGCGCACTTCTGAAAAGTCGAGTTTATATAAACAATTGTGGGCGGAATTTACAAAGTAAAGTCTGTTGGCGCATTGGTAAAACTGGCATATTGTTTTAAAGGGGTCGGGGAATCAAATCCCGCCCCTCCCAACATAGCACGATATGTTTTTTTTTTATAAGGTGCGTTTTATTTTAATTTTTTTATGGAGTGGGTCGAGCCTGCATTTGGCAGCCTACCCAGCCAACCGCACGGTAATATATAACATATACTCCACGGTGCTATCTGTTTTGGGTTTCGTGGAAATGTCATGGGGTTCCGTTGTGGTGAGGAGCTGCCGCGTGGGCGGGGTCGGCCACGGGTTCAACTCCTGACAGCTTCAGAATTGTTACAACAAATATATTTATTATAATATATATGTCGTGGAGTGTGGGTCCGATGGGGGTGGCAGGGGTCATGGCCCCCACCGACCTTTTTTAAACATTTCTTTTGTTTTAATAAGTAATTGGGAATTTTCGAGAAATTCGATTTTGACCGTAGGAGTCAAATTAACTAGGAGACAATTTTTCCCAGAATTGGACCTGAGTGTGCCAAAATCCGGTGGCTGGGTTTGGTCCAATTTGCGTTCTCTTTAAGGCTACCGAGTCACCAAGTCAACCCAAAACTTTGACTGCTCCTAACTCCTTCGTACGGACTCGGAATTGAGTGTCGTCTGCATCATTGGAATCAAAAAGACGAGATCTACAACATGAAGCTAGTTCGATAACAGTCTTAACACTTTGATTTTTGAGCCCTCTGTGCTAAGCCACTTGTACTTGTACCTAATTAATCCACCTAGATCAATCCTCCCCACTGAGGAGCTTTTGGAGCTTTTGGTACTCCAAAAGCATCAAGCTTTAACTATCATGAACTGTCTGCAAATGTCGTTGAAAGGCACATCCCCACATGACTCCTTCATCTAACATACTTCGTATTTAAGATGCAAAGCCAACACCTGCAACTGCGGAAATGTAAATGTTTGAAAAGGCACATCCCTTGAAGACTCCTTCACCTCATGTACTTTAGAATCAAGATGCAAAGCCAATGCCTACAATTTCGGAAATGCAAATGTCTGAAAAGGCACATCCCTTGAAGACTCCTTCACCTCTCGTACTTCGAAATCAAGATGTAAAGCCAACACCTACAATTTGATGCAACACAAATGTTTGAGAAGGCACATCCCTCGAAGACTCCTTCACTTTTGTCCTTCGAAATCGGAATGCCAACACCTGCCTAAAGCTGCAATGAACATTACATTCTCAATGTGACAAAGAATGACCCAACTATTTCCATACTTGCCACGAGTTTATAACATGTACTCAGTGGTCAAGCTTACAGCAAAATGGAAATCATACCTCAACAAAATTACAAGACCAGACCTCATCGTCGCATTTCAAAGTGATGGAAAAATTCCTCATCACTTTTACATGAAAGAAATGCATCAGACGACTCATAGAACATGACCAAAACATAATCGCCACATCTCGAAGTGATGGCAACACATCATCACTTTTACATGAAAAAGATCCAGCACACAACTTATAAAACAATGCCAAAAACAATATCATGGTCGCCTAAATGAGTGATGGAAACACATCATCACTTTCAAATAAAAATGCGATAAATGACTGACAAGCATGGCCATGACAAGATTAACATCTCTAGAAAAAAATATCTAGAAGAACCACTTCTCATTTATTAAAACAAGTGGATCATTTTCCTGTGGCGAACTTGCTTGTTGATTAGCTCTTTTGACTCGTGTATGCACAAGCGCTTTGTCTTTACGACGCGGCTCTGGATGAATTTTCCAGCATGTGGCTCTTTGGTGGCCACTTCGGTTGCAATGGGTGCAAAGGTTCTTTTTTTTCCAAACCTGCTTAACTAATTTATTTTCATGTTGGGGAGAAGGCTTTTCATGCCTCTTCCTCCTTTGTGCTGCCATCCTCTTCCAGCACTCAGAAATCACATGGTTATTTAAACCACAAAAATAACAAGTTTTACGATGCCATATTTTATGACCATGGTTATCAAGATTCTTATAATCAAAATTCACTCTGGAATAATGAGACTTAGTATACCTTCTGGGGTGGTCTCTAGTGCGGTCATGATGATGGGAGCTCGCCTCAGTTCCTTCACTGCAACGTGCATTGCCATGGAACGATGGTGAAGTGTCCCTATTGTTCCTCTTCCTTGGAGAGTTCATCATTATCTATTTTCCCTTGATGTCCTTCGAACATCCTTCATCAATGTACCCCAAACCTGCATAATGAGGTCGCTGCACAACCTCCAATGGTTTGGTTTTTTCCTTGGCCATGAATGCCAAGTCCTCCTCCTCTATACCCCATCTTGGTGAGGAGTCTCATGCCGATACCTATGATGGGTATCTCCACACTTCCAACTAAAATTATATCATGTGAAGAAACTGAATAAAAATCAAAACTGTTTACCTTAGGTGTTGATTGCGAAACAGATGAAGAAAGTTGTTGTAAGCCTTTGTTGCACTTCACTTCCATCAATGCTTTAGACACGGCTTGTAGCTGAATCTACAACTGTTGCGTCTCCTCCTTCTCTTTTTGTAGGAATTCTTTTAAGGCATCATGATCTCTCTGAAGAGTTTCATTGTTGCGTTTCAAATCTTCCCATGCCTCTGTCGTGGCTTGCAACTAAAGCTGCAACTGCTGCTTCTCCTCCTTCTCTTCATGTAGGAATGCCTTCAAGGCATCATGATCTGCTTGCAGAATTTCATTTTTGTGCTTCCAATCTTCCCACGCTTCTATTGTGGCTTGCAACTAAAGCTAAAATTGTTGTTTTCCCTCCTTCTCTTTGTGTAGGAGGGTCTTCAATTCTTCGTTCTCTGCTGCTTGCTTTTCATAAGCCTCGCACAACATGTTCGCTTTCTTGGACACCCTGAGCATGGTTTCATACATGCCCTTGAAACTCTCCATGGCTTAACTCAACGAACGTCCAATTTTCACGCCTGCAATCCAATCAGCAAGAATACCTGCTCTGATACCACTTGATCTAGGGTAAAATCTTGATACCCTACAAGACCTTTTACTTCGGCTGATAATTAGAATTGCATTTAATTAAGACGTTAAAGAACTAAAATTAACAATTGTAGTTGTAAATAAAAGGAGCATTAATGAACAAGATCAGCAATCATACGAACATGTCGTTTGATGGCGGAGTTCATCCAGGAGGGACTACATCTCCGGGCCTCGATGTCAAGATGGTGTAGGCCACTACATTATGTGTTGTAAGAAGAAGACGTACATGGATGTGCTTTCCTATAAAATACAAGGAAAAATTTCCCTCACGTAGGAGTGGATTGACTTCTTTAAGAGATATTCCATTGCAGAACTCTCATACATAAAGAAATACTCCTATTAGTATGACCATAGTTGACAAGTAGCAAATAAGATTATCCTGCCAATCTTGGAAAACAAGGAATCTCAACAATACACATATGAAATTGAGCATCCCGCCAATGTGGCATAAAGGGATTCATACATCACACAAATCCATAGCTGAAATTACATCAATAACAACATAAAGAAAGATCCCACAACTCGTGTATCAACCGGGATCTACAAGACATAATGCATCTCAACAAGAAATAAATAAAGAAGTACATGAAATCCACATCATATACCTCATGCTGCCATTTGATGAAGGCTGAGTAGCTCTACGGCTGAATTTGAAAACACCATTAATATTGTGGCATCGAAAAAGGTGAAAACGACTGCTCACATGCGGAAATCTGACACCTACATAACCCACTTCCAAAAGTGGCTGAAAATTTCAAAACTCAGATGCAGAAACTGAGTACACCATGAGACTCATGGCATCGATTAGTGCTGAAACGACATAAAAATTTTCCCATTTGGACAAAGTCAGAATTTCACCCTCCTGAAATTTTGCCTCAATCAAGTTTCTTCCTGCCCCTTTCTGGGCTCATGGTTCCACTGCACTTACAATAAAAAAATAATAACCTTGAACTACGTGCGTGCTCTTTGCCCCTCCATGGTCTGGTGTACTTCTGAAAAGTCGAGTTTATATAAACAATTATGGGCAGAATTTACAATGTAAAGTCCGTTGGCACGTTGGTAAAATTCGCATATTGTTTTAGAGGGGTCGGGGGATCAAATCCCGCCCCTCCCAACATAGCACGGTATGTTTTTCTTTTATAAGGCACATTTTATTTTATTTTTGTTATGGAGTGGGTTGGGCCCTCATTGAGCGGCCTGCCCAAAAAACCACATGGTAATATATAACATATACTCCACGGTGCTATCTGTTTTGGGTTCCGTGGAAATGTCATGGGGTTCCGTTGTGGTTAGGAGCTGCCGCTTGGGCGGGGCCAGCGGGACCAGCCGCGGGTTCAACTCCCACCAGCTTTGGAATTGTTACAACAAATATATATATTATAATATATATGTCATGGAGTGTGGGTCCGATGGGGGTGGTAGGGGTCACGGCCCCCAGCCCCCTTTTTTAAACATTTCTTTTGTTTTAATAAGTAATTGGGAATTTTCGAGAAATTTGATTTTGACCATAGGAATCAAATTAACTAGGCGAAAATTTTGCCCAGAATCGGACCTGAGTGTGCTGGAATCCGGTGGTCGGGTTTGGTCCAATTTGTGTCCTCTTTAAGGCTGCCTAGTCACCAAGTCAACCCAAAAATTTGATTGCTCCTAACTACTTCGTACGGACTCGGAATTGATTTTTTTCTGCGCTGTTGGAATCAAAAATACGAGATCTACAACATGAAGCTAGTTCAATAAAAATATGAACACTTTAATTTTTGAGCCCTTTGTGCTGAGCCACTTGTACTTGTACCTGATTAATCCACCTGGATCAGAAACAAAGCTTCAGTCGTCGGATCGTGCGATGTTGATCAGACGGTGTGGATAGCACACGACAGGAGACAATGTGTGCAGGCAGAAGGACTGGTGGGCCCGGTAGGTGATGTGTTATTTTTTGTCCCAGAGCGAAAAGATTGTGTAGCAGGGTGGAAAATTAAATAAAAGTTGGTTTCATCAAGTTAAATCCCGATCGTAGGATCTTCAGATCAAACTGTTACGATCTAATATCGGGGCGGAGTTTTGAAATGGGGAGAAGGGACGGGAAATGAAACGGGCAGAAGGATAAGGCCCGATGGCCGTTGATATGCATACATCAATGGTCTAGATTAATTCAGACCATAACGTCGGGAATGAAGAAAACGGAAGGGAAAAGGGGTTTGGGAAAGGTTTTGTAAGCCTTTAAGCGCCCGTTCGCGGGGCTTTGGGTCATATGAAGGTCAGGGTCTTAAAGCCATAAGCCCTCCGGGGCTTAAAAACTTTATAGTGCTAGAAGACCATTTTTAGGCCAAAAACGGGGATTTTTAAAGCCAAAATGAGGGTTCTGATAGATGAAAGAAGGGAATATAAAACCAAATAAAGGGGAGATATAAGGTTTTAAGGGGGTTTTGATGATTTTGAAGGTTAAGATGAGAGGTTTTTAGAAGGATTTGTGAAGGGAATGAGGGTAAAAATGGAATCTTTTGTGAGTGAAGAGAGAATTGAAATGATGGAAAATGGGCCTCTTAAGCAGTTTTCTTTGGTAAACAGCAGGTACTTTAGGAATAATAGTGAAACAATAGTGAATATTAACTCAAAGGGTAAATATCATCATAATACTTCAAGAACTCACAATTTGGACATGAAATTGTTTCTTGAAGGCTTAAAAAACATTTAGCCACCATTTGATATGACAAATTTTATAGGTGGCTAACAGTGGCTCCACATGGGGATGGCATCTTCTTGAAGGTGTCAAGAACTTCAGACAATTTTCTCTGGAAGCTGATCAGTGCCCTACACTTTTGATAATATTTTTATCAGCTGCTAACAAAATGACTTAGAACTTGATATATCAACAGAAAAGTATTTCCCAAACAACTACCTACACAACCTACTTCCTAGCATTTTTTCTTTAGTAGGTGCATTTGGACTTGCAAACCCTTTCATCAATCATTTTATTCTTTTATTGAAAACATAAAACTAGTCTAAGTATACTATTACTTCTCCATGAGTTTAGATTAAGCAGTTGAACTCATAATTTCACTACCTAACTACTATCTGCCAGGATTAGACTATCTGACAGACCTGATTCTCTATTTTCTAAAACAAAAATTAAAAAGTAGCCAAGTCAGGATTAAGCAGTCTAGATTACTATGGGTCTATGGCATAAAAACAAGCTGCACATAGATTAAAATTTGCAGAAAATTTAAAACAAAATTGTGAAGGCTTAAGATCTAAAAATAAAAAACATCCTTCATTATTCTTCAGCTCTGGTTTTGATTTTGTTTGAGTTGTCTTCCCTTTATTTTCTGGTTCATGTTTTCAGCATGTTAGAACTAGTTTGTTGTCTATCTTTGGCTCAAGATTTAATCTAATTAGATCCATTCTTATTTTGAGATTCATAGGTTCAGATATTGAATTGGTTTGAACCTTTTTTTCCTCTATCCTAATCTACCTTACTGATAAGCCAAGATTTTTTTGTGTTAAACACCATGTTGAAGCACACACATGGTGTATGAGGAGAAGAATGCACACACACAATAGAAACAACACACAATGAAAGATAAGCGTGAGGCTTTCTTATTTTCCATTATACATGTGATGTACATTTATAGTACAATGGTGTGACTCTTGGTTTCATATTCCAAGGTCACTTGGACTCCATTGTGACTTTTTGCATTCCACACCTACCCATGTAGGATTAGGTGTTCCAAAATCCCCCCTTAATCCGAAGGGGTATGTGTGAGTCCAAGAAAAGAGTTGTAATACAAATCTGCAAAGTATACATGGCAGCACTTGGGCTGAATCAACTCTCTGAAATGTTGGAAAAAAGAGGTGGTTTTAGGATGACCACAAACACCGGAACGCAATACTTGTTGGCAGCTCCCTAATCCTTTCCAAATCGCAAGCAGTCAAGGCTCATAGAGGACTTATCCTTCACAAAAAAGGGAGACCTTCGACTTAAAGAAGGGAGGGCTCACGACGATGGGAGCAGGTTATCCACTAACCGACAATGATGGTTTTAGCACCACCTTCCGAAGGTATGCTCATGGGCATCTCAGACTGCCACATCCTCCTTAATCCTATCACTTAATTGTGGCTCAGGCTCGCTTGAACTGCTGGCTACAACTCTGAACATGGAATGAGAGATTGTGGCTCAGGCTCGCTTGAGCTCGCTTGATCTGACGTCGAAGCTTGTACATGACCACCATTTTCCCCCCTGTCAGGGACAAGGTGAGATGATGGCGAAAACTCAACTGCAAGTTTGTTCAATATCCGTGAACAAGTTCTAACATGTGTCGTAAACATCTTCTTGGTCATGATGCCTATTGCGCCAAGAAGCTATCCATCCAAGATGAATTCTTTTTAAAAGAGGCTTGTGTCTCAAGCATCCGCATGAAGAATGGGGCCGAATTATTAGCTGGGCAGGGATGAAGATCAAATGTGATCTTTCATACAAATGGCCAACTCGATCGCTTGTCCCACGCTCGCGATCTCGTTGTTGTTGTGGGAGTAAAGATCTGAACATCACGAGTGGAATTGTCATACAAGAACTGCACGAAATATGATGGGTTTTAGTAGTCTGGAATATGAAAGGACACATCCTTAAAAAGTCATATCCAAGACCAGTTCGGTGCTTGTTGTGGACAAGCTCTTCCCAAGGTCTGATGATGGGCTTGAGAAGTGCAGGCTGAGCTGCTACATCTGCATGTACATCTGCTCTAGTGCAAGGAACTGAATGGGAATCAGCTGGAACTTTACTGACATGCTGCTGATGGGAGTCTTTCTCAATGTTTTGAACAGAAACAGGTTCAGACTGGTGACTCTTTTGCTGAAGTTCGTCTTGTTAGAGCTGAGATTCCAACTGCAAAAACTCGATTTTTTCATGTGCATCTTGCAAACAACTATGAATTTTACAAAGAGCGTCCTTGCTCATTTTTATCACATCATCAACATTTGAATGAATGAGGTCATTCAACAACATTAATGCCTCATTGATTTTGGCCATTTCAACAACTTAGGCTCAAAAAATGAAGGGTGTCGGCTTCAACCAAAAATGCACCCGTTTACAACAAATACAAATGACTGCAAAGAATTTCCAGCTATGGAAATCTCAAGTACAAAATGTGCTCCTCAAATGATGGAGGGCAATCAACAATCCAACAACTCAAATACTGATTGCAACTATGAAGAAGATGCAAATACAATGTCAATACAATACAATGTGCAGCAAAATACTTTTGTAGGAGGCCTTTAAGGCAGCTGAAATCTCTTCTTCAAATAGCTGTTTTAAAACTGATGGCAAACTTGTCTTCTCATGTAAAATTCTTCAAAAAATCACTCTCATGTCAAAAATCACACAATGTCAAATTTCACTTTCTTCTTCTATATGTATATTCCATGTCATTTCTTCAATTCTTCTCACATATCATTTCTCTTTTTCTGCTGTTCAAAACTCTCTCTCCTCTCTCTCTCTGCTGTTTTTTTTTTTTTTTTTTAATTAATTAAAAATTAATTAAAAAATTTAAATAGGGAAGGAATTTTATTATATGAAATGGGAGGGGACGGAAATATTAAAATGGGATTAAAGTGAAATGGGATTAAAAATGGGATTAAAGTGAGGGAAATATTAAAATGGGATTAAAGTGAGGGATTAAAGTGAAATGGGAGGGGAGGAATTAATTAATGGAAGGGGAATAAAAAATGTATTAATTAAAAAAGGGGGAGTAATTAAATGAGGGGAGTAATAATGGGAGGGGAGTTTTATATCGAATTTAAAATTGGTGGAGTGGCTTTATGGAAATGAAATTTAAAAAGAGAGGGAGCGTTAACTATATGGTGGGGTATTTTAATACATTAAAAAGAAAGAATTAATTTAAAATGGGAGGGCCGTATGTAATGGTGGGCAATGTAAAAATTTTAAAAATTAGATGTTGGAATTTGAAATTAAAAACGAGAATGAGAGGGAGGGCGGAATGTGCAAGGGAGAGGGGCGGGAGAGTAAGTTGAGAAGTGGGGTGAGTTGACGCAGAGAGGAGGCGGAGTGGGTTAAGCCGTGAGGGAGGGCGGAATTTAATGCAGAAGGTTGAGCATAGGTGCCGTGGGAAGATGTGAGGTGTGGGCCGTGCAGATAGGGAGAGGGTGGAGGGGAGAGGGGGTCGGGTTTGAGCGTATAGTGAGAGTATAACAAACAGTGAGGGTTGGGACAGAGTTAAGAGGGGTGCGTAGAGTGTGAGATATGTGAGCTCAGGGTTTAGGCAATGAGGGCTGGGTAAGAGCGGGTTAAGGAGTGTTGTAGGGAGGGTATGCGTAATGTGAGGTCGAGTTATGGAAGCGTGGGAGATGGGTGGGAGCCGAAAGGCTATGGAGGGGAATGGGTAGCAGCCGATTTGGGAGTGTATGGGTAGGCGCCCTTGTGTGGAGAGGCGAGTTGCGCTGCCGAGGGAATGGAGAGAGTGGAGCGTTTGGTGAGGAGTGTGCAGAGGATATGAGAGGGGCAGCCTGCGGGTATTGGAGCGCTGTTGCAGGAATATATCCAGCAGTAATAAGGGTCGAGTAGGCTGATTGTTGCAGGAATATTAAAAAAAATGTAGGTTGCAGGGGTTAAAGAGGGGCCGAAAGGCCAATTATTTTTTATTTTTTATTTTTTATTTTTTTTTAATTTTAAAACAGCAGAGAATAGAAAATAGAGAGCAGAGGATTTTTTTTTTCGTCCAACAGTAGATTTTTCCAGATATTGCAGAGAAAACTCAGAAATTTGAGAACTCAGAAATCTCAGAAATTTCCAGCAGCTCAAAAATGCAGAGATGAAAAATTTTCTAGCAGAAAAAACTCAGATTTCTTTTGCAATAAAAACCAAAAACTTCTTCTTCTTCGGAAACTCAATTTAAACACTTTTCAACAGCTCTTTCAAAATGATGCAGATTTTAATGAGCAGAAATTGCAGAGAAAAATTAGAATGAAAACCTTCAGATGGGCAGTGCTGCCTTCTTCAAAACCACTGCTGCTCTTCTTCAAAACAAATTCTGAATGCTGTGCTTTCTTCTGAATGCTGCTCCTCCTCCAAAACAGATTTCTGAATGCTGCAGAAAGTCTCTTCAAAACACCTCTGAATGGCGGCAAAAACACTGCTTCAAAAACTCTCTAAATGCTGCAAAAATGCCGACGATTTTGCAGATATGCACAGGCCATAAACACAAATGGCTCACTCAAAGTGGAGCAGGGCCAGAAATCGCCCGCTCTGATACCATGTTAAACACCATGTTGAAGCACACACATGGTGTTTGAGAAGAAGAATGCACACACACAAGACTCAACACACAATGAAAGATAAGCGTGAGGCTTTCTTATTTTCCATTATACATGTGATGTACATTTATAGTACAATGGTGTGACTCTTGGTTTCATATTCCAAGGTCACTTGGACTCCATTGTGACTTTTTGCATTCCACACCTACCCATGTAGGATTAGGTGTTCCAACATGTTGTTTAGCTGATCTAATTCACTAACCTATCAACAGTAAATTGAAAAACTAATTAGTCATGATTAGGCTGTATAACTAACTAGCACTGTGTTTTTAGTAGTGGCATTTGAGCTTGCACACTTTCAGACTTTATTTCTCTTTTTTTTTTTTGGTATGGGGTTGTACCTTTCTTGTTTTCATTCTGCCCTCTTTTCTATTTTTATTGTTTTTGTATTTTTATTTTTCTAACTTTGAAAGCAGTGATAGATATGATATTTACAATGAGGGAAAATAAAAAAAGCTTCAAACTCGTACAGTTAGGAAAAATAATGTTTGAGCTTCCTGCCATTGACAGGACCTCCAAAAAGTTTAGTTTCATTTACTTCCTACAAAAAATAAGCATTGTTACCAGCAGTAGAATGAATGAGATAAGGGCCTAGCAATAAGTTAACAAATTTTCCATGTTTGCCCCTATCTTCTCTCCTGGAATCGCACTCAAAAATTTGTCACCAATGCTGAAATCGCTGGCCTTTTTCCTCTTATCAAACAGCTTCTTGATGTTTTCTTGCTTGTGTAGTGCTTTGTTGTAGACTTCCTCTCTGGTTTGTTGAAGATGTATAGTCTGATTGATTCTTATTGTCATATCATTATCCTCAGACTGTACTTCTTGGATCAGCTTCATGACTGGCACTCCTAGACTGGTTGGAAAAATTGCATCTGCTCCATAAATTAGCTGATAGGGAGACATTCCAATTGATTTCTTAAGCGTTAATATTTCAACCCATAATGCATGTACTAGCTTTGTGTGCCATGATTTCTTATTGTATTCCAACAAATTTTTGATTATATTCACCAAACTCTTATTTGAGGATTCTGCTAACCCATTACCTTGTGGGTAATAAGCAGTAGAATGGCCCAATGTAATCTGGTATTTATGACAGAATTCAACCATATTTTTGGATCCAAATGCAGCAGCATTATCAATGATGATCTTCCTAGGATAGCCAAATATAGATAGGATATGATTTTCAAGGAATTTTATGATAACAGAGTAAGTGGCTTTCCTAGAAGGGATGGCTTCTATCCATCTGGTAAAATAGTCTGTTGCAGTGAGGATCCATCTATGTTGGGCAGATGAGGCTGGATGGATTCCACAATGAAGTCTAGACCCCACTGCTGAAAAGGAGCTTCAACAGTGATTGGATGCAAGGGTAAGGGAAGCAGTTTTATTTTTCCTTCAAAGAGTTGGCATTTGTGACATGCAATAATCATTTTTTGGACGTCTTGAAAGAGGGTGGGCCAATAGTAACTATCTCTAAGGATTTTATTGGCAGTTTTCTTCCAAAATAGGTGGCCTCCACATTCTCCTTCATGTAATTCATGCTTGATCTTATCTGCAACATTCTCAGGCAAACATTTAAGCAATAATCCACTAGCATTTTTCCAATATAGAAATTTATCCAAAATGCAGTAATTAACATCTTTCAGCTTTAAAATTCTTGCCTTCATTTTAGAGAAATCAGGAGGCGTATTTAAATTGAGAAAAACATATAAAATATCAGCATACCAAGATGAAAATAGAAAATGATCTTCAATAATGGGAGTTGACAACTCCTCCTGTTCATCTAATGCATTTAACATGTTTATGTCAAGAGCCTCAAAATTAGACTCAGCCATTAATCTTGCTAGTCCTTAGCCTTTTATGAGCTTAGTGGGATTGATTTCTAAATCATATTCAAGTATCACATCAATCCACTTTCCTCTTTTTCCATCTGAATCCTGGGTTAAAATGTCTTTTACAAATGAATTTGGCACAAATGAAATTATGTGGGAATGTAAAATGTAAACTCTGAAGTCCTTTAAGGCTTTGACAAAGGCAAAGGCCTGTTTTTCCATGATGTTATACTTCAGAGATGCATCTCTTAATTCCTTTCTAAAGAATGCAATTGGATGCTCTTGTCCCTTCAATTTTTTCTGTAATAGGATAGCAGCCACTGTGTGTTCTGATGCAAATGAAAAAATAAAAAAATCATTTGTAAAATCAGGACTAACGAGAACTAGTGTTTTGGTTAATGCTTGTTTTACCAGTTAAAATGATTTCTTTTCTTCTAGGGTCCATTTAACTTCTTCTTTTTTCAGCATGTTTGTTATGTTTCTAAGGAGTTCAGCTAGATTGGGTATGAACCTTCTCAAGAAATTTCTTCCCAATGAAAGATTGAAGTTCCTTGATGTTTCTAGGATGGCTGATTTGCAATATACCATCAATTCTCTTTGGGTCTATCTTTATCCCTTCTTCTAATATGATGTGTCCAAGTAGTTTGCCTTCTTGGAGACCAAACATTGTTTTCTTTGGATTTAAAGATAGCCCATATTTTCTGCATTTCTCAAAGACTTTTCTCAAGTTTTCTAAGTGTTCTTCATCTGTTTCAGAAAAAACAGTGATGTCATCAAGGTAAATAATGATGAAGAATCATAATTCTTCTGAGAATGCAATATACATGGCTCTCTGAAAAGTAGCACCAGAATTCATTAAACCAAAGGGCATTTTCACATACATGAAAGTACCCTAAGGTGTGGTAAAGGCTATTTTGAGTTGATCATCAGGATGTACTAATATCTAATTGTAACTTGGGAAGCCATCTAGCAAAGAAATTATTCTAGAACCAACTACCTTTTGTAAAATGTGATCCATTTTGGGTAAGGGATAGTTGTCCTTTAATGATGCTCTCAGTTAAATTTCTAAAATAAATACAAAGCCTTATTTCTCCTGTTTTCTTCCTCACTGACACAGGATTAGATACCCACTCTGAGTATCTAACAGGGACAATAATTCCATCTTCATACATTTTTTTAATTTATTTTTCTACCAGAGGTAATTGGACAGGGTTTATTCTACGCAATTTTTGTTTAAAAGGTTTCTGGTTTTCCTTAAGGGGTATCTTATGCTGAATTATATTTGTGTCATATGATTTTAGATCCTCATAACTCCATGCAAATACATCAAAAAATTCCTTAAAGAGCTCAATATATTTCAATTTAATGTGAGTTGGCAAGGTTTGTAGACAGTTTAGTCATTTTTGGTTTTTGTTCACTGCCTATGTTACATTCTTCTACTTCAGTTTCAACAGGTTCTAGTTTTGGTTTTTTGGCAACATCATTGAAATCAAACAATTATTCTAATGGGACCAGTCCTTTTGGCAAGCTTTGAGTGTTAGATTGCAACATTTCTAAATTTTCTTTTTCCAAATGTGCACTAACTTCTGTTGTATGTTCAAGTTTATTAGATAGCAGATTTGTATCAACAATATCTGGAGACTTTACTTCTTCATCAAGTGGGTTTTCTTCAATAGGACGGTCATTTTCATAATATGAATCTAAACTTGATGGCTCAAATTCATTTCTGGACTATAGGAAGTCTTCTATTTGTTTATCTCCATCAAAATCTTGCCAGTATTTTTCATTTTCTGGGACAGCTGGTCTAAATTTGACTTGGGTGATACATTGCTTGGTTTCATAAGGTGTTAGACAAGTTCTAGCAGCAAAGGCTAAACCATTGGCAAGGACATTTTGGTTTCTTGGGACAAAGATAAGTTGGAATTCATCAAATGTTCTTAATAAGTCCATGACATAATTTCTATAAGCTCTAAGTCTGGGGTGTTTGGCACTATATTCCCCATTCACTTGCCTAATAATCAACTCTAAATCCCCATTTTTATCCTTTTGGCCCCTAATTTTTTCAATAAGTGTAGGCCTAAAAGGAGGGCTTCGTACTTAGCTATGTTATTTGAACATTGAAAACTTAATCTGTAGGAATGCCCTTCAGCATGGTTTTTTTCAGTGTTGTGTATCCATATGCCTGCTCTGACATTATTCTTAGTGCAAGACCCATCAAAATTCATTTTCCATAGAGGACTATTTTTAGAATTACTATTTTGGCTACACTCCTCTTTATCTTGTGTGCTTTTAGATTGCTTTTGTAAGTCAGCATTATGTTGAAATTGGTTTAGTTCCTCATGTTCTTCATTATGTTGAGGACTCTTCTCTTGACTCTCAAGGTTGAAAAACAGTGGATGATTGTTTTGTAGCTCTAGACCTGTGATTTGTTTGCTGTGACTTTCTGATTTGGAAAACTATTTTGATACTTTTGTCTTAGATTCCTCCTTTTCTGTATCTGCCATTATGTTAAAATGAGGGGTGGCCACTAAGTCAGTTAAGGTTTATTTCTCATTAAATGTTTCATGTGTTGGGTATGTGTTATATTATTTCCACGACTAGCCCCACGCGTTGTACGTTGCGCCGGGCATAGCAGGGGGGTCATAGGGGGGGTGGGCAGCCCCCCCTATCGGGGTCCGGGGTAGCGGCCCGGCAAAAAAAAATTTGGTGTGCGGTCCCACTCATAGGCGGACCCACCCATGTTTTGTGCATGATTTTGCACATGGTTTTGGGGTACGATGGTTTTCAGCCCCTAGTATTTTGTAGATCCTGTCAAGGGAACTACGGTTATGTTCTAATCCAGGGTCAATGGATTGTGGTTTATGTATGCTTCGGCATGTATATATATGTGTTGTAACACTAAAAGGAATATAATTAAATATCAAGCTGGTAGTCCCGATTTGGGATCCAGGGGAAAATCTTTGTGTTTATCTGTTTTATGTTTTATGCTCTCGCTATTGTTTATTTTATGTTATAAGATTCGTGTGTAGATCATTTCTGTTCAGGGTTAAAACCTACATTTGATATCTGAGCTGTTTCGGCTTCAAGGGGATGCCTTTACTACTGAGGGTTTTTTTCTTGGGCCTGAGGTAGACCCTGTTCAGTGGGAGATCTGCGAAATCGATTCTTGCAGTGAAAGAAGATGGTGAGCGGTGGAAAGATAGAGATCGAGAAATTTAATGGTCAGAGTTTTGAGTTGTGGAAGCTCAAGATGGAGGATTTGCTGGTGGATAAAGACCAGTGGATCGCGGTAGATCTAGGTACTAAACCAAAGGCAATGTCAAATGAAGACTGGAAGAAATTGGATCAAAAGGCTAAGATCACAATACGGTTGTGTGTCTCAGATTCAGTATTGTTGAATTTATCTGGGGAAGCTACGGTGAAGAATTTGTGGGAAAAACTTGGGACTTTGTACCAATCTAAGTCTCTGGTGAATAAGTTGTTCCTGCAGAAAAAGTTGTATAACCTGACGATGAAGGATGGAGACTCAGTGACAGAGCATATGAATGCCTTCAATACTATGGTAAGTCAGCTGTCATCTGCTGATATTAAACTCTCAGATGAAGATAAGTGCATCGGTTTGTTGTGTTCTCTACCAGACTCATGGGAAAGTCTGGTTATTGCAATAGGTAGCAGCACAACTACCTTGAATTTTGATGACATTGTCTCAGCCTTGTTGTCGGAGGAAATGAGACGGAGAAATATGGAGGGTCAAAATGGAGATGCCTTATCTGTACGAGGAAGGTCCCAAAATAGAAACAAGAATAAGGTTTCGAGTGGGAGATCCAAATCTAGAGGGAGATATAAATCTCCTGGAAAGTTTGTAAAGGTATGCTGGAAATGCGGAAAGGAAGGGCACTACAAAAAGGAGTGCAGATCTAAAGCTCCTGAGAAAGGAAAGGGATCTGATGATGCTCCTTCTGCAGAGGCAAAAACCACCTCGGATGAAGGTGGGGATGTGTATTTGGCTTCTTCAAATACACATGTAGATCATGAGTCATGGTTGATTGACTCAGGTGCATCCTTTCACTTCACTCCCCATAGGGAGTGGTTCTGCGAGTATGAGAAATATGATGGTGGTGATGTCTTCCTAAGGGATGATAGGAAGGCCAGAATCGTCGGACGTGGAAAGGTCAAGTTGAAGCTGCAAGGTGGAAGGATTAGAACACTTCCTGGTGTTCTGCATATTCCTGCATTGGCTAGAAATCTGATTTCTGTAAGCAAGATGGATGATGTAGGTGTAAAAACAATGTTCGAGAAAGATGCCTGCAAGATGGTTCGGGGAGCACTGGTATTAATGCGGGGAGTTCGGACTGGAACTCTGTACAAGCTACAAGGTAGCACTGTTATTGATGGGTGTAACAGTTCTATGGTTCCTAAAAGTGGAGCGGAAAGCCTAGCTGTCTCTGGAGAAAAGACCATGCTATGGCATCAAAGGATTGGACATATTGGAGAGAAGGGCCTTTGGATACTGCATAGAAATGGTATGGTAGAAGGTATGTCTAATTTCTCTCTGGATTTTGATTTCTGTGAACATTGTGTATATGGGAAGCAAAATCGGGTGAGTTTTCCTTCTGGTGCTAAGAGGGCGAACAAGATATTAGAACTTGTGCACAGTGATGTGTTTGGGCCTGTGTCAGTTCCATCACTGGGAAAGTCTGTGTACTATGTTTCATTCATAGATGACTTCTCAAGGAATACATGGATATATTTTTTGAGGAAGAAATATGAAGTCTTTGACAAATTTAAAGAATTTAAGGCTCTGGTGGAAAACCAGACAGAGAAGAAGATAAAGGCATTGAGGACAGATAATGGTGGGGAGTTCTGTAAGAAGGAATTTGAAGAGTTCTGTAAGAAGTGTGGTATAGCACGGCAGAAGACTACTCCATACACACCTCAGCAAAATGGAGTTGCAGAAAGAATGAATAGAACACTGATGGAAAAGGCAAGAAGCATGCTCAGTGGTACTCGGTTAGGACAAGAATTCTGGGCAGAGGCAGTGGAGACTGCATGTTACTTAGTTAATAGATCACCTTCATCAGCGTTGGAGGATAAGACTCCACATGAGGTATGGACTGGTAAGAAACCCTCTCTTTCACATCTAAGGGTATTTGGATGTGATACATATGTACATGTTCCAAAGGAGAAAAGGACCAAGTTGGATAATAAATCTGAAAGGTGCATCTTTATTGGGTATAAGGATGGTTTAAAGGGTTACAAGCTTTGGAACCCATAAACAAGGAAGGTTGTGTACAGCCGAGATGTGGTGTTTAGAGAAGTGAAAGATGTTGTTAAACATGAATTCCTACCAAAGGAACCTGAGAAGATATAGTTTGAGCTAAAGGAGGATGAATCAGACTCTACAACAGAAGAAGACTCAGAAGATGAAGAGCCACAAACTCCAGCTTTGAGAAGATCAGTTTGGGAAAGAAGGCAACCAGAAAGGTATAGTCCATCTGCTTTCTGTTCAGGTTTTGCCTTAACTATAACTGATGATGAACCCAGAACTGTCAGGGAGGCAGTAGATTCAGAGGATGGAAAACTCTGGAAGGAGGCCATGGTTTATGAAATGGCATCCTTGCACAAAAACGATGCATGGGATCTGGTGGAGTTGCCGGCTGGAAGGAAGCCCATTGGGAGCAAATGGGTGTTTAAGAAGAAGATGAATGTAGAAGGCAAAGTGGAGAAATACAAAGCTCGGTTGGTAGCGAAAGGTTATTCCCAGGTGCCGGGAATTGATTTTGGTGATATTTTTTCTCCTGTTGCCAAAGTTACTTCTATTAGATTACTTTTATCTGTTGCTGCTGCATTTGATTTTGAGATAGAATAGATGGATGTGAAGACAACATTTCTTCATGGGGATCTAGAAGAGGAGATTTACATGAAGCAACCTGAAGGCTTTATGGTTAAGGGTAAGAAAGAACTAGTATGCAGGTTGAAGAAGTCTTTGTATGGGTTAAAACAGTCACCAAGGATGTGGTATCAGAAATTTGATACCTATATACGGGGACTTGGCTTCACCAGAAGCAAGGAGGATCACTGTGTTTATTTTAAATTAATTGGTGACCATGTTATTTATTTTGTCTTGTATGTGGATGATATGTTGTTGATTGGAAATGACAAAGAAATTATCCAAGATTTTAAGACCCAACTGTTCTCCAAATTCGACATGAAGGATCTTGGTGCTGCAAACTATATTTTGGGCATGGAAATTAAGAGAGATCGGGCAAAGAGGAAGCTCTGGTTAAACCAGAGGAAGTATGTCGAGACTATATTGCAGAGGTTCAATATGCAGGATAGTAAACCAGTGAATGTTCCTATTCCTATAGGTGTAAAGCTATCTGTTGAAAAGTGTCCCAAGACACAAGAAGAAGAGGAGGATATGTCCCATGTTCCATATGCAAGTGCAGTGGGTAGCCCGATGTATGAAATGGTATGTACTAGACCAGACATTGCACATGCAGTGGGAGTATTGAGCAGGTTTATGTCAAACCCAGGGAAGGAGCATTGGACAGCAGTGAAGCAGGTTTTCAGATATTTACGTGGAACTAGTGATTATGGTTTCTACTACCAGGGAAGACCAGTATTGGAAAGAATGTTGGACATTCATGGTTTTTTTGATGCAGACTGGGCTGGAGATATGGACCAAAGAAGATCTACAAGTGGGTATGTGTTTAGCCTATTTGGAGGTGCAGTCATTTGGATGAGTAAAAGACAGTCTGTAGTGGCTCTTTCAACTACGAGAGGCGAATACATAGCGGGACTCATGCGACGAGAGTAGTTTGGTTGCAAAATTGTGTTCAGTATGGGGTTGGTACGACGAGCTATAAGGATAGGCTTGTGATGTGATATTGCAATTTTCTTGGCTAAGAACCCTGCTTATCATTCAAAGACAAAGCACATTGTTGTTCAATATCACTTTGTTAGAGATATGGTTGAGGCTGAAAGGGTGTTGCTGGTAAAGGTGGACACTTTGAAGAATGTTGCAGATGCGTTGACGAAGTCTGTGAGCACTCAGAATTTCTCTTGGTGTAGAGAAATAATGGGTGTTGAAGAATTGGCCAAATGACTAAGCTCTCATGTGGCCCCCTGTGGAAAGAAAACAACAAGTGGGAGAATGTTGGGTATGTGTTATATTCTTTCCACGACTAGCCCCACACGCGGTAGGGGGGTCACAGGGGGGGCGGCAGCCACCCCTATCGGGGTCCAGGGCAGCGCCCCGGCGAAAAAAAATTTGGTATGCGGTCCCACTCATATGCGGACCCAACCATGGTTTGTGCATGAGTTTGCACATGCTTTTGGGGTACGATGGTTTTCGGCCCCTGGTATTTTGTAGATCCGGTCAAGGGAACTACGGTTATGTTCTAATCCAGGGTTAATGGATTGGGGTTTATGTATGCTTCGGCATGTATATATATGTGTTATAACACTAAAAGGAATATAATGAAAAATCAAGCTGGTCGTCTCGATTTGGGATCTAGGGGAAAATGTCTGTGTTTATCTGTTTTATGTTTTATGCTCTCACTATTGTTTATTTTCTGTTATAAGATTCGTGTGTAGATAATTTCTGTTCAGGGTTAAAACCTACATCATGATTGAAGAGAATAAATGAGTCAAGGCCTGTATGCACATAATAAAGAGGGGAGTTTTCTTGTCTCTCTTGGCTACTGACCATGTACTGCATGTGAGATTCCCTATAAATTCTTCTAGTCTGATTGAAAATAGGGATGGTAGCATATGTCATATCCATCTGCATTGTTCCTTGTAACTTAGCTTCCCATGATCTTGATAACAACATACCATATTTGGGGGGTACATCAGCCACTACAATATCCATCACTAAACACTTGGCTGGAATTTGAGCTAAGTTTACACAAAGGTCTTTGATCAAACCTAAACATTTCACTCTACTGGAGTCAAAGGAGTATAGATCTTTGTATGGTCTGGTGATTTCAAGGCCTAGACTCTCCATTACTGCTTTGGGCATTAAGTTATGAGAGGCCCCTGAATCATACATGGCATTGTGTAAAATTTTGTCATGAATTTTCAAACTAACATAAAAAGGAGGAACTGGCCCTTCTTGGTATCTTCCTTCAATCTTAGGACCAAATAAGAGCTCTGGTTGGTCATCATTAAGGTTAACAGTGTCATTATTTTCTTCTATGTTGAAGGCTTTCAAAATTTGTGATCTATATACATCTTGGGTGACTAAATCAGTGAGGGGAACAGAGATTTTGATCTTGGCAATTTCCTGTTCCAAACTAAAAGGCATTTGATTTTTTACAATGTTTGTTTTAGCCTTATTAATCACCATTCTATCAGCAAAATCAGCTTGTTGATTTCCTCTATTTACATTGGTCAAAATTGTTTTGATAGGAGCATTAGCTGAAGTACTAACGCTGCCAAATTCTGTACTCTGTTTTTCATTAATTTGAGTGTCTTTCTCTTTGTTTTGATCATAAATTACAACCACTATTTTGTCTTTTTGTTTTATGTTTTTGGGTTTGTTCATAGGGTTGTTTTTTGTAGAAATTTTAGAGGTCTTGGTTTTGGGAGTTTCCTGATTCTTTTTACTCCTAAGGTCATATTCTTTTGGAGTCTCTATGATGACATTTTCCAGCTCTTGATAGTAATTTTCATCTTCCATTATTCCATCATCATAGGGTGTGTATAGACTTTGTTTCTTATTGTGAGGAACATCAAAAATATCATTGTCTACTCCCAACATGTTTATATAATCTTCCTCTATTTGTTCAATTGTTTCTTCAACCTCACTTACATAGTTTTGATGAAAATGAGGTATAATCTCATGATTAGGGTCTCTTGGTCTGTTTTGAGGTTGGTTTCTCTTGAAATTTTGATTTTGATTTTGAGATTGATTTATGTTTTGGGGAGCTGATTGGTTTTCTCTAGCTTGTGCTCTCTCAAGTATGCTCATGTTTTTCATCATTTCCTCCATCATTCTTTCCATCTTTGAGCTAGATGTGGAGGGTGCAGATTCCTCCCTAAATGATACTTTCTTTTCACTCCTCATCCTTGCTCTTTTCTCCATCAAATTCACTTCCACAGCAAGAGGTCCTTTTTTCATGTCTTCTAGAGTCAAAGGGTCTCTTTCTCTCAGCTGATAGGCCATTTCAAGATCAAATCCTTCAGGAAACTTGTTCAAGGCTGAGCCTTGTGGAGGTTTTAATTCTGGGGGCAAGGCATTATAAAAACTATTAAATCTAGTGCAATAATTTTGAACACTTTCTCCAGTGTTTCTTTTGAGGTTGTTGTAGTCTGAAAGTATTTGGAGAGGGTTTTTCTTAAATTCCCATTTGTTTAGGAATAACTAATGGAGAGCTTGGAGATCATTAATACTGTCAGAGGTAAGCTTTTGAACCATTTTCTTGCTTCTCCCCCTAGACTTTGAGAAAATAAGCTAAGTTTGATAGTCTCATCATTAATATCATTTCTATCAAAGTAGTCATTCATCTTGTCCACATGTTGTGAAGCAGTAGCAGCACCATTGGCATCATATAATGGTATCTTGGACGGATAGTCCTGTGGCAGATTAACTAAAGGTAAAGGAAGGACTAGAGGAGCATACCATGTTGCCATGATAGGAGGTTGTGGAAAAAATGGGGGGTTTACAAGTGGAGGATGTAAGATGGGAGGGGGTGGTTTGAACAACAGGTGTATGGATAACAGAAGTGGAAGGATCAGAAAGAGATTTTTGAGTAGATCTAGGATGAGAGAAACCAAAATTATGAAGGAAATGTGAATCAGGTGGAGTAGTTTCTCTGCTACCAAGATGTTCACCTCTATCTTGGGACGAAGATGGAGACTCAAAATCTATCTGATTTATATCATCAAGTGACCTAGTTCTGAATGGGTTTCTTAAGTCAACTTGTGAATCTTGTAGAGCTGTAAGGTTTTTAGGAGCAGAAACAACTCTATGGATTGGCCTGACAATAGTTGAACTTTTAAACTTAGGAGACTTCCTTAGTATACTTTAAGGATTATCAACTATCTGAGGAGGGTTTCAGTCGGGATAGGCTCTAGTATGAACTTTTCTAGAAGCCACTATGCTATTTTTTCAGACCCAATAACAAGAAACGTTTAACCAAATATGACAATATTTAGTAGGCTAACTGATCTTTAGCAAGAAAACTTTAATCCTAAAATTCTTCTTTACTGAGATTTAAATGATGTAATAATAAAGGGTTTCCCAGAGGAGTCTTTGGAAAAGGAAGGAAAATTAGCAGGCCTACTGATCTTCAGTGGAGTCAACAGGTGAAGGGTTTTTACTTGATTTCAGGGCTTGAATGTTGTTCACTATCAACAATCAAAAACCGCTCTAGACAAACACTTGGTTCATTTGTTAAAAATGGGATTATCTGAGTTGTGAAGTTATCTATTACTTCAGAAATTCCCCAGTGGAGTTGCTAGAAATGGTAGGTCTCTGTAATTTAGTAGAGTGGCAAGACTAAACACTGCAGAGACTACATCAAAAACCACTTTGGGATTCTAGGATCTAGACCTCCTGAATCCAAGGAGGGATCTCTCTATAAGTGCAAAGATTGATTTATATTTTAAGGTTTTTAGTATGATATTAGGCTAGTTATTAAGAACAAGGGTTTTTGTTTGTTTGGTTGGTTGGGTATGATCTTTAATTGGATGGAATATCACAAAATGAAAGAGTTTCAAAGGGTGAAGATGCAAGTCTATTGAGAAGTGCTCAGCAGATAGGATTAGTGTGAAGCAGCTTTAATCCATTGGAAAATGGAGTCACAAAAAGGTTTAATTGTGCAACAATTTCAAGAGTGGTCCAAGGGGAAAGTCATCTATATCAAAAGATCCTTTAGATTAAATTATGGAGTGGAACATTAAAAGTGTTGAGAAAGTGGAAAAATCCAATAATTTCAACAAGGATTTATCAACTTTCCATACAAGAAAATCCTTTTTAAGAAATTGTTTGAAACCAACCAAAGGATAGGGCTATCCATAGACTTATTTGGACAAGCTTGTATTAAAGCTAACTTATCAGACAACAATCCAGTAATCTCACTAGACTACTTTCAGAAAGGATGAAAACAGATAAGAAAACAAAGTGGAGCTTAAGATCATGTCAGATGTATTACAATCATGGTCTGATTTAGCATACTCTTAGGGAAACTTTCAAACAACCTTTGGAGAAAGAAATAGAAGACAGGGCAAACCATAAACTTTTATAGTTTAACTCTACTTGGAATGCAATGAAAATATAATTCAAGAACTTCCTTTCAAGTTTTGCACATCAAGACATGGACTAACCAACATTCCTTGATAATGTTTACACTTAATTTAAGTCATTCCCAAATATCACAATTAGCAGAAAACATATAGATAAAGCTTATCAGTGAGAGTAGGGTACTTTATCAGTAAATCCTAGCTCTATGTTTGCTGTTATTTATCAGAGAAAATTTAACAAAGTGGCATACATGAAAGGAAAACAAATAACAGTAAGAGGTACTTCACCAATGATATAGACCAGGATCCCAAGAATCAGCTTGTATATTGATTGTCAATCCAGTTACAAACTATAATTTCAAATGTTTGAGAATAGCAGCAACTTCTCTTCTCAGCCTATCTTCTTCAATAACTTAACAGAGCTTCAGAGCTTCATGACTTATTTACATTCAACAATGATTCGATACAGCAACTATTACATCAGAAATCCAACAACCAACCACAACTCATCTTTTTCAGAAATATTTATAGAAGAAAGAGGAGGTGGAATGAAAGGAAGGGTCTATAGGTTCAATTAATACAAGTTAATGTTTCTCTGCCTTTGAGGGGCTCAATAGAGGAGAGCTTTGATGTTTTCCATGTATTAATTAGTTTTCATTTAATTTTTAGCTACTTGGCAGATTTTGTTGATTTTAAACTCTTTTAGACAGGCTGGCAATAACTCTGGATGTCTTTAACAAAATATCACTGACTAAGGCAATTACTATGACTTATTTTGATTTATTGAGGCTGTAGGTGGCACTTTCGTAGCTGAAGAGGATCTTTCTGGTCTCTGATGTGGCAGTGGAGGCCTCTTTACTGATATTTTTTCTCTGTTTTACCTTTAAAAAAAATTGATTTGTTCTTGAGCTGTGTTTAGGCTTAATTAGCCTTGATATTTGTCTTCGGGTCTTCATTCTTTAACATTGTCTTAATCTCTTTAACATGTGAATTAACAAACTTGATCTTTAGGTTTAGGCATTAATCCCTTTATCATTGATCCTTCATTGCTGATACACTTTACTATTTTGTTTCACTGGCACAGGTGGCTTTCTATCAGTTGGAGGGTTTCTATTAAACCCTGGATCTTGATCCAACTGATTTAAACTTGGATTTAAAAACCCACAGCTCCTTTTATTCTTTGATAAAAACCACATAATTTTCATTCTGGGCCAAAAATGTCACCTGACTGTGACTGTGGAAATTCTCAGAACAACCACCATTAAACCCTACAAAAAACGCAACAAATTGTTAAGAAACCCTGCGGATGTGGTAGATACTACTTCATAGGCTCGTGAGGGTGGAGGAGCAGTGAGGAAAAAAAGTGGATGTAGCAAAAAAAAGGGAGGAAAACCTTGGCAGAGCAGCTAACCAGGTCTGATGGGGGTTTGGGTGCGACTAGAGCTATGGACTGTTAGATTAGGACGATATACGGTAGAGATCCTTCGATGAAGTCGCTTAGGAGAATAGATGAAGGGAAAATGAATGGGGTTGCAATATAACACAAGCTTTTCGATCTCAGAGATCGACGGCTGAGATTAAAATTGAAAATGACGTTGAGGAGGGCTGCGGTATGGCAGAAAACCGGGAATGGTTTTCGCAAAATGAAATGGGGGAGCAGCAGTATTCACTTTTGGAATGCGATTCCATACATTGATCACCACGTGGATTTCCAAAACTACCCATTTCGAAAAATTTTGGGACACTAATCCTCGACCATAAATATTTTGTGAAACGGAGCTTCAGCCGTCGGATCATGCAATGTTTATCAAACAGTGCGAATAGCACACGACGGGAGGCAATGTGTGCGGGCGGAAGGACTGGTGGGCCCAGTAGGTGACGTGTTCTTTTTTGTTGCGGAGTGGAAAGAGTGTGTACCAGGGTGGAAAATTAAATAAAAGTTGGTTTCATGGGTTAAATCCTGATCGTAGGATCTATTAGCCACCTATGAATTTTTTGTCAAGAAAACATGTGGCAAAATTGTTTTATGAGCCTTCAGGAGATACATTTCCCATGAAAATCGCTCATCCTTGAAGCCTCTGTGTGTCCATTTCCTTTTTAAAAGATCCTCATTGTTGTTCCCATCCAAAAAGCCTCAATGCCCATGGAAAATTGTGCTCAAAAGGTCTCCCCTTTGCCCTTGTACCTATGCAAAATTCCCCATTATTAGTCCTTTTCCCACTTTAAAAAATTCCCCTTTGTTTCCCAAAATTCCTCCCTAAATCCTCTAAATCATCCTTTTTCCCTTCTGAGCCTCACAAACACCCTTTTTTTGGCCAAATAACCCCTTTTCCCCTCTACAGTTATCCATTTCGGCCTCAAATTGCACTAAAAACAGGCCAAAAACCCATATTCTTCATATGCAGGCTTAGCCCCTTTCGGCTAGCCCCCATAAACTATTTCTCCATATGACCCAGGTGTTGAAACTAGATGCTAGCCCATATTGCGCTTATCAGATCATGGTCGGGTGAAATACCCGCTGTCGATCTATAATGATCCGACGGCCTTCACAAGTCTCATCACACCTGCTCTCCCCCGTTCACCCCTCTGATCGCATATCAACCGTCGATTTGATCTACAGATTGATGACCCTCAAATCATCTGCCCTAGTGGTTCCCGCATCAATCACTGTTCAAAACTGGTAGTTTTCATCGCAGCGCTTTTGAGAGGTGGGTGGTTTTTTCCGTTTAGCAACGATACCATTCACCGGCCGACACGTGGCTTTGAGCACTATTGAAAAACTGCCCTCATCGCGCATTAAAGTTCAGATGTGGAGTGAGTGCGATATTGATGCGCGTCGTCTGATCTGAGGCTGGCCATCCAACGGTGATTACGCCCCTAAGATGCTCGGGGGATAGTCCAAAGCGAACATGACCCTTGGCCCACCATCCATCGCCCTCCTATGCAATCACAGTTTTCGATCTCCTCCTGAGATCGGACAGTCCGGATTAAATCCTCGTGCCCGCCATTGACCGGGTCCCACTGCCTAAGCTCCGCATCACATTTTTCATCGCTTTTTCCCATTTTCTTGGTATTGCGCCCGATTTCCAAAACCCTTCTATTGTTCATTTTCCACCGTCAATCATCGCCCCCATGCATGATCGAACGGTCCCCGTGCATTTCTCCACTAAGCCTCCATCTGGCTAGTCTTCCACCATTTTTGCATTGTCTGGACTGTTTTTACCATTCCACTGCATTTTTCACCATTCCTCCATAGTTCTGTCACCATTCTGTAGGCCTTCAAAGCATCCATCCCCCCCAGCATGGATTTCTTAACAATTTTGTGTGTTTTGCAGGGTACGAGCGGTGGACGACCGCCATGGTTCACAGTCATTATTGCAGTGGCATAGAACGCAGGGAAAACCATTTTAGGAATTGAAATTATGAAGAAGATCCTGAGAAGGTGTCATGACATGATTTTCATTAAAGGAAACAGAGGTAAACTCTGTAAAACCTTTCCAAAGCAATTAAAGCTCAGTTTTCACTGACATAGACAATCATGAAGCGGCAAAGAGTATCAGTATAGAGTTAAGGAGTTATAATGCACATTATCGAAGAGGTTAAGCCTTAATTCAGAGTTTCAAAGGAAAAATTCCAAACTGAAGACCTCATGAATCACACATAAGGCCTAGGGCTCAGAAAATAAGATACCAGCAATCACCATCAGCGGAACGTTCTTTCCACTGAAAGGACAAAATTTCCATACCATTTTCATTCTATATACCGTTTTCTAGAGGAGATCTCTGCCCTGAAAACAGTCCTGGTGCTACCAGAGGCATTGGTTACGCGGTATGGCAGACCCCAAAATCATTGTTTACCTTTTGTTTAATTCACCAGAGTACCACAAGTACTGCGGCTGAGGATACATCAAAGACATACCTGAAGTAAATTTTAGCCTATCAAAGACCACTCTTTCACCCAAATAGTACAAAAATTCGATGCACAGAAATTAAAACAGAATGGGTTTTGACCCATTGCTCCTACTTTGTTTAATGTTTCATTTAGTGTTTCATCTACCATTTCGACCTCTCTTTCTGTTATAAAAACTCATGAGAAAACATTGAAAGGTGGTTGATCGGATATCTGTGAACTGTAAACTGTTTCTCTTTAGACATGTTGTCTGTGTAAAGTTGTAAGATAGGCTAAGGAAGATGTTTTCAGACTGAAACATCAAGTTGTTGACAATGTTGTACATGACTGGTGTTGCTCTTTAATATGACAAGCACATTTCTTTGGATCCTGATGTAAAGCAGCGGTGATGTTTTTTCTATCTTTATCCCTGTTTTCTTTGTGATTCATCATATTTTAGTTCTTCTGGCATGCATAAAAAATCTGGCATAGGATTTACCCTTGTTAGGTACCCTGTGTTTCTGCTCTCCCTGCCTTCGATTTTTTCTGTTGTATGTGCTATCTGAGAATTGATTTCAAGCTAATTTAACCAGTGTATTGGTAAGATATATACTGCTAGTTGATGTATGAATTAATGAATCTGTTCTTAGATGTTCTTGTTAGGCTTTAATTGAATGAATTGGGATACTGGGAGTTTAGAACTTTGTCTCTGTCTCACTAGGGTCCTTTCAATTAATTGAACCTTTTTAAGTTCCCTTAAGTTGGATACCAAAGCATTGAGAGTTCAAAGTCTCTCTCTGATCTCAGGTTTTCACCTTTGTGTTTAAATCTTTAATGTTCCTTGTCTGAAGAGTTAATATTTTAGGTTTTGGATCACAGGTTGTCCAATGGCATGTCCTATCCCTGGATCTGATTCCTGAAAGGTCACCTTGGAGGTTTCCATGCTTTCACCCTCTCTCTTACCATTTCATGCCACACTATCATCTTTAAGATCCAATGCTTTAGATGACTAGCCCAACTGAAAGCCTGCATATTGAATAGCAAGTAAACCCTTTCCTGACTCCATTTCCTAATGGTCTCAATGTTCCCTGAATAATCTCTCCTTTGCCTAAAACCCTCTTTGCATATCCTTGCCTCACATTGAAATCTTCTTTCCTTATTCCCAACAACCAAACAAACAATCAATCAAACAAACTCGTGCCTATAACTAGCCTAATATCTCAATAAAGAGCTTAAAGGACATAAAACCTTTGTATATATAGAGAGATCCCTCTCTGGACCCAAGAGGGATAGATCCTAAGGTCTGACAGTGGTTCTGATGTTGTCTCATCTTTTGGTATTTCCAACTTGCCAAAACATGGGAACCCCAACATTATGGAAATTCCGCTGGGGACTTTTTGAGTATCTTCCATCTTAATACATCACAAGAGCCTCAGAAAGCCAACAATCTCTGGTTAGGTTGGCAGTGAAACACTTCCAATTGCAATTCACTTTCTGCACCACTTGTTGTGTTTCTCCCCACACTCTTAGACAGAGTCTGGAAAGGGCCAGATAGCCTCCAGGTCTCACTCTCTCTCAGAAGTGGCATACCTGGTAAAAGCCCTCCCAGTCCATCTCTAGTTAGATTTTGTTGTGTTTTAAGGATATCCCTGAAAAGGGACATTACATAAAGCATTGTGCTGGACAGTGTACCTCCTAGAAAACACCCTAAACCTTCCACCTGGCGACTCCATAATTCCTTAAAGATAAAAGACTCCACTGGTGATCAGTAGGCCTGCTGATTATCTTGGTTCACATAAGACTCCACTAGGAGACCAAAGTCTGCAAAAACATCAGCCATAACAAAAGTAACAAGTAGGGTTAAGCTGCTTTATTGGAAAATATCATTCTGGATTCAAGAGCCATTCCTGACCCAAACCCACCTGAAATAGTTGACAACCCCGAGAGAATCCTCAGGAAATCCCCTACACTTAAAGGACCAACTATTTCCAGACACATCCATAGAGCTAACTCTACACCAGAAGACTTTACAGCTCTATCAGACCTTCATCTTGACCTAGACCTACCAAGCAGATTGCCAAGAACTAGGCCATTCAGTGTTCTAGACCAGCCAGACCTTGAGCCTCCTGATTCACCACCTCAAAGGGGTAAACACATCAGGGACAGAGAGACCCCTCCATCTACACCTCCTGATATTCACTTCATTCAAAACTGGGGGCTCTACCACCCTAGACCTTCTCAGCTGACTTCTGTTGGTCCTAGTATCCCTGTCATCCATATACCAGCCACTTAGGCCAACCCCTTACCTCCTCAGAACATCATAATGGTAGCCTATTATGCACCTCTTATGTTACCTCAGCCCCTAGTACCCTTACCCAATGATTACCAATCGAATATCCCACACTTCACTGCAAAAGAGTCTACCACATCTCAGCACCATGTAGATAGGATGGAAGATTCTTTTGACTACATGGAGATAGATGATGATACAGTCAAAATGAGAATCTTTGCCCAGAGCTTAGGAGGTGATGTGAAGAAATGTTTTAAGGGCCTACCTCCTAATAGCATCCAAGATCTACCCTCCTTATACCAGACCTTCATAAATAAATGGGAAGTTAAGGCTAACCCTCTCCAAATCTTAGCAGAGTACAAGAACCTAAAGAGAAACGTAGGAGAGAGTGTCCATGACTATTCTACAAGGTTTAACAACGTCTATAATGCTCTTCCTCCACATATGAAACATTCCCAAGGTATGGCTTTAATGAAATATCCATGTGCTGACATGGCCTACCAGCTTAGGGAGAGAGATTACAACACGTTAGAAGACATGAAAAAAGGAGCAATGAGTGTTGAGGCTAACCTGATTGAGAAGAAAGCAAGAATGAGGGCTGAGAAAAGGGTAACATATAGATATGCAACTGTAGCTTCCACCTCTAACCCCAATTATGACCATCTATCGAAAAACGTGGAAAGGCTACAACAAATGATGGAAAAAATGGTTGTCACAATCAGTAACCAAAACAGAAACCAAGGGTAGAACCAAAACTTTAGAAGGAACAATACCCCTCCAAATAGGCAAAGGTACTCCGACCAACAAGTCATACCTCCATTCCAAGAGAACTTCATTGGAAAAGATGAGGGGATAGTAGAAGAGTCTAAGGAAACCACCATAAACATGTTTGAAGTGGAAAAATCAACCCACAATTGTTCCACGGAGGAAGATCAACCCTCATCCTCATATTTGGATGAGGAAATATTAGAATCTGAGGATTACAGACTGGGATATGAAAGCGCCATCATGCAGGTCAGAGAACAGTATGAACTTAGAAGCAAAAAGAGCCCATACATTTCCAAACCAAAGGCTTCTGATTTTACCATCAAGAAAAGGCCTGAGAAAAATTCTAAAGTAGATGCTGAAAGTAACAAATCAGTAGCTGAAAGTTCTAGGAAGAACAAAGAAAAAGACAACCAAAACACTGATAAACAATGTCAACCAACTAGCAGCACTAGCACTGGAGCTAGTGCTCCTGATAAAACAGTTCCTAATCATGTACATAGTGAGAATCAGCACACGGAGCTTGCCACTAAAGTAGTGGCTAAAAAAACAGAGTTGAATGTCACAAAGAGTCAATCTCTCTTCAATTTTGAAAGTGGGATTGCTAAAATTAAGATCTCTGTCCCACTATCTGAGCTGGCCACTCAGGATGTATATAAAGGCCAAATTTTGAAAGCGTTAAATCTAGGGAAAACAATGATACTGTCAATTTGAGTGATGATCAACCAGCCCTCTTGTTTGGTCCAAAGATAGAAGGGAAGTTTCAGGAAGGGGTAATACCTCCTTTTTATATCAGTCTCAATATCCATGACAAGATCCTTCACAATGCAATGCATGACTCTGGGGCCTCACACAACTTGATGCCTAAAGTAGTTATGGAAACGTTAGGCCTAGAGATAACTCGCCCTTATAAATATTTATATTCATTTGACTCGAGCAGGGTAAAGTGTCTTGGCCTAATCAAGGACCTATGTGTGAACTTAACCCAGATTCTAGCCAAATTTATGGTTATGGATGTTGTAGTGGTATATGTGCCACCTAAGTATGGAATGTTACTATAAAGGTCATTGGGAGCCAAGATACAAGGTACAATGCAGATGGATGGGGCATATGCCACAATCCCTGTCTTTAGCCAGCTTAGGAGACTGTATAGAGAGGCACAAATGAAATTTCTGGTTAGCAGCCCTGAAAAGCCTGAAAATTCTCCTTTGTACTCTGTACACACAGATCTGGAATCCTTTATCCTTTGCAATGATGAATCCTTAGAAGAGACAGAGCTAGAAAGAAGAGATTTAAACAATAGGGAAGAGCCCATAGATTTCAACATAATGGCCTCTCTAACCTCAGAAGAAAACAAAGATGAAATTTTTGGACAGTACACTGAAAACAAAACTCCGAGTCAACAAGAAACAGAATGTGAACAGTTGGTTGGTCACTCCTCACAAACTCATACACCACGTGAAGAACGAAACCATCCATAGCCCAAGAATGAACCCTTATGGGAAATGAATTTCGATGGGTCATGCACGAAGAAAACCGCAGGGGCGGGAGTATGGTTGCATAACACGGAGACTAACTATGCTGAGAGTCATGCCTTCAACTTGAACTTCAAATGTACAAATAATATCGCATAGTATGAGGCTCTCATCCTAGGCTTGAATATGTTGAAAAAGCTAGGAGCCTGTAGGATAGCTGTCCAAGGAGACTCTAAGTTTATTATCAAACAAGTGAATGGTGAATACACAGCGAAACACCCTAGGCTGAGAGCATACAGGAATGACGCTATGGATTTATTGAAGACCTTTGTGGAATATGAACTAGTGTTTATTCCTAGGAGTCGAAATGTAATTGCAAATGGATTAGCATGCATAGCTAGTTCTTATCACAAACCTCCCAGTGATCAACAAATCATCATTTAGATGAAGTTCAGACCTGCAGTACCTGATAATGAGAAATATTGGCAGGTTTTTGAAGGAGATAAGCAGATTGAGGATTTCCTGATAGGCAGGAACAAGTTTGAATTTTTCGATTCAGAATCTAAGTCCAATGATAGCTGCCTAAGTGAAGAACCCTCAGACAAGGAAGAACCACCCTGTAACATAGAAATAAACACTTTAAACGAACAAATCGAAAATCCAACCAAAGAATTTAAAAACACAGATAATGAGGAAATAGAGGTGCTACAGGAAAAAGATAAGAACATACCCCGAGGACTAGCACCTCTAGAAGATCTTTTTGATTTTGATGATGTAGCGAAAAATCCCACCATAGAACACTCAAAATCTGACATTGAGGAATGCAACATAGGCATAGAAGATAAGCCCAAGATGATTAAATTGGCTAAGTCCTTACCCGCAGACATGAAAAATAAATATATTGACTTATTCAAGGAATTCATTGATGTGTTTTCTTGGAGCTACGAGGACTTGAAGGCATATGACACAAACATCATACAGCACAAAATACCTTTGAAAGAGAACCATAAACCCTTTAGACAGAAGCTTCGCAGGATAAACCCAAAATAATTTCCTGCAGTAGAAAAGGAAATAAAGAAGATGTACGAAGCAGGAATAATAGTTCCTGTGAGATTCTCTGATTGGGTCTCAAACCTTGTAGCTATGAGAAAGAAAATGGGTGAGATCAGGCTATGCATAGATTTCAGAAACCTTAACAGAGCCTCACTTAAGGACAATTACCCCTTACCAAAGATGGAACATATCCTGAAGAGGGTAGTTGGCTCAAGGCGGATCTCCTTGTTAGATGGTTTTTCAGGTTACAACCAAGTGTTAGTAATCCCAGAAGACCAACTCAAGACAGCTTTCACCACTCCATGGGGCACCTTCATGTATGTAAAAATTTCCTTTGGACTGATGAACGGTGGTGCAACCTTCCAACGAGCGATGGACATAGATTTTTTGGATGAAATAGGGAACTTCATTGTCATCTATCTGGATGATATAATAGTCTATTCCAATACTGATGAAGAACACCTAAGACATCTGAGAAGGGTGTTTGAAAAATGTAGAAGGTTCGGTCTGTCATTGAATCCTAAAAAGACTGTATTTGGGCTACAATAATGTAAGCTTCTTGGCCACATTATATCTGAGAAGGGAGTTAGGATAGACCCACAAAGAGTTGAGGGAATACTACAAATCACACACCCGAGAAACATTAAAGAGTTACAGTCCTTCATTGGGAAAATTAACTTCCTAAGGAGGTTTATTCCTAACTTAGCTGAACACCTCAGAAATATGACTAATATGCTGAAAAAAGGTGTAGGGGTTAAATGGACTGTTGAGGCTAAAAAATATTTTGAATCGGTTAAACATGCACTCACCCGGGCTCCTGTCCTAATCAGCCCTGATTTCTCAAAATATCTCTTAATCTTTTCATTTGCCTCCGAGCATACAGTGGCTGCAATTCTGCTACAAAAAATTCCAGAGGGAATGGAACAGCCCATTGCTTTCTTCAACAAGGATCTGAGGGATGCACCCTTGAAATATAATATAATGGAAAAATAGGCCTATGCCTTGGTAAAGGCCTTGAAATACTTTAGGGTGTACATACTCCATTCCCACACCATAGCCTACGTGCCAAACATAGTGGTCAAAGAAATTCTGTCCCAAGATCTGGATGGAAAGAGGGGCAAATGGATTGCCGTGATTTTAGAATACGACCTGGAAATAAAACCCACAAAACTGATCAAAGGTCAGGGCTTAGCTCAACTAATGGCTGAATCAAATTTACAAGCCCTTGACATAAACATGATAGATGCCTTGGATGAGCAGGAAGGATTTCCTGATCCCATTGTTGAGAAGCAATTTCAAAACTCTCCTTGGTATTCTGACATCCTGTATGTGCTCACAAACCTCAATGCCCCTCCTGAACTATCAAAAACCAAGGCCAGATTCCTAAAACTAAAAGCCAGAAACTATTTCATACTAAATTAATGTCTATACTGGAAAAATAAAAATGGCCTATTGCTTAAATTTTTGCCTGAAAATGAAGCAGAGAGGATTAAAAAGGAGTTCCATGCAGGAGAGTGTGAAGGCCACCTGAACTGGAAATCCACTGCTAACAAAATACTCAGAGATGGCTATTATTGGCCTACACTTTTTAATGACATCCATAAGATGATAATTGCCTGCCATAAATGCCAGATTTTTGAAGGCAAAAGAAAGCTCCTCCCTCTACCTTTACAACCCATCACTGTTGAAGGTCCCTTTATGCAATGGGGCCTAGATTTCATAGGAGAAATACACCCTGCTTCTTCTGCACAACACAAGTGGATCCTGATAGCCATAGACTACTTCATAAAATGGATAGAGGCCATACCTTCTAGGAATGCCATAGATTCTGTTATCATTAAGTTCCTAGAAGACCACATCCTCTCTCAGTTTGGATGCCCAAGAAAAATAATCACTGATAATGTTGTTGCTTTTGGATCCAAGAAAATGATTGATTTTTGTCACAGGTATCAAATAGCCCTCGGTCATTCAACTGCTTACTACCCACAGGGTAATGGGTTGGCTTAATCATTAAACAAGAGGTTGGTGAGCATTATCAAAAAACTGCTGGAAGAGAACAAGAAGTCCTGGCACAACAAGTTAGTGCATGCTTTGTGGGCTGACAGGCTTACAACAAAGAAATCCATTGGCATGTCACCATATCATCTTGTATATGGAACAGAGGCAGTGTTTCCTACTAGCCTTGGGGTACCAGTGATTAAACTTGTCCAAGAGATTCAGAAAGAAGAAGACAGTATGATGAGAAGGGTAAACCAAACAATTCATCTCCAGCAAACAAGGGAAGAGGTCTATAATAGAGCCCTGAAAGTTCAGGAAAATATAAAGAAGTTGTTCGATAAGAGAACCAAGGCTTGTGACTTCAAAATTGGAGATAAAGTTCTGAAGTGGGATTCAAGAAGAGAAGACAAAGGAAAGCACGACAAATTTGACAGCTTGTGGCAGGGTCCATACATCATCCAAGCCACTATTGGTCCCAATGCCTTTTTTCTGCAAGAGCTAGATGGTACAGAGCTGTTTAGGGGTCATGTCAATGGCAGGATGCTCAAACACTAATACTACTGATTTCTGATTTCTAGTTTCCATTTCCATTGTAAATACCATTGTTGTGTTATGTTTTCAAGAAAAGAGGAACTGTTGCAAAAAAGAGATAATAGAGGTTCAAACATGCTCAAAACATGAACCTCCGAAGAAGAAATATTGGCTCTAACATGATCAAAACCCGAGCCAAAGGAAGTAAAGACAGCTGGTCCTAACATGCCCAAAATCTGGACCAGCAAAGAAGAAAGAAGAATCAGCTCTAACAAGCCCAAGACCAGAGCTGAAATGAAGAAGAGAAAGTGACTCTCACAAGCTCAAAACTTGAGTCACAATGCAAGGAAGGATGCTTCAAAGTTTCAGTTTTCAAGACTTCAAGATTTTGTTTTTAGTTTTCTGCAAATTTATGTCCATGTGCAGCTGTCGTTATGCCTTGGATCCACAGCAAAATAGACTGTCTAATCCTAGCTTGACTGTTTTCAAATTTCTATTGCAGAATGTAGAGAATAAATCTGCTGGATAGTTTAATCCCAACAGATATTAGATTAGGTAGAGAAACATGTGAGGCCAATAGTTTAATCTGGTCTCATGGAGTAATAAGGGTAGAAATAGAATAGGTTTATTTTTCTGATTGCAAAAAATTGATGTTGTAAAGGGTCTGCTACTCCAAATGCACCCTGAAGAAAATTGATAGGACTATAGTCTGGGTAGGTAGTTGTTTGGGAGAATTTTACTGCTGATATGATGTCTTCATGATTTGTGGCAACTTGACCAAGAAAGAAAATGGATGGTACAAGCAGCAGGCATCTCGCCTACACCAAAGATCATTCTCTGAATTCTTGACTCCTTCAAGAAGAAGCCATCCCCATGTGGAGCCACTATTAGCCACCTATGAAATTTTTGTCAAGAAAACAGGTGGCTAAATTGTTTTATGAGCCTTCAGGAGATACATTTCCCATGAAAATATCTCATCCTTAAAGCCTCTATGTGTCCATTGCCTTTTAAAAAGATCCACACTGTTGTTCCCATCCAAAAAGCCTCAATGCCCGTAGAAAATTTTGCTCAAAAGGTCTCCCCTTTGCCCTTGTACTTATGCAAAATTCCCCATTATTAGTCCTTTTCCCACTCTTAAAAATTCCCCTTTGTTTCCAAAAATTCCTCCCTAAATCCTCTAAATCATCCTTTTTCCCTTCTGAGCGTCACAAACACCCTTTGTTTGGCCAAATAACCCCTTTTCCCCTCTACCGTTATCCCTTTCAACCTCAAATTTCACTAAAAACAGGCCAAAAACCCATATTCTTCATATGCAGGCTTAGCCCGGGCACTAAAACCAGGCGCTAGCCCGTAGTGCGCTTATCGGATCATGGTCTAGTGCAATACCCACCATTGATCTATACCGATCTGACGGCCTTCACAAGTCTCATCGCACCTGCTCTCCCCCGTTCACCCCTCCATTCGCATATCAACCGTCAATCTGATCTGCAGATCGATGGCTCGCAAATCATCTGCCTTGGTGGTTCCCGCATCAATCACTGTTCAAAACTGGTAGATTTCATCGCACTTATTTTGAGAGGCAGGCGATTTTTTCCATTTAGCAGCAATACCATTCACCAGCCGACACGTGGCTTTGAGAACTATTGAAAAACCACCCTCATCGCGCATTAAAGTTCGTATGTGGAGTGAGTATGATATTGATGCGCACCGTTCGATCTGAGGCTGGCCATCCAAAGGTGATCACGCCCCTAAGATGCTCTGGGGATAGTACAAAGCGAACATGACCCTGGCCCACCATCCATCACCCTCCGATGCAATCACAGCCGTCGATCTCCTCCTGAGATCGGACGGTCCAGATTAAATCCTCATCCCCGCCATTGACCGGGTCCCACTGCCTAGGCTCGGCATCACATTTTTCATTTCTTTTTCCTATTTTCTTGGTATTTCACCCGATTTCCAAAACCCTTCTATCTTTCATTTTCTGCCGTCGATCGTCACCCCCATGCATGATCGAACGGTCCCCGTGCATCTCTCCACTGAGCCTCCATCTGGCTAGTCTTCCACCATTTTTTCATTTTCTGGACTGTTTTCACCATTCCACTGCATTTTTCACCATTCCTCCACAGTTCCGTCACCATTCTGCAGGCCTTCAAAGCATCCATCCCCCCTAGCATGGATTTCTTAACAATTTTGTGTGTTTTGCAGGGTACGAGTGGTGGACGACCGCCATGGTTCACAGTCACTATTGCAGTGGAATAGAACGCAAGGAAAACCATTTTCAGGAATTGAAATTATGAATAAGAGTCTAGGAAGGTGTCATGACATGATTTTCATTAAAGGAAACAAAGGTAAACTTTGTAAAACCTTTCCAGAGCCATTAAAGCTCAGTTTTCACTGACAGAGATAGTCATGAAGTGGTAGAGAGTATCAGTACAGAGTTAAGGGGTTCTAAGGCACATTATCGAAGAGGTTAAGCCTTAATTCAAAGTTTCAAAGGCAAAATTCCAGACTAAAGACCTCATGAATCACACAGAAGGCCTAGGGCTCAGAAAATGAGATACCAGCAATCACCATCAGCATAACGTTCTTTCCCCTAAAAGAACTAAATGTCCATATTGTTTTCATTCTATATACCATGTTCCAGAGGAGATCTCTACCCTGACAACAGTCCTGGTGCTACCAGAGGCATTGGTTACGCGGTATGGCAGACCCCATAATCATTGTTTACCTTTTGTTTAATTCACCAGAATACCACAAGTACTGCAGTCAAGGATACATCAAAGACATACCTGAAGTAAATTTCAGCCTGTCAAAGACCACTCTTTCACCCAAAGAGTACATAAATTCGATGCATAGACATTAAAATAGAATGGCTTTTGACCCACTGATCCTACTCTGTTTAATGTTTCATTTAGTGTTTCATATACCTCCTCGACCTCTCTTTCTGATATAAAAACTCATGAGAAAACATTGAAAGGTGGTTGATCGGATATCTGTGAACTATAAGTTGTTTCTCTTGAGACATTTTCTATGTGTAAAGTTGTAAGATAGGCCGAGGAAGATGTTTTCAGACTGAAACATCAAGCTGTTGGCAATGTTGTACATGACTGGTGTTGCTCTTTAATATGACAAGTACATTTCTTTGGATCCTGATGTAAAGCAGCGGTGATGTTTTTTCTATCTTTGTCCCTGTTTTCTTTGTGATTCATCATATTTCAGTTCTTCTGGCACGCATTAGAAATCTGGCATAGGATTTAACCTTGTTAGGTACCCTATGTTTCTTCTCTCCCTGCCTTCGATGTTTTCTGTTGTATGTGTTATCTGAGAATTGATTTCAAGCTAATTTAACCAGTGTAGTGGTCAAATATATACTGCTAGCTGATGTATGAATTAATGAATATGTTCTTAGATGTTCTTTTTAGGCTTTAATTGAATGAATTGGGATACTGGGAGTTTATAACTCTGTCTCTGTCTCACTAGGGCCCTTTCAATTAATTGAACCTTTCTAAGTTCCCTTAAGTTGGATACCAAAGCATTGAGAGTTCAAAGTCTCTCTCTGATCTCAGGTTTTCACCTTTGTGTTTAAATATTTAATGTTCCTTGTCTAAAGAGTTAATCTTTTAGGTTTTGGATCACAGGTTGTCTAATGGCATGTCATGTCCCTGGATCAGATTCCTGAAAAGTCACCTTGGAGGTTTCCTTGCTTTCACCCTTTCTCTTACCATTTCATGCCACACTATCATCTTTAAGATCCAATGCTTTAGATGACTAGCCCAACTGAAAGCCTACATATTGAATAACAAGTAAACCCTTTCCTGACACCATTTCCCAATGGTCTTGATGTTCCCTAAATTATCTCTCCTTTGCCTAAAACCCTCTTTTCACATCCTTGTCTCACATTGAACTCTTCTTTCCTTATTCCCAACAACCAAACAAACAATTAGTCAAACAAACCCGTGCCTATAACTAGCCTAATATCTCAAAAAAGAGCTTAAAGGACATAAAACCTTTGTCTATATAGAGAGATCCCTCTTTGGACCCAGGAGGGCTAGATCCTAAGGTCTGACAGTGGCTCTGATGTTGTCTCATCTTTTGGTATTTCCAACTTGCCAAAACATGGGAACCCCAACAAGATCTTCAGATTGGACAGTTACAATCTAATATCGGAGCATAGTTTTGAATTGGGGAGTAGGGATGGGAAATGAAACGGGCGGAAGGATAAGGCCTGATGGTCGTTGATCTGCAGAGATCAACGGTCTAGATTAATTCACACCATAACGTCGGGAATGAAGAAAATAGAAGGGAAAATGGGTTTGGGAAAGGATTTTTAAGCCTTTAAGCACCCGTTTGCGGGGCTTTGGGTCATATGAAGGTCAGGGTTTTAAAGCCATAATCCCTCAGGGGCTTAAAAACTTTATAGTGCTAGAAGACTGTTTTTAGACCAAAAACAGGGATTTTTAAAGCCAAAATGAGGGTTCTGATAGATGAAAGAAGGGAATATAAAACCAAATAAAGGAGAGATATAAGGTTTTAAGGGGGTTTTGATGATTTTGAAGGTTAATATGAAAGGTTTTAGAAGGATTTGTGAAGAGAATGAGGGTAAAAATAGAATCTTTTGTGAGTGAAGAGAGAAGTGAAATGATGGAAAATGGGCCTCTTAAGCAGTTTTCTTTGGTAAACAGCAAGTACTTTAGGACTAATAGTGAAAGAACAGTGAAGATTAACTTAAAGGGTAAATATCATCATAAGACTTCAATAACTCACAATTTGGACATGAAATTGTTTCTTGAAGGCTTAAAAAATATTTAGCCACCATTTTATATGACAAATTTTATAGGTGGCTAACAAGCCTGATCAAAGATCTTTGTGTAAACTTGACCCAAATCCCAGCCAAATGCATAGTGATGGATATGGTAGTGGCTGATGTGCCCCCCAAATATTGCATGCTTCTTTCAAGATCATGGGGTGCTAAGCCTCAAGGTACCATGCAAATGGACATGACATATGCCACCATCCCTGTCTTCAGTCAACTTAGAAGACTTTATAGGGAATCACACATGAAATTTATGGTGAGTAGTCAAGAAAAAACAGAAAATTCCCCTCTTTATTCTTTCCATACAGACCTAGACTCATTCATTCTTTATAATGATGAAATCTCTGAGGAACTAGAGTCAGAAAGTGAGAAATCACCCAACATAATAGAAAACATAAGGAGGATATAGGGAGGGAGAGGCTCTCAAACAGTTTTCCAAATATGAAAATTACAGCAAAAAAAACAAAGAGTATGAAAAACCCACTGTCCATTAGCTTAATGCAAATCACGAGAGTCAAGAAGAAAGGCCTCGACTCCATGAAAAATTTAAGGAACAAGACCAACATAAAAATGCTACAGAACCCATAAAACTACATAATGACAGTCAGAACACACAGGACAAAGAGGACAGGAATGAAAACAACAACAAGTCCAAAACTAGCCCTCTTTGGAGTATGAGTTTTGATGGGTATTGTAATAGAATCGGTGCAGGAGCAGGTGTGTGGCTTCACAACACAGAGAATAATTACGCTAAATGCAATTCATACAAGCTAAAATTACAATGCACAAATAATATAGCGGAGTATGAAGCGCTCCTCTTAGGACTACAGTTACTGAAGAAATTAGAAGCCAAGAGGATAGTTGTTCATGGAGATTCTGAACTGATCATTAGGAAAATAAATGGAGAGTACACTGCCAAACATCCAAGACTAAGAGCCTATAGAAATGATTCCATGGACCTTTTGAAAACTTTTGAGGAATATGAACTTGTTTTTGTCCCTAGAAACCAAAACATTCTTTCCAATGGTTTAGCTTGCGCTACCAGTTCATGTCAAAGACCCTATGACAACAAACAGTTCATAGTCCAAGTGAAATATAGACCAGCTGTCCCAGAAAATGAAAAGTATTGGAAGGTCTTTGAGGGAGATAAACAGATAGAGGATTTCCTGCAGTTCAGAAATGAGTTTGAAGTGCCAAATTCAGACTCAAAGTATGATAAAGACTGTCTTAATGAGGAACAATTTGTTGAAAAAGAACCTCCTCCCATTATAGAAATAAATATACTAACTAGAGAGTTCGAAAATCAAACAAAAGAGTACATAAACTCAGGAAAAGAAGACATATAGGTACTACAGTCTAAAGACAAAGGCTTATCCAAAGGACTAGCACCTCTAGAAAACTTGTTTGATTTTAATGACGTTGCCAAGAAACCAACAATATAACCCACTGACTCTGATATTGAGGAATGCAATATAGGCAGTAAAGACAAGCCTAAAATGATCAAGTTATCTAAAACATTTCCATGTCACATGAAACTGAAATATATTGATTTTTTTAAATATTTTTCTGATTTATTCGCTTGGAGCTATGAGGATTTAAAGGCATATGACAAAGAAACCATTCAGCACAAGATACCACTTAAAGAAAACCAGAAACCATCTAGGAAAAAATTATGCAGAATAAACCCTGTGCAGTTACCTCTGGTCGAGAAAGAAATTAGGAAAATGTATGATGCTGGAATTATTGTCCCTATGAGATACTCAAAGTGGGTATCTAATATTGTAGCCATAAGAAAGAAAACAAGAGAAATAAGGCTCTATATTGACTTTAGGAACTTGAATCGAGCCTCATTAAAGGAAAACTATCCCTTGCCTAAAATGGAGCACATCTTACAAAGGGTGGTTGGTTCCAAGAGGATTTCTTTGCTAGATGGCTTTTCGGGATATAATCAAATTTGGTACTTCCTGATGACCAACTGAAAATAGCCTTCACTACTCCTTGGGGCACTTTCATGTATGTGAAAATGACTTTTGGATTAATGAATGCGGGTGCCACCTTTCAAAGAGCCATGGAAATTGCTTTCTCAGAAGAAATAGGCCACTTCATTGTGATTTATTTAGATGACATTACAGTCTATTCCAAAATAGATGAAGAACACCTAGTACACCTAAGAAAGGTCTTTGAGAAATGTAGAAAGTTTCGGATATCTTTAAATCCCAAAAATACATTGTTGGGCTCCAAGAAGGTAAGATTCTTGGTCACATCATATCTGAAAAAGGGATTAAAATAGACCCAAAAAGGGTTGAAGGTATATTGCAGATCAGTCACCCCATAAACATCAAAGAACTTCAATCTTTCATTTGAAATATTAATTTCTTAAGAAGGTTCATACCCAACCTGGCAAAACTCCTTAGGAACATGACAAACATGCTAAAGAAAGAGATAGGAGTTAAATGGACCTTATAAGCAAAGAAATCCTTTGAACTAGTCAAACATGCACTCAACCAAGCACCAGTTCTTATCAGTCCTGATTTCACTAAGGAATTTTTCATATTTTCATTTGCATCAAAACATATTGTGGCCGTTGTCCTATTACAGAAAAATCCAGAAGAACAAGAGCAGCCAATTGTATTTTTCAACAAGGCATTAAGAGATGCACCTATAAAATATAATACTATGGAAAAACAGGCCTATTCTTTGGTCAAAGCCTTGAAGGATTTCAGATTTTATATCTTACACTCTCACATTATTGCATTTGTGCCTCATGTAGTGGTAAAAGACATTTTGTCACAAGACCCTGGTGTCAAAAGAGTAAAGTGGATTGCTGTGATACTGGAATATGATTTGGAAATTAAACCCACTAAACTCATCAAGGGTCAAGGCCTAGCACAATTAATGGTTGAATCTAACTTGAAAGCACTTGATGTAAACATGATAGATGCATTAGATGGGCAGAAAGAATTACCAGCCCCAATTATTGAGGATCATTTCCTCAATTTATCTTGGTATGTAGATATTTTATATGTGCTTACTAGTCTCAATGCCCCTCCTAGTTTGTCTAAAAAAAAGGAAAGATTCTTGAAGTTAAAGGCTATTAATTACTACATTTTAGATAAATGTTTATATTTGAAGAATGCTAGTGGTTTATTGCTTAAATGTTTGCCTGAGGTTGATGCAGATAGGATCAACCATGAGCTTCATGAAGGAGAATGTGGAGGCCACCTCAATTGGAAAACCACTACTAATAAAATCATTAGAGTTGGTTATTACTGGCCCACCCTCTTTCAAGATGTCCACGAAATGATAGTTTCCTACCACAAATGCCAAATCTTTGAAGACAAGAGAAAACTGCTTCCCTTACCCTTGCAACCAATCACTGTTGAAGCTCCTTTCCAATAGTGGGGCCTAGAATTCATTGGGGAAATCCATCCTGCCTCATCTACCCAACATAGATGGATACTCACAGCCACTGATTATTTTACCAAATGGATAGAAGCCATCCCTTCTAGGAATGCCACAGATTCAGTTATCATAAAATTCCTTCAAGACCATATCTTGTCTAGATTTGGTTGTCCTAGGAAAATCATCATTGACAATGCTGCTGCATTTGGTTCTAAAAAGATGGTTCATTTTTGTCACAGATATCAGATTGTGCTTGGTCATTCCACAGCTTAATGGGTTAGCAGAGTCTTCCAATAAGAGCCTGGTAAACATAATAAATAAGCTGCTGGAAGAAAATTAGAGGTCATGGCACAACAAGCTGGTACATGCTTTATGGGTAGATAGATTGATAACAAAGAAATCAATTGAAATGTCTCCCTATCAGCTTATTTATGGAGTAGATGCAGTTTTTCCTACTAGTTTAGGAGTGTCAACGATGAAGCTGGTCCAAGAAATACAATCAGAAGAAGATAGCATGATGAGAAGGATAAATTAGACCATACATCTTCAGCAAACCAGGGAAGAAGTGTATAACAGAGCAGAGAAAGTACAAGAGAATATCAAAAAGTTGTTTGATAAAAGGACAAAGGAAAGTGATTTCAAAATTGGTGACAAATTACTCAAATGGGATTCCATGAGAGAAGATAAGGGAAAACATGGCAAGTTTGACAATTTATGGCAAGGCCCTTACATCATTCAATCTGCCATTAGTCATAACGCATTTTTTCTACAAGAGATGGATGGTACAAACCTGTTTGGGGGTCCTGTCAATGGTAGGATGCTTAAGCATTATTTCTGCTGAACTCTTAGCTCAAAGTTTTCATTCTTAATTGTAAATATCATTGCTTTATTTTGTTTTAAAAAAAAAAAAAAGTAGAAAAGGAAAAGAGGGCAGATTGAAAACAAGAAAGGTACAACCCCATACCAAAAAAGAAAGGAAGCACTGCTATTTAGTCATACAACCTAATCATGACTAAATAGATTTTTAATTTACTGCTGATAGATTAGTGAAGCATATTTGCCAAACTATTTAATCTTGGCTTATCAATAGATTAGATTAGGATAGAAAAGATGGCTCTAACAAGCTCAAAACCTGAAACAAAGAAAGGAGAAAGAACTGGTTCTAACATGCGCAAAACTTGAACCAACTGAAGAAGAAGAAGACAGATCTAAAAAGATCAAAGCTAGAGCTGAAAGAAAGAAGGAAGGACTCTCATTGTTTTCAGATCTTAAGCCTTCCAAGTTTTGTTTTAATTTTCTGCAAGTAAATGTCTATGTGTATCTTGTTTTTATGCCATAGTCTTACAACAAATCAAACAACTTAATCTTGGATTTTCTGTATTTAAATTTCTGTTTTAGAATTTAAAGAATGCAGATATGTCAGACAGTTTAATCCTAGCAGATAGTAGATTAGGTAGAAAATTTATCAGTTCAACTGTTTAATCTGAACTCATGGAAGTTATAAGGGTAGATTTACATTAGTTTTTCCTATTTTTAAAAGAATAAAATGTTGATGTCAAGAGGTTTGAAATTCCAAGTGCACCTTATGAAGAAAAAATGTTAGGAAAGTAGGTTGTGTAGGTAGTTGTTTGGGGAAAGAAATTGATTGGTTATGATGTAATGGTGATCATATTTTCAAAGCAGCATGATCAAAGAAGAAAGAGGATTGTCAAAGTGCAGGACATTGATTTAAATTCCAGAGATAAATTTCTGAGGTTCTTAACAGCTCCAAGGAGCTGCCATCCCCAAGTGGAGCCGCTGTTAGCCATCTATAATTTCGACATATTCAAAGACGGCGAAAACAGGTCTTCAACCTTCAAGAAACAAATTTGGAGAAAATCTGTGACTTCTTGAAGCCTTGCTGTGTCTATTTTTCCAAAGGATCCATCTCATTGATGTCTTCACAAAAGCCCTGCTATTATCATGAATAAAGTTATTTTGAACCCCTCTTCCACCTTCTTTCATTCATATTTTCTTATCAAAATCCCCTCCACTTCCTCGAAATTCCCTTAAAACCTTATAAATCCTCCTTATCTGGTTTTAATCCCTTCTTTATATCTATCGAAACCTTCAAAAACATAAAAAATTCATTTCAGCCTTTAAAATTCGACCATTTCATATTAACTGCCTTAAGCTCCCGCGGGCTTAAATCCTAGCCCTTTTCCACCATGCAAGCAGGCTCCATGACAGAGCATTAATCCCATTAGCGATTGGACATCGCACTTTCCAAGTTTTCACTTCGATTTTCCTTTTCTTCTTATGGTTGATCCTCTGATGAGATCTGGACTGTCCATTCCCGAAGATCTGACGGCCATCGCCCTCCGCGCTCTGCTCTATCGGCCATCGCATCGCTCCATCGCATTGGCACATCGCTACTAGGTGATCCCAGTTCCCTTGTCCCCTAACCATTTTCATCACCGATATGCGAAACCCCGATCACATTCAGACTGTTCATTCCCCTCCAGATTAGACAGTCTGTGCTCTCCTCCATCTATCGCACTTCACCTCCCCCCATCGACCATCACACTTCGGCGATTCCCATTTCCACTTCCCTTTTTCCCCCGCTGATGAGATCCTGGCCGTTGATCTTTGCCATCCAATGGCTCCCATTCAACCTTACCTCATCCCCTTCCCTTTATAATTTCTCACCCCAACTATGTTTCTCGTCGACGTATCTCCGTCGTTGATCCTCATGATCTAACAACCCTCGTTTCATCGTAATTTCGCCATCCCCTTGACCCCTTATCCACCATCTTTAATCTCTGCTTCTCCAAGTTAATCCTCACCGTCCGATTAACCCAAATCTACGACGCAGGTTCGCTGTGGAGGCACCTGACCAAAGTGGCCCATACTCCCCAGTGCCCCCGCAGTTGACTCATTTGACTGCGGAAAATCTTCATCCAACAGTCCATATTCACTACGGAGGCACCCGACCCCGAAATCCCTCTGTACCCCCCAGTCCCCCCGTAGTTAATCTCCACCGTTGATCTATTCAGATCTAATGGCCACCATTTCACCCCGCTAGTCAGACTTTCCGCTAAAAGACAGGATTCCTGATGTCATCCTACCGGTCCCACCCGACCGTGCAAAGATTTTCATCACATTTACTCGCATCTCCACTGTTGATTTCCCTAGATCCAACGGTCAGCATTCCATTTCACACCTGTTTCACCCAACCTCTACATCGTACATTCTCAACGTGAAATGGGTGGTTTTCAATGGACACGCGGTAGCCTCCGATGCGTATCACGTCCACCCTACGAGAAACCACAAACCGCTTGACCCCCGCACGAATACAACCCCGGTATTGCGCAAAATCGCTCATCGCCATTTTCATGCCAGATTCAAATGTTTCCCTAATTTTTGCCTCCGCCATGGTTTTACCTTCCATCATTGCATTCGCACTTCCGCTGCAAATGCTCCTTCACCCCTCGTTGAGCCCTCTAAAGCAGTCAAACCACCTACGTAGGATTTTATAATTGTTTATTGTTTGTTGCAGGTTTCATGGCGATTATCATAAAATCATCCCAAAGTCACTAAAGGTGGCATAGAGCTCAGGGTGACGATCCTGTGGCCTATTCTATTGCAGAAAGGGACGAAGGGTTAATTTCTGAATGTCAATTAAAAAATCATGATATTGACTATTAAATCAAACCCGCCAGCGCTACCCGTCAACAAACAGTGAAGATTAAATGAAGAAACAGTGAAGAGTATTAGAGTTTAAGATAAAGGTTAAAGGCTACAGTCAAACTCGAGGATCCAAAGACTTAACTTGCAGTTCAAGGAATGAAGATGAATATGATTAAAGGATAGATCAACAAGACAGAAGGCCTCATGCACGTCAGAGCAAAGCAGTTAATTCAGTCAGAATGTCTGACTGCCACCATGATCTGCATTTTTCCTACCAAGGACAAAAGTGGCAGTTACTAAAAATAGAGGCATTTCAACTGTCAGAGTAGTTATTTTGAAAGTATGGGAAAGCCTCAAAGCCCACTCTTTCACTTAACTTGTCCCAGAAGCCTAAATAGAACTACTGCAGTCAGAAGACATCTCCAAAATCACACACTTCGGAGTTATTACCAGCCTGCCAGATATGCCTCAAAGACAGGAAAAAATATTAAAATGGTACAATCAGTTAATGAAATGGTCATTAAGCAGAATGGGCATTTGAATATCTCTACCCCTCTGTCTTAACTGATATTTATGATCTTTCCTTCAACACTCTTCCTCTCTCACCTATATGTATTTGCGGGAAACTCATTGTAAAGTGTTGGAAAGTTGTTAATTGTTGAACTGTTATTGAGTAAGAGTTACTGAGTAGTTGTAATCTAGTAGGTTGGGAAGAGAAGTATCAGACTGTAGAAAGCCATTATACTCGAGTATGTAACTGGTCTTGGACATCAAATAGACAAGCAGATTCATTGGATCCTGATCTAAATCATTCGTGATGTTATCCTTACTGTAATTTTTATTCTCCTTATGTTTCCACTTTGTTCATATTCTCTGATAAAGAACAAAAAATATAGATTATGATTTTACTTCCAAAATTACCCTAATTCTGACTGATAATATTTATCTTTATTTTTTCTTCTAAATTTGTGTTTGAGAATGAATCAATAGATTATAACCAGTTAAGGAACGTTGGTGAGCCCATGTCTTGCTGAGTAGAACATGAGATGTTGTTTTTGAATGATCTTTTCACTGCATGCTAAGTAGAGTCCTAATCAAGGAAGTTTATGGTTGTCTGTATCCCTTGTTTAGTCTTAAATAGTTGTTTTGAATATTTTCCTTAAGAGTATGTCGAAAGGAGGATAGGTTAAAAGTCCTTACTTTATCTTAGGCTACTTTTTATGTTTATCTTAAATATTTTCCACCCTTGAGAGTATGCTGAAAGCAGGATAGGTTAAAATTCCTTACCTGATATTAGGCTACCCTTTGTTTCCTTATATGTTTGCTTCTTTCACTACACTTCTTAATGTTCCATACCACCAACTCAACTTAAAGAGATATTTTGATATAGATGACTTTCCCTATGGAAACTCTTGAATGGTTATTTTGCAAGTAAACCATTTTATGACTCCATAGCCCAATGTTTTAGCACTGTTTCTTGACCTATCTTCCCATGCCGAAACATCCTTCTGCTTATTTCCTCCTTCACTTCACATGACCTTCTCATTTAATGATTCCCAACCAAAAACAAACAAATACCTTGTGCTTCATAACTAGCCTAATATCATATCATAAGCCTTAAAGCATATCATTCTAACATACATATAGAGAGATCCCTCTCTGAATCCAGGAGGGCTAGATCCTAGGATTCCAAAGTGGTTCTGATGTTGCCTTGTCATTTGGTATGCCAATCTGCCAAATCACATGACCCCAACAGCTAGAAACAACCTCCTGAAGCTAGCACCAATGCCTAATAAGGAATGAAGAACAATCCTCTTTCCAAAGATACTCAAAGAAAGAGGTGGGATACTCGCTCGGGAACACCCTGTGCTAAACAACACTACAAACTCTTCTAAATAGCCAAGATCTGCATAGAAATGTCCTAAGACAAATCTAGATCTAAATAGATCAAGAAATGAATAATCCAAATCATGCCTTCCATTGTGCCTACACCTTCATTATATGCATGAGCCTTCCATAGCCTAGGCCCACTCCAATAATGCGTTGTGCATGTGAACAAAAGTCTCCAAGGTTGACTACGTTGTTGATCCATGTCCTCCATCATGTTCACATGGGGTGATTACCCCCTCCATCATGTGTGCATTAAATGCATCACTTTCTCCACTATCTTATCATAAGTGATTCATGATCTTCTTGAATGCACTATGATCTCAGTTGACCTTATCAAAGATCCTCATGATTTTACTTTTAGGATCCATGATCTTATTTTACTGTTTCATCCTCCATAATCTATCTCATAAATGAGACATGATCTCCATCAATGGATTTGCTCCACTACTCCATGATTCTAGATCTAGATCTAAAATATCCACATACACACATTAAAAGTGGATTTTATTCATGTTTGAGGTTTTTGGGTCCCTCCACCCTTTCATTTACTTAATTTATTAAGAAAATCAAGGACTCTAATATTCAAAATATGATGTGAAAATTTGGGAATATTACATGTTATTAATGACATGTATAGTAAACAAATTTGGAGAGATCACCTTAAATTTGTCACGACCTTCGAGCATACCGTCCTCTAGATCCATCCAGCTCTATCCTCTCAAGATTTCTTCCAAGAATAGTGCACAATGGATGTCACATAGGGTGAGTGAACATATCAAGGAAACAAGGGTTTCCTCAAAATATCTGGGAAGTGCAGGAGGCATAGGGAATATATCAGACTTGGATAGGGCTCCAACATCATATAATATATATATATATTTCTCTCTCTCTCTCTCTCTTCCTCTCTTAGGCCATTCCCTTGAGGGGCTTTCATACTCCCTCAAATTAGTTTTTTGCAGTTGGGAACAATTAGGCCACGGGCTGGGGTAGTTAAGTTACAGGAACAACCATAAACTCCGCCTCTAAAATAGGGAAATTATATATTTTTTAATGTTTAAAAAGGCATACACGGTTCTCTATGTATGGACTTGCATGTATATGGGGAAAATTCTGGGCACAGTCACGTATGGGTTTTAAGAAACTTTTTTTTGAGAAATATGTCCAAGTCTGAAGGGAAGGGTTTCCCAAGGCCAGTGTATAAGTCATCAAGTATATGCTAGTGATAAATGATGCTATAACATATTCCCCCTAATATATGACGTTAGAAGGGGTACATGATGGCTGAAATGTATTATGTGCATATAAAGAACCTTGGGAGGACTAGAGACGACTTCACCAGATTTCAGTCTGCGAAAAAACCAGTGAGAGAGATCAAATAATTAGCTCATTTATCAGGTAGGCATACCCATGCTCAGTGAAAGAAAATAATTTTCACATATGAAGTATAGAGTGGATCCAATATGTGTACAATTATAGCTAAAATTTAAAGTACATAGTGAATCATCTGATCATTTCCTAGAAGTTTAAGTCAAAATCAGGATCGAGTATCACATATAGGGGACTGATCAATGATGTTGCAATAGATATCTGATCACAAAAGTTACAAATGAATATCCAAGTACAAAATCATAAGTGGTGGGACAAATGGTACAACACGCAACTTGAGAGCCAACATATAAGATGTTTTTGTGATGAAACTGCAACATATAAGGGAGGATGGTGTCACTGGTAGGAAACTGAAGAAGCTGTCAAAGTGAACCAAGGCATGCTGATGAAAACCCGAGGTATTCACCGATCACCATGGCACAATTCTACACAATGGGAATAAATGAGCTGAAGTCGACCATGTGATAAATCGTTTGATTACCGTTCATTGATGTATACCATTAACAAACGCGAGACAACCCACCAATAATGATAATGAGTGTCAAGGTGCCCCAGTACAATCTAGCAAGTGCGAATGAATGAGTTGAAGTCAAACACTTGAAAGAATCTATCAATCAGGAGGAAATGATGTATCCTCACTGTTGATAGTGAAGAGTCTACCACTGATGACTGCAAACCGTAAGGTACTGACAAAAGGACTCTAGACCTTATTCCTAGAGAAATGAGTCGGGGTTTATGGGAAAAAATCTGTTGGAAGGAAGGCATTAAGGCATCCCACACCAATCCAGCATGAGTGTAACCTGTAGGCCAAGATTTGGAAGGTATCGGACGAATTAAAGTGAAGTAACCAACCAAAAGTACGTTTCCGGCATGCACAAGATGAAACTAGTGCATGGCTAAAACCCTCTGACCCAACCAATAATGAAAGTTGACAAAGAGGTGAGATATCCACCGATAGGGTCAAATTAAAATCAAGGTACTGCACAAATCCGAGGTGTGATAATGTAAGCTGAAGTCGAACACAAGGGAAACCACTCAGTGAAAGACCCATGATGATGATCAAATGTTGAGCCTAAGGTCACCTATCAATGATGTAGATAGGGCTAGGGTGTGGCTCTAGGTTTACTCTTAGAGCAATATGTCGTAGTCGATAAGAGACAAACCCGCCATCAAGAAGTCAGTGGAGACCTTCTCAAACCAACACGAGCAAAGGACCAAATATATGATGTGATAGAACAAGATACTGAGAAGACCAAGAATTCCAACTAAAAAATGAGTCAAGAGACACCGCAGAAAGTTCGACTCAGGTTAGCTTCCCTTGAACAAATCCATGACTCATGTTGACTATGGAAGAAAATAATAACTTTGTATAATTTTATCATGTAGGAGGCATAAAAAAACCCTCCATATGATTGGAAGAGATAACCAATCGGGGGACAAATTACTCATGAAACAAGGTTATGACTTCTCCTAAGTCAAAAACTAAAACCATCCCAAATGGAGAAAAGACTTAGCTTTTGTGCTTTGTTCAAGGGCAACACAACTGAAACTATAGTTGCCAATAAGTATGGAAGTAATATCCTGTTCCCACTCTTTTTCAAAATATTTAAGTTTTTTTTCTTTTTCATATTCAAAGCCTAAAAAGGAATAAAATAATGCTACATTACAATGAATAGAACGAGTGTCGTGAAACAGATGCACCAGTTCCTGGGATAGGAACAATCCTCTGCTCAATGCAAGGTGCCAAAAACTGGTAAGTGACACTAAAAGGACTGTTCCATCCATGGGTAAAGGTGTCAAGTCATAGAATCTAAGTGATTGCATGGTTAACTTATACAAAAAGACATGGTCAGAAGATGGCTAAAACATGAGTCCAAATGAAGCCGGTTAAAGGCCAAGATAAACAAGTATTCAATATGAAATGCAATAATACAACTCGACAACATAAGGGAGCATCTAGGGTAAACGACTAGAAAAATGATAGTGAAGAAGGAGAAGAATGAAGCTTCAACGCATGAGGCATGACAGGACTAAAGGGGACTCCCGAGCCTACATAAACTGTAGCATGGGTGACGAATGCTAGTGATAGACTAACTAGGAAGCCCATGTAAAGGAAGGTTGTACCACCAATTCATGATTAAAAAATCGGCGAGTGAAATGGGTTAAGTACTCATGACATGATGAGATCGACCCAATGGCAAGTAATCAGAATGAAGGCTAGTATGCAAAGATGCAATGTGTTGATCATTTCAGCCCCCATTGTGATTTGTTGCCGATAACCCCCGTTTTAACATGTTAAATCCCCTCTCATGGTTTAAGAAAACCTTTCTCATATATCGTTCCCCGCCTTTAGAGTCAAATTTAATTGTAAAAAGGCCAAAAAATGAAAATATTAAAGGCCCGACCCTTTCGGTCCTAGCCCCTTTAGCTGATTGCTCATGTAACCCAGGCGCTAGACCATGTGCCAGGTCAAAAAGCGCTTACCGTCCATGGCCATCGGGTGCACTTTAAGCCGTTCGATCAATCAAAAATAAATGAACCATAGCTCTCCCGCCTTTGTGGTCCCCGCTCCCTAAAAACCACCGCTTAAAAAAAGTTGTATTCCCCTCACCGCTTTTGAAGGGCTGGCGGTTTTTCTTAAATCGCAGCGATTCCATTCAGCGTGCACCGCGTGTCCCCATGTACGATTTCAATATCGCCCTCCCTCGCGCGTTAAGGCTCGACCCAGGATGCGCAGCGAAATTGACTTAAACTGTCTAATCCTAAGCGCTCCATCCAATGGCTACCACTCTCCCAAGTTGCGCGAGTTTTAGTCCCAATGCACAGTACTCCGGACCCGCCATTCCATCACCCTTCGGTTAAGTTTCGACCATTGATTTCATTTGTGAACCGTATGGTCCAGAATCATTTACACGATTGCGTTGATTGAACAAGTCCGCCTCCACGTCACCTACTCCACGTGTTCATCGCATTTTTCTCCACCATGCATACATTCTATTCATATGTTATATTGTAATGTTTTACATTAAAGGCCTCCGCCAACCTGCATCATTCCACTGTTCCGCCATGTCTGCAGCATAATCTTCATTTTACCCCGTCCCATTTCACCACTTCGACAAGTCTACACCACCATGTCCATGGATCCCGTCATGTCATCGTCCCTGCGCCCGGTTTTCTTTAACATGTTTGTGGGTTTTGCAGGTTGCAGCGACGAGAAATCGCCATTAAGCTCTGTCTCCATTACTGAAGTCGAAGATGCATCTAAGGATCGGCTTGTAGAGGAAGAATTTATGAAGAAAAGCCCTGGGTAGTTGTCGTGACATGACTCTCATTAAAACAGTAGGGTTCAAAATCTGTCAAACCCCTCAGAGTAATTCAAAAGGCAGATTTTAGTAGATGAAAACATTTATGGCGCGGCAAAGAGTATCAGTTGAAAATCAGGGGATTCAGCATCCGACATTGAGGATTTAAATCCTAATTCAGGGTCCAGAAGGCAGAAAGTACAAAAGAAAAAAAATCAATGCTCTCAAGGTTTTATTTCGGCCGGATTTTCTTCAAGAAAGGACAGAATGTTCATGTGGATGTATCTCTATACCGGGTTCCTGAAGAGATTTCCCACTCAGTGTATTTATTCCTGCAAGTGGATTGTCAAGTACATTCAGCATTTCATAGCCATTAAATAGTATGGGCGTGAATGTTTTCACCATTTTGTTTTAATGAAACAATTAATTGTTTTCACCTACTTCTTTTATTAGTTTCTCTTCTTCGTCCTTTATAAAAAGGAGGAAGAAAGACATTGCAAGGGTTCCAGATTTTTATCAAATAATTGCGCAGTGAAAGGAATTTTTGTATACATCTTGTAAAAGCTCTTGTATGAAGGCTCAGAGCCCATAGGGTCTCAGTGAGGAGGAGTTCTATCTGTATTAGAGGATTCTGGTCTTTGGTATCCCACAGTATGTAACTTCCTTTCATGTGTTTAATACAACATTTCATTTTATCCATCTTCTTGTATCATGTACTGGAATGCGAGTGGCTCACTGATTTTAGGTAAGGATTTATCCTAGTTGATACCCATACTTAGATCATTCAAGCACTTTAAATATGGCTCAGGCATGATATATTGTTTCATGTTCATTTCATCCATTTTTCTGCTATATTAGTTTCTTTGGGAGGGTGCTTTTAAAAATCCATTGTCATGTATGGAGATTGATAAGCCCATATATGGTTCTGTTGTGTAGCTGGGTATCAGACCAAAGATAGCTAATATCTTCTTATATTTTTTTCACCGCATACACCTTCTGATATTTGATTTCTGTGGCATATTATTTGAATCGGCCCTCTTTACAGTAAATTGTCTCTTAACTGTCTGATGCTTCCATATCGGAGCTTTGCATCTTGTCTCTGCAACATTACTTTCCCTGCGACAGTTTCTGTCAGTTCTGGTCCCATTTAAATCAATTTCCTTATATTACAAGAGATAGCAGGAGAGATTTTGGATTGACACCCAAGTTATATTACATGCTCCTTGCTATGATAAGATGTCCTAGGAACTAGTCTATGGCAACTCTAGGTTGTCTCTAGGGGAGACAACATTTGTCGACAACATCTTTCTGGCACCATTGCTGGGGATCGAATTTAAGAAAAATAGTTTCCCTGGGCCTTGACAAACCATATTCACTCTCTAATCAGGTGAGCACAGAGAGTTGAATAGTTGTATATCTCTGACCTTGGCGACTCCACTGTTGTTTATTTGATAAAACTATTTGTAGTCCTGGCTCCTCGAAAGCCACACCTGAGGTTAGATACATCACAGTCAAAGACACCTTCTGTGCCTGACCCTAAAATGACCATACATAGAAGAAGTTGGAAAAAGAGGGGATCAATCCATGGTGAAATCCCTGAATTTTCTATAGAAGATTATCCATCCTCTTCTTCTCAAGAAATCCAAGTAGGAAATCCCGACTCCACTGTGGGAGATACAGAATACTATTCAGATAGCCCACCTAGAGGAGGTGCCAAAGCTAAAGAGAACTTTCACTCTACTCCTGAGGCTGAAGTAGTTAAAGAAGTCACCGAAGTAGCTGCTGTTAACCGTGAACTGTTCCCATCTACGCCTCAGGCTGCTGTGCAATATATTCCTATTGTTATCCATACTCCACTTCCGCCTCTTCCTCCATTTGTACACCAGATTGTTACACAACCCCCACCTCCTCCAATGGCTAATGTTCCAGCTTTTTTGTTAAACAAATATGCTCCCCTGGCATTAGCTCAAGTGCTGAATGATATGCCATAGGATTATTTGAAGATCTTGCCCAGATTCACTAGGGAAAATGAAATTGATGCTCAGAAACATCTTGAGACTTTTTGCTCTTTTTTAGAGAACTTTAATGTAGAACATCTGCATGTACTCTTAAGACTATTTGTGCAATCCCTGGACGGTGAAGCCAGAAAATGGTTCAAAACATTAGGAAACCGTTTCGTAACCACTTGGGATGATATGGAGAATACCTTTCTCAGGAAATGGGGAGAAAATAAAGATCATGGACAGTGTCTTACTGAGTTCAATACACTCAAGAAGAAACATAATGAAGGGGTGTCAGAATTTATCAAAAGATTTAATAAGTTATATCTAAACCTCCCTGCAGATATGAAGCCTCATCAGAATGCTGCCAAGTTTGTTTTCATAGCAGCCTTTGACTCAGATTTTGATTTCTCTCTCAGGGAAAGAAATCCTACCACCCTAGATGATGCTCAATCAGATGCTCTTGAGTTGGAAGAAAATTTTTCTTCCACTGGAAAATTAAGAGGGAAAGCTGAACAAGATACCAGAAGAAGAGGCAAAGAGGAAGTATCTACTTCTAATCAGGATAAGGATTCAGATAAAATCGAAGAAATGAGCAAAATGATTAATAATATTTCCAATAATCTGGTCAAGCTTGAATTGGAGACCAAGAATTCAGCCTCCAAGAACTTCCAAAATGCTCCAAACATAGGTTACAATCCTCAGTATAGAAAGCCACCCCTGCAAATATTTCCAAGGGAAGCAAAGGAGCAACAGGATCAAGTGCCATACCCATTATACCTGGAAGGCCCAGTTGATGACTCTGCTGAAGATGCTGCCTATGAACTGCAAGATGCAGACCTTGCCTTCTCAAACAATGATGAGGTATAATGCCCATTGCATGAAGAAGAAGAAGAGATTAGAGACGCAGAGGATGCAGAAATTGATCATTATTGCAAACAGTTTAATGATTTCATGCAAGCACATTTCAACAGAAAATATGATCTCAGGTCTTCAAGGAAGAGGACTCGAACTCAGGATCAAGAAGAAGAGCCTCTCCAGAAGGAAGCACCTGCTCAAAAGGAATCAACAGTTCAGAAAGCGGCAGACAAAGGTAAGAATCATGTAAACAAACCTTTGTAGTCTAATGATCAAGTTCCTTCTTCTTCAAAAGCAGTCACTCCCCCTAATGCTGAGTCTGTATCAAAAGAAGTTAAACCTTCAGCTGACAATAAAGAGTCAAAATAAGTTGTAATAGAAAATTTCCCTCCTGCTTTCAATTTGCAAAAAGAACTTGAAAAATTCAAAATCACAGTCCCCTTGACTAAGCTATTGAAACAACCTGCTTATCAATCTCAAGTCACTTCTTTATTTCTCCCTCCTGAAGCACCAATAATTCTAGACAGTCTTAATCTTCAAGAAGAAAGACCAAAGGTAGTTTTTGGCCCACATGTCGATGAGATAGACCCCTCTACTCCTCCTTTCTATGTGTCTCTAGTGATTCATGACCTGCTGTTACACAATTGTATGTTAGATTCGGGAGCTTCCCATAATCTTATGCCTCTATCAGTCATGGAACAACTAGGACTGAAAATCACACATCCATATAAAGACCTATATTCATTTGATTCCAAAAGAGTTAAGTGTCTAGGGATGATTAAGGATTTAGTGGTCAATTTGGCCCAAATTCCAGCAAAAAGTGTAGTAATGGACATCGTGGTAGCTGACATCCCAGCTCGCTTTGGCATGTTGTTGTCAAGGTCCTGGGGAACGAAAATTGGTCGGTCACTTAAATTAGACTTAACATATGCCACTATTCCAATTTTTGGTGGCCAGGAGAGGAGGTTATACATAGAAACCAGATTTGTCAAGATGGTGACTAAGGCTGACAGCTCAGAGAATTCACCAATCTACAGCAAGGAAGGAGATTTTTCATGCTTAATGCTGGAAGAAGATCAATACTATGCTCATGAGCCATCATTATATCAAGTCAAAATTGAGCAGCCTTCAGAGAACCATGAAGCAGGAGTCTAGACATTGCATTTTGATGGAGAAAATTCAAGAGAAGGAAACGAAGCTGGAGTATTATTAATTTCTCCTCCAGGAAAATGGATGCCACTGTATTTTAAATTGGAATATGAAGCTACTAATAATGTGGTTGAATATGAAGCACTGCTGCTGGGATTACAAACAACCAAGAGCATGGGCATACAATGTTTAAAGGTCCTGGGAGACTCTGAGCTGGTGGTCAAACAAGTCAGAAATCAGTGTCAAACCAAACATCCTCGGTTGAGGACATACATGAACGAAGTGTGGGACATGGTGGAGAATTTCTTCTTAGCATTTAATATTCAGTTCATGCCTCGAGAGCAAAATAGAATGGCAGATTCTCTTGCTATAGCTGCCAGTACATTTCGTCCTCCTCAGAACCCTCTTTTAAGGTACGAAATCGAGGTACGTTATAGACCATCAATCCTAGATAATATTAATCATTGGCAGGTGTTTGAGGATGATGAACAAATGAAGAAATTCTTGGAAACAGTGGGAGAATTCTCTAATATGGAGATTGATGATTGTGAAGAATATGAGGCTGAGAATACTTCAACAAATAAATGGGAGGAGAAAATGGCAGGAAGCAAAGTGCTACAGCTAAAGGGAAATGTCATCCCTAGAGGGATGGTGCCTCTAGAAATATTATTTGACAAGAATGATGTCCCATTGCAGCCTAATAAAGTGGTAGAAGAGAATTAGGTAGAAGATCTAAATCTGGGTACTAATGTTGAGCCCAAAATTATCAAATTATCTAAGAAGGTCCCAGAAGAATACAAGCAGAAATACCTGAAATTATTTCAGTCATACAGGGATGTGTTCGCATGGTCCTATCAGGACCTTAAAACTTTTGATACTAGTATAATGCAGCATAAAATTCCTCTAAGGGAAGATGAAAAACCTTATAAGCAGAAGCTTAGACAGATAAACCCACTGTTGCTTCCCTCTATTCAGAAAGAAATTAAGAAGCTGCTGAAGGCCAAAATAATTGTTCCCTTGAGATATTCTGAATGGGTGGAAAATCTGGTCCCTGTCCGAAAGAAGAATGGAGAAATAAGGCTGTGTGTGGATTTCTGAAATTTAAATAGAGCATCCTTAAAGGATAACTATCCATTGCCGAAAATGGATCACATTCTGCTGAAAGTGGTCGGAGCTTCTAGGATGTCAATGATGGATGGTTTCTATGGTTATAACCAGGTGGTTGTACTACCAGAGGATCAGAAGAATACTGCTTTCACCACACCGTGGGGCACATTTATGTATGCCAGGATGCCTTTTGAATTGATTAATGCAGGGGCTACCTTTCAGAGGGCAATGGACATTGCTTTTGTTGGGGAGCAGGATAAATTTTTGGTGGTATACCTTGATGATATTACAGTGTTTTCAAAAAATGATGCTAAGCACATTGAGCATTTGCGCAGAACTTTTGAAAAATGTAGAAGGTATGGTCTTTCTCTCAATCCACAAAATTCTTTATTTTGCATTAGAGGAAGGCAAACTTTTGGGGCATATTGTAACTAAATATGGGGTAAGGATAGATCCCAAAAGAGTGGAGGTTATAAATATTATTTCTCTCCCCAGGAATAAGAAAGAAGTGCAGGTGTTTCTAGGCCGAATAAATTTCCTAAGAAGGTTTATTCCTAACTATGCTGAGATAGTTAGGCATATAACTGATATGCTGAAAAAAGAATAATGAAGTAAAATGGTCCCAAGAATCTAGAGTGGCGTTCACCAGGATAAAATAGGCACTTGCTGAAGCTCCTGTGCTAGCAGGACCAGATTATGCAAATCCTGTTATAATCTTTTCCTTTTCATCACCACATACAGTAGCTAGAGTGTTATTACAGAAAAATGAAGAAGGATATGAGAAACCTATTGCCTTTTTCAGTCAGGTGCTCCATGATGCAGAACTGAAATATAATATATTGGAGAAACAGGCCTATGCCCTGGTGAAATCCCTCAAAGCTTTTCGCATGTATATTTTGCAGTCTCACATCACTGCATTTGTGCCTAATGCAGCTGTAAAGGATATCCTTGTTTAGGGAGACAGTGAAGGAAAAAGGGGAAGGTGGATTGCAAAAACACAGGAGTATGATCTAGATATCTGCCCTACCAAGCTGATAAAAGGACAGGGACTTGCTAAAATCTTGTCCGAATCAAACTATCAAGCTCTAGGCATAAATATGTTTACGATAGCAAGTGGAGAGTCTGAGAACGAAAAAGAGCAACAAGGACTGGAAGTTGCTTCTCAGAAAATACATATAAAATACCTCACCAGTCCATGGTACAAAGATATAGTTGAATATCTTTTGACACTCAGCTGTCCTCCAAGTTGTAATAAAGCAAAATACAGATCTTTAAGATTGAAATCACAGAAGTACATGGTTGCTAATGGGCAGCTATATTGGAGAGATCCTTCTGGAATCCTACTCCTATGCCTCACAGAGGAAGAAGTAGAAAGTATAATGATGGAATCTCATGAGGGAATCTGCAAAGGACATTACAGCTGGAGAGCCACAGCTCATAAAATCTTAAAGGCTAGTTTCTACTGGCCAAAACTATTTGGAGATGTTTTTGTTTGGGTTAGAGCATGTGATAAGTGCCAAAAATTTGCTGAAAGGAAAAAATTAGCTGCTTTGCCCTTGATTCCAGTGCATGTAGATGAACCATTTCAACAATGGGGAATAGATTTTGTAGGTGAAATTCACCCACCCTCAAGTGGACAGCATAAATGGATATTAACAGTCACAGATTATTTTACAAAATGGGTGGAAGCCATACCTGCAAGAAATGATACAGATACTGTGATAATCAAGTTCATGGAGGAAAACATTATATCCAGGTTTGGCTGTCCTGCTAGAATAGTGACTGATAATGCACAGGCCTTCAAATCTGCAAAATTTGTTAATTTCTGTCAGCATTATAATATTGCACTAAATCATTCCACAGCCTACTATCCACAGGGGAATGGCTTGGCAGAATCTTCTAATAAAACTTTAGTGAGGGCCTTGAAGAAAACTATAAATGAGAATCAGAAAAATTGGGATTCCCAATTGAAATTTTCTCTATGGGCTAATAGAATCACTAGCAAGAGAGCAACTGGGAAATCTCCATATGAGTTGGTATATGGATGAGCAGCAATGTTTCCTGTGCAACTTTCCTTACCAGTGACACGTTTCGTGCAAGAAGGTCAGGAGGAACCTGATGATATGATCAGGAGAATCAATCAATTGGTGGAATTAGAGGAAACACGTGACCAAGTGAATCAAATATTAATAGAATATCAAGAGAAAATGAAACATATATTTGATCAGCATGCAAAAGACAGGAAGTTGCAAATTGGAGATCTGGTGCTTAGATGGGATGTCCGGAGGGCTGAAAAAGGAAACATGGCAAGTTCGATCCACTTTGGTTCGACCCATTCAAAGTTGTGGAACAGGGAGGCAATAACACGTTCATATTGGAGAATTTACAGGCTGACTTGTTGGATGCCCCTGTAAACAGCCAATTTCTAAAGCCCTACTTCCAATTCTGATTCAGGTCGAAGGCTGATTGTATCATATTGTATATTAATTTTTGTTTTATTGTTGTCTGAATGATGCGAGTGTTATAATGAATCATGAAAAGAAAACGTTTTGAAGGGCAGAGTCTACATAAAATATGATCAGGAAGGTCTGCGCAGTTCTCGACACATCCAGGGACGAAGGTGTCGTCCCCAGATGGAGCCGATGTTGATCATTTCAGCCCCCATTGTGATTTTTGGCCGATAACCCCTGTTTTAACATGTTAAATCCCCTCTCATGGTTTAAGAAAACCTTTCTCATATATCGTTCCCCACCTTTAGAGTCAAATTTCATTGTAAAAATGCCAAAAAATGAAAATATTAAAGGCCCAGCCCTTTCGGTCCCAGCCCCTTTAGCTGATTGCTCATGTAACCCAAGCACTAGACCATGTGCCAGGTCAAAAAGCGCTTACCGTCCGTGGCCATCGGGTGCACTTTAAGCCATCCGATCAATCGCAAATCAATGAACCGCAGCTCTCCTGCCTTTGTGGTCCCCGCGCCCTAAAAACCACCGCTTAAAACAAGTTGTATTCCCCGCACCGCTTTTGAAGGGCTGGCAGTTTTTCTTAAATCATAGTGACTCCATTCAGCGTGCGCCATGTGTCCCCATGTACGATTTCAATACCTCCCTCCCCCGCGCGTTAACGCTCGACCTAGGACACGCAGCGAAATTGACTTAAACCGTCCGATCCTGAGCGCTCCATCCAACGGCTACCACTCTCCCAAGCTGCGCGAGTTTTAGTCCCAGTGCACAGTACTCTCGGCCCGCCATTCCCTCGCCCTTTGGTTAAGTTTCGACCGTTGATTTCATTTGTGAACCGTATGGTCTAGAATCATTTACACGATTGCGTTGATTGACCAAGTCCGCATCCACATCACCTACTCCACGTGTTCATCGCATTTTTCTCCACCATGCATACATTCTATTCATATGTTATATTGTAATGTTTTACATTAAAGGCCTCTACCAACCTACATCATTCCACCGTTCCGCCATGTCTGCAGCATCATCTTCATTTGACCCCGCCCCATTTCACCACTTCGACAAGTCTACACCACCATGTCCATGGATCCCGTCACGTCATCATCCCTGTGCCCGATTTTCTTTAACATGTTTGTGGGTTTTGCAGGTTGCAACGATGAGAAATCGCCATTAAGCTCCGTCTCCATTACTGAAGTCGAAGATGCATCTAAGGATCGGCTTGCAAAGGAAGAATTTATGAAGGAAAGCCCTGGGTAGTTTCCGTGACATGACTCTCATTAAAACAGCAAGGTTCAAAATCTGTCAAACCCCTCAGAGTAATTCAAAAGGCATATTTTAGAAGATGAAAACATTTATGTCGCAGCAAAGAGTATCGGTTGAAAATCAAGGGATTCAACGTCCGGCATTGAGGATTTTAAATCCTAATTCAGGGTCCAGAAGGTAGAAAGTGAAAAAGCACAAAAAGCAATGCTCTCAAGGTTTTATTTCAACCAAATTTGCTTCAGGATAGGATAGAATGTTCATGTGGATGTATCTCTATACCGAGTTCCTGAAGAGATTTCCTACTCAGTGTATTTATTCCTGCAAGCAAATTGTCAAGTACATTCAGAATTTCATAGCCATCAAATAGTATGGGCGCGAATGTTTTCACCATTTTGTTTTAATGAAACAATTAATTGTTTTCACCTACTTCTTTTATTAGTTTCTCTTCTTCTTCCTTTATAAAAAGGAGGAATAAAGACATTGCAAGGGTTCCAGATTTTTATCAGAGAATTGTGCAGTGAAAGGAATTTTTGTATACATCTTGTAAAAGCTCTTGTATGAAGGCTCAAATCCCGTAGGGTCTCAGTGAGGAGGAGTTCTATCTATATTAGAGGATTCTGGTCTTTGGTATCCCACAGTATGTAACTTCCTTTCATGTGTTTAATACAACATTTCATTTTATCCATCTTCTTGTATCATGTACTGTAATGCGAGTGGCTCACTGATTTTAGGTAAGGATTTATCCTAGTTGATACCCATACTTAGATCAGTCAAGCCCTTTAAATATGGCTCAGGCATGATATACTGTTTCATGTTCATTTCATCCATCTTTCTGCTATATTAGTTGCTTTGGGAGGGCGCTTTTAAAACGCCACTGTCATGTATGGATTCTTAGATTGATAAGCCCATATATGGTTCTGTTGTGTATCTAGGTATCAGACCAAAGATAACTAATATCTTCTTATATTTCTTTCACCGCATACACCTTCTGATATTTGATTTCTGTGGCATATTATTTGAATCGGCCCTCTTTACAGTAAATTGTCTCTTAACTGTCTGATGCTTCCATATCGGAGCTTTGCATATTTTCTCTACAACATTACTTTCCCTGTGATAGTTTCTGTAAGTTCTGGTCCCATTTAAATCAATTTTCTTATATTACAAGAGATAGCAGGAGAGCTTTTGGATTGACACCCAAGTTATATTACATGCTCCTTGCTATGATAAGATGTCCTAGGCACTGGTCTATGGCAACTCTAGGCTGTCTCTAGGGGCGACAACATTTGTCGACAACACAATATAAAGTGGATTCCCTAACCTATATGCTAGTTCAAAATCAAATACCTTCCATGACAGGTCAGTGGTCATGGATCCGAAGAAAAACTAGAACAATCTTGAATTCAGCAAAATGTACCTAAAAAAATACCTTACCCAATGCTTACAAGCCAAACAGTTATATAACCTTAGTCAAATTCAAAAAATAAGCACAGTAAAATTTGTAAAAAAAAATTCAAATTCTGGGCATAAATACACAACTTGACTCACATTTTGATCATTTTCACATTGCAAAAGTGGAGAAAGAGCTTTGGGGAAAAAATTGTCTTCTCAAATACGGAGCAATCGGCCATAAAATCATGCCAAATCAATCAAGTAAGCTCTAAACTCATCTTACTCACCAATTGCATTCATGTTTGAAGCAAAATTTTGGAATTTTGACTGTAGAAAAGATATTTTTTGTTGAAACACATTGCGCATACGTGGGTTCTTGTGAATGAACCTGCATATGATATGCGACTGTGTACAAACGAGGTCGCATATGCACAGAGCGAAAAATTAAAACTTGTATCCAATCATTCAGTTAATGATTTTTCCGAGGAAGTCCATCAGCTGGAGAGAGAGCATAGTGTAATTGACAATGAGGTGATGGAGGATCAAAATTCCTTGGATATTCTCCGGAATTGCAGATTGCTCAAATTTTTCAAAATTCCCAATATGAAAAGCAATGTTCATTTGCTTCAAATGTTGGTTGATCATTGGGAACCAGAAGAATATTGTTTCATAATTGATCAGATGCCACTACGCATAGAAGTGGAAGATATATACTTCATTACTGGACTCTCTCAAAGGGGAGACCTAGTAGACTTACACGGAAAGCCTTTTGGAGGGCTTACCATAAAGGATTATGTCCAATTCTGTTGCATAGACGATGCACAAAAGGTATGAACTCAGATTCCTATCAGATATCTCAAGGATTTATAAATGAATATCCTTCTCTTTACCATTGGCAGAGTAGCAGGATTAGCTTCTCTGCATCAGGCTTCATGGACACAAATGGGCATAGCAGTGGAATGCCTGATTCATCTCTTTGACTGGTGCATAGCCTTGCTGAGCAAAATGAAAAAATAATTAACTTCAATCCGAAAAGAAAAGACTAAAGACTTTGGGTATGGTACAATCTTGCTAAAATTCTTCTTTGAGAGGGTCCCAGGGCTTCGGCCCAAGGTCATATCAACTATCAGTGGCCCGAGAGATCCAAGAATAGCCCGATGGGAAAATCTGATGAAGAGATTAGGGGGAAGTGAAGTTCCCCAGACCACTTGGGATGATGAGTTCTTCCAATGGTGGGAAGAACAATTCATCACAGTGGAAGATTATCCCTATGCTGGGATGGACTTTCGTGTAGATCCAGATATATTCCTTCCACCTGGCGCAACATGGGGCGCAATCAGTGAGATTTCATTTTTTATTTTTGATTATATGATTTTTTTATGATTTTTTCAAAGTATGAAAATGAAAAAATGTTTTTGATTGGACTAAATGACTTACAAAATTATGATGATCGTGATGCAGATGGGACCGGTCAGGCCAGAGGGGTACCCAAGGCAGAAGCGCTGCAGAGATGAGGCAGACGCTGAAGACCCTGGCAAGACACTCCATGTAGTACAGAGGAACTTAGAGAGCTTGACTCGCCAAGTGCCTATGGCCACTATCAAGGACCTACCAAAGGCTATCCAGATATGGGTGGTAGGAGTACCACGAGATTGGGTGCGGTTATTCAACCATGTAGCGACTGCCATTGTGTTCTATAGGAACACAAATGTTGGGCAGGGACCTCAGGAGTAAATTATAGATATGATCGGATGACTGTAATATTTTTTTATGATAGACATGATCAGGCATAAGCCCTAATTTTGTAGGACATGATGGTCCAGATTTTGTATATTTTTAAACACTCTGATACATATACATATACATACATACATATATATATATATATATATATATCTATATATATATATATATATATATATATATATATATATATATATATATATATATATATATATGATGTGATGACTCAAATGTATGATAATGAATGATGTATTTGATATATTTTTCAAAGTGTTGAATGATTAATATGCCATTCAATTGCTTAATTAGCCAATAAGTCTGCCATCCAATTGTCAGCTCGAGGAATATGAATGAATGTGATAAATTGAAATGATCATTGTAACAAACGTACTTTCAAAAACAATCGATGTAAAAATGGGTCTCGAACACAATATGTGTTTTTCAACTATGAAACCACCAGTTGTGAATCCAAGAAAACTACTAACGAATCAACACCCAAAGATATTGCCTCCGATAGTAGGTTGACAACTGTAGTGTATTCTACTACGTTTTTTGAAGTAGGACCAATGCAGACACCTCTTGAAACTAACAACTAACCAGATGGATAACGGAGTACCCAAGCCATAGAAGCCAAGTTCCGGGTATGTCTACTAGCACCATCAGCGAAACCAAAGTGACTCATGTCATCCAATATCACCTGCCAAAGCAGATCAAATTCATCAAAATCACACCAAAATTTGAATCCCAGATATGTACAAAAATATATATATATACAACAAAGCAAGATGCTAGCCCTAAGCGTAGGCATAACACTTTTTCAAATAGAGCCCATTTCTGGGCTCCGCCAACTCATTTCCATCAAAGTCAATAAAGGCATAGGCTCCTTTCTTCAGGACCTTTTTGACAATAAAGGGGCCATACCACATAGATTTGAACTTGCCTACCCCCAAGGCATCCTTCTCTTGGGCATAAACCAATACAAGTTCACCTTCAAAGAAAACCCTGGTTTTGACTGCGTTTTCGTACTAAACCTTTACCCATTTCTTATGTGCCTAATTCATTTTAGTTGCATCTCGACACTTCTCATCGAAATGTTCTATATGAAGAAGGTGTTATTCGAGACTAGAAGTGTCAAGAAGAAGCTCTTCAAATAACTTAAGAGAGGGAATTTCAAATTCAATAGGAAATATAGATTCCAACCCATATGCCAGCTAAAACGGAGTAAAACCAATTGCAATTTTGACTGACAACTGGTATGCCCAAAGTGTAGGATACAACATAATATTTCAATTGGATTTGGCTTTATCAATCGTCCGTTGAAGAATTGTCTTCAAGGATTTGTTCACGGCTTCAACTTGCCCATTGGCCTTAGGATAATAAGGAGACGAATGCTCCTACCGAAAACCTAATTTCAGAGCCAATTCAACCATCATGATGTTCTAAAAGTGACTGCCATGGTCAGTGATAATATCTTTGGGGATACCAAAGTGAGAAATGACTTGATTGAAGAGGAACAAAGTTGTTTTCTCACCGTCATTCCCAAAAGTAGGCATAACCTCAACCCATTTGATGAAGTAGTCTACAGCTATGATAATGTACTTGTGACCTTTAGCCGAAGGTGGGTTACAAGTATTATAATCAATACCCCACTTTGCAAAGGGTCCAACAGTGACGACAGAAAAGAGCGGAGCCAGATGAGCGCGCATCTTTCAAGTATAAACCAGACATAGATGACACTTTTTGACCGATTCAATACAATATTTGGAAATCGAAGGCCAAAAGTATCCTGCACGCAAGATTTTTTGGGTTGTAGCAAGCCCAGATAAATGACCACCACAAGCTCCATTGTGGCAATCATCCAGCACAACCTTAGCTTCTTCGAGAGTTAAGCAGCATCTAAGGATCGAATTGACTCCATGACGATATAAAGTGTCACCAATAATAAAATAACTTTTGGCTAAGTGACGCAACTTATGACGCTCATATTTCGAAAAAGTTGAGGGAAACTTCATAGTCTAGAGATAAATTATGAGATCTCCATACCAAGGATGCTGTGAAGAAATGAGAAAAATATGTTCATCAAGAAATGATTCGTCATAAACAATCTCTTCTCCACAGGTCAACTCAAAAATCAATTCTGCAAAACTAATGATTTTTTGGACTTGGCAGACATAAACTCAAGATCAAATTCCTGAAAAATAATAATCCATCAATTGTATTTTCCCACAATCACTTGTCTATTGAGAACAAACATATGTTTTCTGAAGGAGAATATAATGTCTGAGCCACTGCATAGCATGGACAGCTGCTAAAGCAAGTTTCTCTATTGGAGAATACCAGATTTCAGGACCTACCAAGCCTTAACTAAGGTAGTATATAACATGCTCAGAAAGAGCATAGTCTTCCTGAACTAGAACCATACCAATGGTAGATTCTACTGCTGCGAGGTACAAGAGGAAGTCCCTGCTATAATCGGGTGGAATTAGTAAAGGATAAGAGCTCAAGGATTTTTTAAAAGCATCGAATGAGCATTGAGAAAAGTAATCCCAAAAGAATGGAACTCCTTTCTTTAATAATCTCATAAATCCTTTTGTAATCTCAGCATAATTTATGATGAATCTCCGCAGGAAATTAGCTTTTCCTTGCAGACTTTAAAGTTGAAAAATTGAAGACAGGGGAGGAAACTGAAGTATTTCCTCAACCTTGAAGGGATCTACCCAAATTCCTTCCATAGACACGATGAATCCCAACAACCGACCGAATGTGACAGCGAAAACACACTTGTTCGGGTTCAACCAAATTTTGTAATACTGACATCGTTCAAAAATTTGACAGAGGTGAGAAGGATGATCAATTCTCTTGTGAGAACGAGCAGCTAAATCATCCAAATATGCCTTGATAATATGTTTGATGTCGTGGAAGGCGTAAGACATGACCCGCTGAAAATTAGCTCCAGCATTTTTTAGGCCAAAAGGAATTTTCTTGTAAGCAAAGGTACCTAGGGACAAACAAATGAAGTCTTATGTTGATATTCAGGATGAATATTAATTTGATGATATCCAAAGAAACCCTCGATGAAGAAGAAAATCTCATTGACTACACAATCATCGATGATCTAATATATAAACGGTGTGGAGTAATTATCTTTAGTATATGCTTTATTTAGGTCTGGGAAATTGATGCAAACTCGAATCTTTCCTTGTTTCTTTCCCACAGGAACTGGATTTGAAACCCACTCAGTTAAAGGAACGGGCTAAAAGAAACCTGCCTTAAGGAACTTCTCTACCTTGGCTTTGATAGCTGCTGCCTTCCTAAGGTTTATCGGACGAATATTTTTCCTAATAGGTTTAGAATTTTTGTATATCTTGATCTCATGCTAGAAAATAAATGGATCTATACCATTCATTTCCTCATAATACCAAGTGAATACATCCCAAAATTCTCGAAAGAGATCAGTTTAAGCCTGAATCTCTTCAGGGGAACACTCAGCTCAAATGAAGACATTCTCTGTTGGGACTCCGTAGTTTGCGAGATTGGAAAGTACAAACGCTGCAAAGCCTACATCAAAACCACTTTGGAATCAAAGGACCTAGCCATCCAAGATTCAGAGAGGGATCTCTCTATGTAGAAGTTCAAAGATATGATCTTTAAGGTTTTTGGGTATGATATTAGGCTAGTTATGAAGAACCAGGGTTTTTGTTTGTTTTGGTTGGGCAAGGATATAATGAAGATGAAGGAAGTATTTAGGAAGGTTGAAGGTGTAAGTATGTGAAGGAATGGTTTAGTTGATAAGATAGGCTACGAGCAGTATCAATCCATTAGGCTATGGAGTCATAATAGGGTTTAATTGAAACAGAAAGGTTCAACAGTGGTCCATGGGGCAAGTCATCTATGTCAAAGGATATATTTAAGTTGATTTTATGGAATGAAACATTAAAAGTGGAGTGAGTGAAATCAAACAGATGAAGGAACAAAGAACAACCTAAGATCAGGTAAGTACTTTGAAACTATCCTGCTTTTGACATGCACTTAAGAAAAGACACAAAGTAATCTAAGATCAGGTAAGTACTTTTAAACTATCCTACTTTTGATGTACTTTCAAGAGAAAACATTTAAAACACACAAAATAGCTTAAGATCAAGTAAAGACTTTTAACTTAGCCTGCTTTCAACATATTCAAAGGAAAACATTCATGATAACACAAAAATTAGTCTAAGATCAGGTAAGTACTTTGAAACTAGCCTGCTTTCAACATACTCTTAAGGGAACTTTTCAAAGCAACTGTTGGAGAAGAAACCAGAGGACAGGGCTAACCATAGACTTCCCTAGCTCAATCTTTAATTAGCAAACTTATCAAGGACATTCAAAGGCAATATCTCAAGTTGTACTCAGGAAATATGGACTTACCAACACTTCACTGGTTATACTCTATTAACTTACCTTTAAATAAACAATCACCAGAAAACATAAAGGATAAAGATTTTAAGTGAGATTTAGGGTACTTCAGAAGTAAATCCTAATCTATATTTGTTGTTCTTTATTAGAGAAAAGTGGACATAATGGAAACAAAAAGAAAATAACAATTTACAGTGAGAAACACATCACCATTGACATAGATCAGGATCCCATAAATCAGCTATTTGTATTTGATGTTCAAACCAGTTACAATCTTCAAGTCCAAGAGGCCTCTACAACTTCCAACTTCTAATCTCATCTTATGTGTTTTCACTTACAAACAGAGCTACAACAGCTTCAGAAATCTATTTACATGCAAGAGATAACCAAAGACCAACCTCTATAATGTCTTCTACAGCAGTATTTATAGAAGAATGAGGAGGTGGAGTGTAGGAAGGGTTTATTAGTTCAATTAATACAAAGTAATGGTCCCTTGACCTTTGGGAGGCCTAAGGGAGGATATTTCGAGTGCTCATATCTGTTTTAACATTTTTACATTGGATTTCATCAACTTTGGTTATTATTGTTGAATTTGGAGGTTGTAGTAGGCTGATCATAAATTCTTTGCTGTCTTTGGAAAAAGATCTCTGACTGTGCATTCATTGCACATTCTTTTGCAAAAATATATCTCCAGGTGGCATTTGAGTAGATGGGGATTCAATTAGCCCCTCTGAGGTGGCACTAAGGTGTCCTTCATTGTTTTGTCTTCATCCACTTCCTTTAAAACACTAATTTAATTTAACATTGTGTTTATGCCTGATTAGGCTCTCTGTTTAGCATTAAGCCTTTTTAGATCATATTTTGAATTTTGATGACTATCCTAGTTGCTTCTTCTGTGTTAACACCTTTAATCCTTTGATTCTACTCTGATCCTTTAATTGATTGATGCTCATTGCTTTTACGTTTGCTAGCAGGTGCATGAGCGCGTCGAGGGTTTCATGGTATAACCAATGCTCATGAGGCATGGGTCAAATCATGATGTCGAACCCTGTGGATTCCCTTTTCTACGTGAATTCTAGCTTGAGGATCATCATCCTTGGCCCTCGGTCATCTTATCATGACTGTGGGATGGATTTACAACTTATTTTCCCTAAAACGTGCAACATGAAACAAAAACCATATTATAAAAGCCTGCAAGAATGGGGATAACTGTGTCAAAGGTTGATGATGGTGAGGATCCGTGAGGGAAAAGGGCTTTGCAGCGGCAGAGGGGGCTCATGAACGAAAACGGCTGAGAAAACTAGTTCAAAAGAGTATTTGGCGCGTATTGGGTGAAAGCAATTTTCACAATACCACAAGTGGTTATCGCAAAACCAAAAGGAAGTAAGTGGCTTTTCCTGAAGGCAATGCAATTCCATACATCACTTGACATGTGTATTTTTCGATACCACCTGTTTCGCAAAATTTTGAAGTGTTAAACCTTGGGCACAAAAATTTTGAGATATGTGTCTTCAACCATTGGATCGGAAGCTCCAGATCCAACAATGCGGAATGAGCGCGATAAAAAAATTGTGCAATGAGTCGTCGCAGTGGAGGCCAGGTGTCATAGTTAGATTGGGCGAGAATTTGTATATGGTGGATGGTAGGCCCCGGTGGAACTGGGTCATCGGGTTTAATGCGGATCGTTAGATCAAATGGATCGATGGATAGGATTCACTCGCAAGGGTGAGTAAATGATAGGATTTGGATGAAAGGGGGATAGGAGAAAGGGACGCGATGGCCGTTGATCTATTTAGATGAACGGTCCAAGGTGAACAATGGGATTTTCGAATAATGAAAAGAAAATATAAAAGAAAAAGGGATCGGGGAGGAAAGAGAGGGCTTAGCGCCGAGTGCGAAACTGGGGCATATGGAGAGATGAGTGACCAGGAGTGGTGTTGAAGGAGCTTAGTCCTTAAAGCGCTTGGTTATAGCACTGATATTTTATGAGGAGTGGAGGCTGAGGGCTAAGATGAAAAAGCACTTAGGACCTGTTTGTTTGCAGAATGGGTTTTTAGCCTAAAAAGTTGGATTTTTTGGCTTTTTAGGGGTTCCGATAGGAGGGAAAGGGGGGTTTCAAAACTGATAAAGGGAATTTATAAGTTTTGAAGGGAAAAATGAAGAGAAAAAGGGGATTTTTCAAAGGTATATGGAGGATAAAAAGGGGTCAAAATGAGTGAATGAAATGATGAAGGAGGAGGTTATTTAGGGAACAACCTTGTAGGGGGCAGCAGTTTTAACTTGGTTTATTCATAATGAAACGACAGTGAAGATTACTAGAAAATTTCAAATAGCACATGAAGACTTCAAGGATGAGTAGTTTTTCATGAAAAACAATCTCTTGAAGGTTTAAGACTTATTTTTAGCCATCATTTGCTCAGTTAAAAATTTACCGATGGCTAACAGTGGCTCCACTTGGGGATGGCAGCTCCTTGGAGGTGTCAAGAATCTTCAGAATTTGATCTCTGGGAGGTAGACCTGTGCCTTCATCCATGGCCAAATTTTTCTTCTTTGATCATGCAACTTTGAAAGATGATGAGTATTTATATCAAACAGATTTATTTCCCACACAACTACCTACATAGCCTACTTCCTAACATTTTTTCTTCAGCAGGTGCATTTGGACTTGCAGACGTTGAACATCAACATTTTATTCCTTTTGAAAACAAGAAAAACTAATCTAAGTCTACCCTTATTTCTTCCATGAGTTCAGATTGGACTGTTGAACTCATAAATTCTCTACCTAAGCTACTATCTGCCAAGATTAGATTGTCTGGAAAATTTTATTCTCTATCTTCTAAAACAGAAATTTTAACACAGCCAAACCAAGATTAGGCTGTCTGATTTGCCGTGGATCTATGGCATAAAAAAAATCTGCACACAGACTTTATTTTTAGAAATTTAAATAAAAATTGTGAAGGCTTAAGATCTGAAAAATATAAAACATCCTTCATTCTTTTTGCAGCTCTGATTTTAGTCTTTTTGAGTTGTTCTTCTCTTTCCTCTTGGTCCAGATTTTGAGCATATTAGAACCAATATTTTATCCATCTTATGGGTTCATATTATCAGTTTGTTTCAACCATTGTTTTCTATCCTAATCTAATCTACTGATAAGCCAAGATTGAACAATTTTGGCAAATCTTCTTTACTAACCTATCAGCAGAAAAATTGAAATCTATCTTAGTCATGATTAGGCTGTATGACCAAAATAGCAGTATTTGTTTTGGTAGTGGTATTTGAGCTTGCACACTTTCAAATTTTCGTTTCTCTTTTTTGGTATGGGGTTGTACCTTTCTTGTTTTATTTCTTCCCTCTTTTTCTTTTTCTTTTTTTTTTGTCTTTTCCTTTTGTTCAAATTTGAAAAACAGTGTTATATAAAATGAATAAAAAGCCTTGAAAGTAAAATATCAGTCAACATAAATAATGTTTGAGGACCCTGCCATTAACAGGACCTCCAAAGTATAAAGCTCCATCCAATTTTTGCAGAAAAAATGCATTGTTTCTAATAGCAGATTGGATGAGATAAGGGCCTTGCCATAAGTTATCAAATTTTCCATGTTTTCCCTTATCTTCTCTTCTTGAATCCCATTTCAAAACTTTATCACCAATTTTGAAATCACTTACCTTGGTTCTTTTGTCAAACATCTTCTTGATGTTTTCTTGTAGTTGTTGTGCTCTAATGTATACTTCCTCCCTGGTTTGTTGTAGATGTATTGTCTGATTTATTCTTCTTGTGACATCATCATCTTCAGACTGTACTTCCTGGATCAGCTTCATGACTGGCACTCCTAAACTGGTTGGAAATATTGCATCAGTTCCATAAACTAGCTGCTAGGGAGACATTCCAATGGATTTTTTCACTGTCAATCTGTCTGTCCATAAAGCATGTACTAGTTTATTGTGCCATGATTTCTTGTTGTCTTGTAGAAAATTCTTGATAATGTTTACCAGACTTTTATTTGAGGACTCTCCCAGCCCATTACCTTGAGGGTAATAAGCTGTGGAATGACCCAATATGATCTGATACTTATGACAGAATTCTACCATATTCTTAGATCTGAATGCAGCAGCATTATCAGTTATGATCTTTCTAGGACAGCCAAATCTAGATAAAATATGGTTTTCAAAAAATGAAATGATGACTGAGTCTGTGGCATTCCTAAAGGGGATGGCTTCTATCCACTTGGTAAAATAGTCTGTTGTTGTGAGGATCCATCTATGTTGGGCTGATGAGGGAGGATGGATTTCCCCAATGAAGTATAGACCCCACTGTTGAAAAGGAGCTTCAACAGTGATTGGTTACAGAGGTAAGGGAAGAAGTTTTCTTTTTCCTTCAAATATTTGGCATTTGTGACAGACAATAATCATTTTATGGACATCTTGAAAGAGGGTGGGCCAGTAATAACCAACTGTAAGAATTTTGTTGGCAGTTGATTTCCAATAGAGTTGGCCCCCACATTCTCCTTCATGAAACTCATGCTTGATCTTATCTGCATCATTCTCAGGCAAACATTTAAGCAATAACCCACTAGGATTTTTCCAATATAAACATTTATTCAAAATGCAGTAATTTACTGCCTTTAACTTTAAAAATCTTGCCTTTGTTTTAGACAAAACAGGAGGAACATTAATATTAAGAAAAAACATACAAAATGTCAACATACCAAGATGAATTCAGAAAATGATATTCAATAATTGGAGTTAAAAACTCCTCTTGTTCATCTAATGCATTAAACATGTTTATATCAAGAGCTTGGAAGTTGGATTCAGCTATCAGTTTTGCTAGTCCTTGACCCTTTATGAGTTTAGTGGGCTTGATTTCTAAGTCATACTCTAAAGATACAACAATCCACTTTCCTCTTTTGCCATCTGGATCTTGGGTTAGTATGTCTTTCACCACTGAATGAGGCACAAATGCTAGATGTGGGAATGAAGAATGTAGAATCTAAAGTCCTTTAAGGCTTTGACTAAGGCAAAGGCTTGTTTTTCCATTATTTTGTACTTTAGAGGTGCATCTCTTAATGCTTTGCTGAAAAATGCAATGGTCTTCTCTTGTCCATTCAATTTTTTCTGTAATAGGACAACAACTATAGTGTGTCCTGATGAAAATGAAAATATGAAGAAATCTTTGGAAAAATCAAGACTGATAAGAACTGGTGTTTTGGTGAGTGATTGTTTTACCAGTTCAAATGACTTCTTTACTTATAAGGTCCATTTAACTCCTTCTTCCTTTTTAAACATGTTTGTTATGTTTCTAAGGAGTTCAGCTAGATTGGGTATGAACCTTCTCAAGAAATTTATCTCTCCAATAAAGGATTGAAGTTCCTTGATGTTTCTGGGATGGCTGATTTGCAATATGCCATAAATCCTTTTTGGGTCCATCTTTATCCCTTCTTCTAATATGATGTGGCCAAGAAGGGTACCTTCTTGGAGACCAAACGATGTTTTATTTGGGTTTAAGGACAGTCCAAATTTTCTACATTTTTCAAAGACTTTTCTCAAATGTATTAGGTGTTCTTCATCTGTTTTAGAATAAACAGTTATATCATCAAGGTAAATTATAATGAAGTAACCTATTTCTTCTGAAAATGCAATATCCATGGCTCTCTGAAATGTGGCACCAACATTCATTAAACCAAAAGGAATCTTCAAATACATGAAATTACCCTAGGGTGTAGTAAAGGATTTTTTAAGTTGATCATCAGGATGTACCAAAATTTCATTGTAACCTGAGAAACCATCTAGCAAAGAAATTCTTTTGGAACCAACTAACTTTTGTAAAATATGATCCATTTTGCGCAAAGGATAGTTGTCTTTAAGTGAGACTTTGTTAAAGTTTATAAAATCAATGCAAAGCCTTATCTCTCATGTTTTCTTCCTCACTGATACAAGATTAGACACCCACTCTGAGTATCTAACAGGGACAATAATTCTAGCCTCATACATTTTTCTGATTTCTTTCTCTACCAGAGGTAATTGAACAGGGTTGATTCTGTGCAATTTCTGTTTAAAAGGTTTCTGGTTTTCTTTGAGGGGTATCTTATGCTGAATTATTTCTGTATCATATGATTTCAGATCTTCATATCTCCATGAAAAAACATCAGAAAATTCTTTAAACAACTCAATGTATTTTAGTCTGATATGAGCTAGCAGTGTTTTAGAAAGTTTGATTAATTTTGGCTTTTCTTTACTGCCTATGTTGCATTCTTCTACTTCAAATTCTATGGGTTCCACTTTTGGCCTTTTGGCCATATCATTCAAGTCAAAAAGTTCTTCTAAGGGGACCAATCCTTTTGGCAAGCTTTGTTCTTTAGATTGCAACACTTCTAAATCTTAATTTTCTAAATGTGTGCTGATTTTTGTTTTATGATTGGGTTCATGGGTTAACAGATTTATTTCAGCAATCATGGGAGACTTTTCTTCTTCAACAAGTGGGTTTTCTTCAATAGGACATTCTTTATCATAATCTGAATCTAAGTTAGATGTTTCAAATTCATTTCTAGATTGTAAGAAGTCTTCTATTTGTTTATATCCCTCAAAAACTTGCCAGTATCTTTCATTGTCTGGACAACTCGTCTAAATTTGACTTGGGTGGTGCATTGCTTGGTTCCATAAGGTGTAAGACAAGTTATAGCAGCAAAGGCTAAACCATTGGCAAGGAAATTTTGGTTTCTTGGTACAAATATAAGTTGGAATTCATCAAAATTCTTTAACAGGTCCATGGCATCATCTCTATAGGCTCTAAGCCTGGGATGTTTAGCAGTATATTCCCCATTTACTTGCCTAATAATCAATTCAAAATCCCCATGAACTTTTATCCTTTTGGCCCCTAATTTTTTCAATAAATGTAGGCCTAAAAGGAGAGCTTCATACTCAGCTATGTTGTTGGTACATTGAAAGTTTAATTTGTAGGAATGCCCCTCAGCATGATTACTTTAAGGGTTGTGTAACCATATGCCAGCTCCTGCATCATTTTTAGTGCAAGACCCATCAAAATTCATGTTCCAAAGAGGACTGTTTTCAGTTTTGAGATGTATTTCATTGCTATCCTCTCTGCATTCTTTATCATTATGTTTTGAACTAGGGTCTGCACTAAATTTTCCTAGATTTGGTTCCTCAAAGTTTTCAATGTTTTGAGGTTTCACCCCTTGATTTTCAAGATCAGTGTTATTGATATGACTATATTGGAACTCAGGACCTTTAATCTGTTTGATTTGAATTTATAAATCAGAAAACCGTTTTTTAATTCCCTCTCTATTTTCCTCTTCATCCATGACTGTAACTATGTTTGAATGTGAGGTGATTACAGCATTTGATGTTTTTTCACTTATTAGTTCTTGCTCTTTTGGAATATCATCATTAAAAAGAATAAAAGAGTCAAGGTCAGTGTGTATGGATTAAAGAGGGGAATTCTCTAGTATATCTTGGTTGATCACCATGTATTTCAGTGTGTTTCCCTATAGAGTCTTCTTCGTTGGGTGAAGACAGGGATGGTGGCATAAGTCATATCCATCTGCATTGTGCCTTGTAATTTAGCACCCCATGATCTTGAAAGGAGCATGCCATATTTAGGGGGTGTATCAACCACTACAATGTCCATCACTAAACTCTTATCTAGTATTTGGGCTAAGTTAACACACAGATCCTTTATTAGGCCAAGGCATCTCACCCTACTTGAATCAAAAGAATATAAATCTTTGTAGGGTCTAGTCACCTCTAAGCCTAATTTTTCCATTATCACCTCAGGCATGAGGTTGTGTGATGCTCCTAAATCAAGTATGGAATTGTGCAAGATATTGTCATGAATGTTTAAACTAATATAGAATGGAGGGGTTGTTCCTTCTTGAAATTTCCCTTCAATTTTGGGTCCAAAAATTAACTCTAGGGTATCATCATTTAAGTTGACTGTGTCATGAATATCTTCTAATTTTAAAGCTTTCAAAATCTAACCTTTATATAAATTTTGAGTGACTAATTCAGTGAGTGGAACAAAAATTTTGATTTTGGATATTTCACTCTCTAGGCTGAAGGGAATCTGGTTTTTTAACATGTTTAGTTCAGCCTTCTTAGTCACTATTTCATCAGCGAAATCAACTTGCTGATATTTATTATTTACAGCAGTCAAAATGGTTTTTTTAGGAGCATTAGCTGTGGTGCTAGTGCTACTGGGTTCAATACTATATTTTTCACTATTTTGAGCATTTTTCCCCTTGTTTAAATCAGAATTTACAGCCATTGTTTTGTGATTTTCAATTGTCTTTTTGGGTGTCTTTTCAGGGCTGTTTTTTGAAGATTTATCAGAGGTTTTGTTACTGGGAGTATCCTGATTCTTTTTACTTCTGAGGTCATATTTTTTAGGTGGTCCTATGATGGAATTTTCAGAGTATTGTTCATAATAATTAGTTTGGGGTCTTATGTCATCATAAGGTGTATATAGACCTTGTCTTGTTTCATAAATGAGATCAGAATCCTCATTACTTACTCTCAACATATTCATGTTGTCATCCTCTGTTTTTTTATTGGTTTCTTCATCCTCATTAACATAATTTTCTTGGAAGGGAGGTCTAATCTGTTGATCATCCTCTCTTTTTCTGTTTTGAGGTTGATTTCTCTTAAAGTTTTGATTCTAATTTTAAGATTGATTTCTGTTTTGGGGATCTGATTGGTTTTCTCTAGATTGTGCTCTCTAAAATATGCTCATTTTCTTCATCATTTCCTCCATCATTCTTTCCATTTTTGAGCTAGATGTGGAGGGTGCAATTTCCTCCCTAAATCATACTTTCTTCTCATTCCTCATCCTAGCTCTTTTCTCAATCAGATTCACTTCCACAGCTAGAGCTCCCTTCTGCATGTCTTCTAAAGTCAAGGGGTATCTTTCTCTTAGCCGATAGGCCATTTCAGGATCAAATCCTTCAAGAAATTTGGCCAAGGCTGAGCCTTGTGGAGGTTTCAAGTCTGGGGGTAGGGCATTATAAACACTATTGAACCTAGTGCAATAATTTTGAACACTTTCCCCAGTGTTTCTTTTGAGATTGTTGTAATCTGAAAACATTTGGAGAGGGTTTTTTCTAACTAACCATTTGTTTAGGAATGACTGATGGAGGGCCTGGAGGTCATTAATACTGTGAGGGGTTAAGCCTTTGAACCATTTTCTTACTTCTCCCCCTAAACTTTGAGCAAACAATCTGAGTTTGACAGTTTCATCATCTATCTCATTTCTATCAAAATAGTCATTCATGTTGTCCACATGTTGTGAAGCAGTAGGAGCACCACTGACATCATATAATGGTATCTTGGACTGATAGTATTGTGGCAGATTGACTAAAGGGAAAGGAAGGACTAGGGGAGCATACCATGTTTCCATGATAGGAGGTTGTGGAAAAAGTGGGGGGTTTACAGGTGGAGGATGTAAGAAGGGATGGGGTTGATGGAATGGGGTGGTTTGAATAGTGGGTGTATGGATAACAGAAGTGGATGGACCAGCGAGAGACTGTTGAGCAGATCTAGGATGAGAGGAACCAAAATTATGAATGATATGGAAATCAAGAGGGGTAGTTTCTCTGCTACCAGGATGTTCACCTCTATCTTGGGATGAAGGTGGAGACTCAAAATCTATCTGATCTGTATCATCAAGTGACCTAGTTCTGAATGGGTTTCTTAGGTCAACTTGTGAATCTTGTAGAGTTGTAAGGTTTTCAGAAATAGAATTAGCTCTATAGACTAGCCTAACAACAGTTGAAGGTTTAGACTTAGGAGATTTCCTAAGTATACTTTCCAGATTATCAACTATCTCAGGAGGATTTGGGTCAGGATAGGCTCTAGTATGAACTCTTCTAGAACCCACTATGCTATGTTTTCAGACCCAATGGCAAAAAAAATTTACCCAAATATGACAATATTTGTTAGGCTAACTGATCTTTTGAACAAGGAAACTTAATCATCAAAGTTTCCTAAGCTGAATGTGTATGATGTTATAATAGAAATGGGTTTCCTAGTGGAGTATTTAGGTCTATTCAGGATTATGGAGTCACCAGGTGGAAATTTTTATCTTTAGAAGGTAAAATGTTTTATGGTCCACCACCATTAGTAGGTTTGAATACCAATCTGATATATTTTTGGGTTTTCTGAGTTTTTATAGTCCTGTGGTTTATGAGAGTGTCCTAAATCTGTTTCAGCACTTTGCTACGGTGATGAGAAAAACAGAGTTTACTCTGTGGCTTACTTGATGATTTCTCCAAGGTTTGATAAGGGTCTGTAAGAATCCTAATAAGTACTTAGATTGCCACTGATTCAAACAAGTCCTACCATGATTACCAACATGCTTGGTAGTGCTTGAAGAAATTTATTCATTCTATACTGAATAATGAGTGTTTTTTTTTCAGGATCTTACTCAGGGATCCCCAGTATGGTCGCCAGTATGTTGGGACTCCGTAGTTTGCAAGATTGGCAAGTACAAACACTACAGAGCCTACATAAAAACCTCTTTGGAATAAAAGGACTTAGCCATCCTAGATTCAGAGAGGGATCTCTCTATGTAGAAGGTCAAAGATATGATCTTTAAGGTTTTTGGATATGATATTAGGCTAGTTATGAAGAACCAGGGTTTTTGTTTGTTTTGGTTGGGAAAGGATATAATGAAGATGAAGGAAGTATTTATGAAGGGTGAAGGTGTAATTATGTGAAGGAATGGTTCAACTGATAATATAGGCTAGGAGCAGTATCAATCCATTGGGCTATGGAGTCATAATAGGGTTTAATTGAAACAACAAGGTTCAAGATTGGTCAATGGGGCTAGTCACCTATGTCAAAGGATCTCTTTAAGTTGATTTTATGGAATGAAACATTAAAAGTGGAGTGAGGGAAATAAAACTGATGAAGGAACAAAGAACAGCCTAAGATCAGGTAAGTACTTTGAAACTATCCTGCTTTTGGCATGCAATTAAGAAAAGACACAAAGTAATCTAAGATTAGGTAAGTACTTTTAAACTATCCTGCTTTTGATGTACTTCCAAGAGAAAACATTTAAAACACACAGAATAGCTTAAGATCAAGTAAAGACTTTTAACTTAGCCTTCTTTCAGCATATTCAAAGGAAAGCATTCATGATAACACAAAAGGTAGTCTAAGATCAGGTAAGTACTTTGAAACTAGCCTGCTTTCAACATACTCTTAAGGGAACTTTTCAAATCAACTGTTGGAGAAGAAACCAGAGGACAGGGCTAACCATAGACTTCCCCAGCTCAATATTTAATTAGAAAACTTACCAAGGACATTCAAAGACAATATCTCAAGTTGTACTCAGGAAATATGGACTTACCTACACTTCACTGGTTATACTCATTTGACTTACCTTTAAATAAACAATCAGCAAAAAACATAAAGGATAAATATTTTCAGTGAGATTTAGGGTAATTTAGAAGTAAATCCTAATATATATTTGTTGTTCTTTATTAGAGAAAAGTGGACAGAATGGAAACAAAAGAAAATAAAAATTTACAGTGAGAAACACATCACCATTGACATAGACCAAGATCCCATAAATCAACTATTTTTATTTGATGTTCAAACCAGTTACAATCTTCAAGTCCAAGAGGCCTCTACAACTTCAAATTTATCATCTCAGCTTATGTGTCTTCACTTACAAACAGAGCTACAACAGCTTCAGAAAGCTATTTACATGCAACAAATATCCAGAGAACAACCTCTATAATGTCTTCTACAACAGTATTTATATAAGAATGAGGAGGTGGAGTGTAGGAAGGGTTTATTAGTTCAATTAATATAGATTAATGGTGCCTTAACCTTTGGGAGGCCTAAGGGAGGAGATCTCGAGTGCTCATCTTTTTTTTTAATGTTTTTACATTAGATTTCATCAACTTTGGTTATTATTGTTGACTTTGGAGGCTGTAGTAGGCTGATCATAAATTATGAGTTGTCTTTGGCAAAATATCTCTGACTATGCATTAATTGCGCATTCTTTTGCAAAAATATATCTGCAGGTGGCATTTGAGTAGATGGGGATTCAATTAGCCCCTCTAAGGTGGCACTAAGGTGTCCTTCATTGTTTTGTCTTCTTTCACTTCCTTTAAAACACTGATTTAATTTAATATTTTGTTTATGCTTGATTAGGCTCTCTATTTAGAATTAAGCCTTTTTAGATCATATTTTGAATTTTGATGACTATGCCTAGTTGCTTCTTATGTGTTTAACACTTTTAATCCTTTGATTCTTCTCTGATCCTTCAATTGATTGATGCTCACCATGTTTACATTTTTTGGCAGTTGCATGGGCACGTGGAGGGTTTCATGGTATAACCAATGCTCTTGAGGCATGGCTAAACTCCTGATGTCGAACCCTATGGATTCCATTTTCTATGTGAATTCTGGCCTGAGGATCATCATCCTTGGCCCTCAGTCATCTTATCATGACTGTGGGATGGCTTTACAGCTTATTTTCCCTGAAACCTGCAACATGAAACAAAATCCATATTATAAAAGCCTGCAAGAATGGGGATAACTACGTCAAAGGTTGATGATGGTGAGAAGCCATGAGGGAAAAAGGCTTTGCAGTGGAAGAGGGGGCCTATGAATGAAAACGGGCAAGAAAACCAATTAAAAAGAGTATTTGGCGTGTATTGGGCAAAAGCGGTTTTCACAATATCACGAGTGGTTATCGCACAACCAAAAGCCAGTAAGTGTTTTTTTTCCGAAGGAAATGTGATTCCATACATAACTTGACACGTGTCTTTTTTGATACTGCCTGTTTTGCAAAATGTTGAAGCGTTAAACCTTGGGCATAGAAATTTTGCGATATTTGTCTTCAACCGTTGGATCGGAAGCTCCAGATACAACGATGCGGAATGAGCGTGATAAAAAAGTTGTGCGACGAGTTGTTGGAATGGAGGAAAGGTGTCATAATTATATTGGGCGGGCATTTGTATATGGTGGATGGTAGGCCTCGGCGGAACTGGGTCATCGGGTTTAATGCGGATTGTTAGATCAAATGGATCGATGGATAGGATTCACTCGCAAGGGTGAGTAAATGAAAGGATTTGGACGGAAGGGGGATAGGAGAAAGGGACGCGATGACCGTTGATCTATTTAGATGAACGATCCAAGGTGAACAACGGGCTTTTCGAATAATGAAAATAAAATATAAAAGAAAAAGGGATCGGAGAGGAAAGAGAGGGCTTAGCGTCGAGTGTGAAACTGGGGGATATGGAGAGATGAGTGACCAGGAATAGTGCTGAAGGAGCTTAGTCCTTAAATTTCTTGGTTATAGCACTGAGATTTTATGGGGAGCGGAGGCTGAGGGCTAAGCTAAAAAAGCACTTAGGACCTATTTGTTTGTAGAATGGGTTTTTAGCCTAAAAAGTTTGATTTTTTGGCTTTTTAGGGGTTCCTATAGGAGGGAAAGGGGGGTTTCAAAACTGATAAAGGGAATTTATAAGTTTTGAAGGAAAAAATGAAGGGAAAAAGGGAATTTTTCCGAGGTAGATGGAGGATAAAAAGGGATCAAAATGAGTGAATGAAATGATGAAATGGGAGGTTATTTAGGGAACAATATTGTAGGGGGCAGTAGTTTTAACTTGGTTTATTCATAATGAACCAGAAGTGAAGATTACTAGAAAAGTTCAAATAGCACAGGAAGACTTCAAGGATGACCATTTTTTCATGAAAAACAATCTCTTGAAGGTTTAAGACTTATTTTTAGCCATCATTTGCTCAGTCAAAAATTTACTGATGGCTAACATTCTCGATGATGTTGGGATCTCTAGAGATGTTCACAGGGGTAGTAGGAGAAATAACAGCCATGTTCCCTTCAGCAAAAACTTGTGATGGTGCTAAAGGGTTCAGGACTGGGTGAATAGGACCAAAATACTGAAGGCTAGGAAAACTTGATTCAATTTCACACAAGTCCGATAGAAAGTAAGACCGATGATGCAAATCATCCCACAGGCTCTCTACACTAGTCACTGCTTCAAGGATGGCCTCTTTAGATGGAAGAGTGGTGTCAAGGAAATCCTAAGACAAAGATGAACTGAGAGTCCAAGCCAAAGCCACATATCCATCCAATTCCTCCATTGAAAGAGAAACTGGAATGGAATCTGCAGAGTCAACAATAGAGTTATAAGCAATCTCATCTGCATACATAGGAAATGCCATTCCACCCACTTTACCTTCTTTTAATGTGGAGGTAGGAGAAGGTAAGGTCCAAGGGTCTGAAAAATAATGAGTTCTAAAGAAATCTCTCCAAATAGGAACTCTAGAGGATGAAATAGCATTGATATGAACCAAAGGAAGTGGAATATAAAAAGTGCCCATCAAGGAAGTGTACATTCAAACCCCCAAATTCTCAACAGGTTTCTTGGTATCCTTCACCAAAGGAATGGCTGAGTCAGAAGATGCATTTGGATCTACAGGAGAAAAATCCAGTTGGTCAACTGTGACAATTCTCCCCTCGTGAGGGAAACAAACAATATGAAATAATGAGGATGCAATGGCATCCATCTCATAGATCCAGTTTCGCCCCCACAAAAGTTTATAGTTTAAGCTTGCATCGACTATCTCAACTTCGATATTAATATTTTTTCCCCCAACACAGATGGGTAGATCTGGAACAATACCATGCGGCCTGTGAGAATGACCATAAAATGCAGTCAAAAGAGTGGCTGAAGGAAAAATTGTGGGAGATCCAATACCCTTCAAGCATGCAAGAGAGACTACACACGTGGAAGCGCCCTCATCAACAACCGTTCGAAAGATATTGAATTTTCAATAATTCGACCTAATATGGAAATCCATATGATGAGGAAGTCTCTTTTTAAAATTCAACATGTCAAATGTGATCATCAGAGAATTATTTGGATCAACAAACCCAATAGCAATGAGAAAAACAATTCGTTGAGCAGGACAGGACTAGAGCACCTCTAACGCAGACATAGCACAAGGATTTTGAGCCAAATATTCTACAATCGAGTAGTTTTGGGTAGCCTTGCCATTAGGATTGATCTTTGTAGGCTTCAAAGACGCTTTCAGCATCTAAGGTATAGGCTCAACAGTCGGCCTTATAATATGAAGTGGCTCAGCACTATCAAGAGAACCCTTAGCTTTTGAAGACTCATCTTCACCATAATCACGAGATCTTGTAGCGATATATGCATGAGTACTCATAATGTATATGTTTGATGTATTTTCCCCTTCATGGTTGCCCCTAGAGGGAGCTCCAGTATTTGGATTCGCGTCAGCAAGTAATTACTGCCCTTGGGGAAAAGGGTTTGTTAGCACAACCTGGGAACTAGAAGAACCCTTTTGAGCTAACAAGCACTGCCCATCTGGAATTTTAGGGAAAAGGTGCATAATATGGTCTCTAGTGCACAATTTGCATGGAAACTTCACTTTCGTTTCTTATCCTTTTTAACCTCTCCAACATGACCATTGGATTTTTTTGCATTCCCCTTCCCATCCTTGTCCTTTTTCTTGTTATTCCGTCCTTTCTTCTTTCCATCAGATTTTTGATTTCCTTTGGGGTTAGAATTTTGAAAAACATTAATTTCCAAGGACTGGGAAGGAGTTGACACTGAAGGTACAACCTGACCAGAAAAAGTAGATTGTATAGACAATTACTACAATTGACTTACCAGGTTAACCGTACCGCTACCGATCAAACTGATAAGCCCATCACCATGAGGACCAGATTTAGTTTTGGTCCAATTTGGAGTGAGGAGCATCTGGAAAAAATTTATTAAGGACTCCAAACTGATAATAAACCAATTCTAGCTACTGAGCCCTAAAAATAGGCTGCTCTTCAAACAATACTCCTGAAAGGGATACATCCTTAGAAATTTATAGTTGTAAGGATTTCAAAAACCATTCAAGAAGGAATTAATTGGGGATTTGGACTTTACTGAGCCTTTTTCTTCTTCGTCATTCCTTAATATGGTCAGAAATGTGAGTTGCCTTGTCCTACTGAAAATTGGCCAGGAGGTCAGTCTCGGCGTCATAACAGACAAGTAACTGAAAATTATTTAAGAACATGGCAGCCAATTCTCCAAAAGTAGAAAAACTGCCCCCAATTAACTCTATTTACCGTTTGGCTGCATTTCCAGTTAAGATTCATTGAAATAATATCAACCTAATTGAGTCATCGATCAGGGAGTTCGATGAACACCATAAATGGAAAGTGGTGATACGATCTATTGGATCCTCGCTAGTCTTCCCTTCAAACTTTGAAATGTCTTAGGGGAGCTTGGTGGGGACCGGAGGCTAGCCCGAACTATACTGAATAGGATCATTAGTCAATTTCAATAGATCTGGCAAGTTTAACGTTTCCAGAAATGGTAAGCGTGGAGGATTTTGGGAATTCCATCCCCTATAGGAAGGATTCCCCATATTCTGAAAATAATAACCTGGAATTTTTGAGGCACCAGGTTTCTAGATGTTGTTCGTCAAAAATTCTGGGCCATAATAAAATCCCAATGACCCAACATTCATAGAAGGACTCACTCCTAACATGGAGTTACTATATACAGGAACATTCCCTCCAACCGAGGTATTGAATGGAGAAGAAAACCCTTGGTAAGGGTTCCAAGCATTTAAAAACGGAGAAAAATCCTGAGAAGTACTCAATGAAGGGAAAGGAACATTCCCTTTCTGACCAGTGAAGAACTGACTCCCAGCTCCTAATGTTGTAAAAACAGGGTTCAATCCCGAAAAGACATTAGAACTTTGACCTCCAAAAAAATGATTGAAACCTTGACTCTGAGAGGTAAAATGAAAGGATCCTAAGGAAGGGTTTGAATGAGAGATATGACCACTTCCAAATGGGATCCCTTGAAACAAATTTAATCCACTAGCCATAGAAGGCGTGGGTGCGGAGAGAGCTGAAGCAGCAGAAAAGGAGAAATAAGGAATTCCACTAGTGGGCATTCCATAAGAAAAGGAACTAGATTAAGAAGCATGTGCCTGGGTGTTTCCAGAGCCAAGCACAGCAACACTAGAAGTGATTGTCGATATGGAAATAGTTCCTCCTCCTTCAACTAAAAGAGGATTCTGAACACTTGAAGTGTTCACAGTTGAAACTATGTTCCCAGTTGTGGCCATCAAAAGAACAGGATATGATGGAAAATGACTAGTTAGTCTCTGAGACTCAGGCCCGATGTACCAAAGAACGTCAGGACAACTAGCAGGAAGTGGATATGGAAGAGACTCACGAGGATGAGGGACTTCCTATAACTCAACTTCTTCTCCTGGAAATAAAACTCTATAAATGAGTGGAGTGCTCCTCTCTATACTAACGCTGACACCAGAACCACCCACAAAAACAACGAGCCCCAATGGAGGATCACTCTCCGTTGCGTTCGAAACCACCGGGTGAAAATCACCCACCAAATTACAACTACCCCTTCTTGAAGAAGGCTCGGAACTAGCGGGAGAAAGGCCACGAAGCCTCCTCGATCATCGAGGTGATCCATCAGCCACTTTAAGAGATTAATTTTATACTAAAAAATATAAGAAGCTAAGAAATATAGGAGCAAAGAGCACACTCTAAAAATTTCCTAAGATACAGCGAGACAAGCAGCTCTCAGGTATTTCCACTTTGGGTGATGAGGATCGGACACCAAAATACAAGAAAGAGAAATACTAGGACCTTCCGAAAATAGTCTGGGGTAATTACGCCCCAGGCCTACTAACGAAGGTAACATAAATAGTTACGCTAATCTCCTAACAACAGCCTTTCCCAGAGCAAGTCCCCAAGCTTTGTAAGGGCACCCTCTAGAAGTACTGATGGATGTGATGCAACGTCTGTCTCAGGTACCATGGGTATTCCCCTCTGCATTCACCTATGTCGTCCCTAGCATAGGAAACTAAGGGCACCAATCTGTATCGGCAGCCGGGCGAAATGGTCTTAGGTTAAGATTCAGAAAATAAGAGAGGGGGTATCTCTCTTCTCTTCCTGCACTATCCCTTGTGCTTGACTCTCTGGAGGAGAACTTTCTCGGTCCACTTAATGGTGTTGGATTTCGCTCTTTAATAAACTTTCTATGTTTAAAAATTTGAGGGCCCTTGGAGGGTTAACTCTCCACTCACCTAATCCAAGGCCCTACAACCTAGCTAGTTGGTGTACAATTAATGACAATGATACAAAAAAATTCTAGTTGTTTTTCATTATATCGCTTGTTTTAAATTGGTTATTACTTAATTCAAGGGTATACGGAAGTGAAACTAATGGTATTTGATGACATAGAAGAAATCAATGAAAACCTAGTTACATGCAAATGCAAAAATTTACTTTCGATGAAAAGCGATCTCTACACGAGTTCTACGAAACTAATAAGAAAAAAAATTGTTTTTTTCCTTTTCAGACACTCACAATTCACATGATCTCGAAAACTATGAAAAAGACTAAAAATGGTCAAATATACATGAGGTATACGTGACTGTGCAGAGACTAAGTTGCGTATGGAAATAAAGATAAGGAAAAATTAAAAAATTCAAGCCTGATCAAGGGATCGGGTCCTCTGTCTAATTGAAAAAGACTTACTAGACTGTAAAAAATGATAAAACCTATAAGGAACCTATAAGACAGATAAAATAACCCAAACTAGGAATTACACAGATGTAATCCCCATTGGAGTCACCATTTCTATTTCGGGCAATGTTATTCTAAGGTCTTGGGTTGATAAACCTTCATAGATCAGGGGCATGTCATTACAAGAAGGACTCACTTAACCAACTTCTATGCTTTAAACTAGAAAATATAGGTTGCAGACCTTACGCAAATATCCTTCGGTTGTAGTAGATCCCGTGGGGTGCAAACCCCCTACAACTCCTTGTGCTCTGAAATATGTAAACCAGCAAAAAAAAACCACAAAATCCTAGTTGTACAACATATATATGTTTTAGATGTTAGTGGAAAGCATGCATAATCTTATAAAAACAATATTAAATGAACAATTTAAGATCATTACACATGTATAAAATATTATTGACACGTAAACATCAGGAACAAGATGGCACTTATGTTATTAATGACATGTACAGTAAACAAACATGGAGAGATCACCTAAAATCTGCCACGGCCTTCGAGCATACCGTCCTCTAGATCCGTCCAGCCCTAGCCTCTCAATATTTCTTCCAAGAATAGGGCACAATGGATGTCACATAAGGTGAGTGAATATCTTAAGGAAACAAGGATTTCCTGAAAATATATGGGAAGTGCAGGAGGCACAGGGAATATATCAGACTTGGATAGGGCTCCAACAGTGTATAAAATCTATATTTCTCTCTCTTTTCCTCTCTTAGGTCATTCCCTTAAGGGGCTTTTATACTCCCTCAAATTAGTTTTTTGTAGCTGGGAACAGTTAGGCCACGGGTTCGGGTAGTTAAATTACCGAAACAACCGTAAACCCCTCCTCTAAAATAGGGAAATTATATATTTTTTAATGTTTAAAAAGGCATGTGCAGTTCACTATGTATGGACTCGTGTGTATACGTGGAAAAGTCTGGGCAGAGTCGCGTATGGGTTTTAAGAATTTTTTTTTTGAGAAATATGTCCAAGTCTGAAGGGAAGGGTTGCCTAAGGCCAGTGTATAAGTCATCAAGTATATGAAGGTGATAAATGATGCTATAACATTCATTGGCCAATGAGGCCTCACGACTTGTTTCATCTGGATGGATGAGATATAAAAGATGTGTCTCTTCATCAAAAGCCTCAGGTATCAGGTCAATTGCGAGTTTCAACGATGGTATTTCGCATTGTATCAGTAAGATAGCTTCCAAACCATAAACCAGTTGAAAGGGAGTGAATCCAGTCGCATCTCTCACCGAGGTTCGATATTCCCACAAATATGAGTACAAGATCAAATGCTAATTTCGTTTATGAACCCCAATCATGTGTTGAAGCATACACTCAAGAATCTTGTTGATATATTCAACTTGTCCATTATCTTGCAAATAATAAGGGGTAGAACTATCATGTGATAGTCCTAACTTGGCATTCAACTCATCCATCATGTGATTGAAAAAATGCTTTCCATGATCTATGACTATGGATTCCGGTACACCAAAAAATGTAACCACATGGTTAAAAAAGAATAATGTAGTTATTTGTCCCATGTTGTTGAACATAGCCATCACCTCGGCCCACTTGGTAAAATAGTCGACGATGACAATAATATACCCATGCCCCCCAGCCGAGTGGTGGTTACATGTCATGAAGTCAATGCCCCATTTTGAAAATGGTCCAAAAATGACGACAAGATGCATTGGTGTTGGCTACAAGTGGGTTTTACGATTAAATATCTGACAAGCATGACAACTTCTAACTGTGATAATGCAATCGCGAAATATGGTAGGTTAGAAGTAACCAGCATGGAAATATTCTGTGCAGTAGCATAAAGAGACAAATGTACACCAAATGTACCCGAATGGAAATCATTTAAAGCTTTTTCAACCTCCTCATCCATGAGGCACCTACATAAAATTGTATCAACACCATGACGATAAAGTGTATCGTCGACGATCAAATAATCTTTGCCTTGGTATCGAATACATCATTTTTGCGAACGAGACGTATTGAGACAAAAATTTTAGGTCTGGAGATAGATGATGAAATCTCCATACCACGGGTCAAATTACTCAATCATAAACAAAGACATGTCTAGAATTGATGGTTCCATAGTAGGATCTGTACTACTCAAAGGAAGCTCACAAATAAGCTCAGCAAACACCAAAGACTTCTTTAAATTTTCTTTGATAAATTCCAAATCAAATTCCTGCAAAATGACGATCCATTTTGAATATCCCCCCCGGCAATTGATGTGACAAAATTCATGTCATAGGGTTGCAATCCGAAATGAAAATGGTCTTTCGAAGCAGGATATAATGATGAAATATTTGTACAACTCGAATGGCTGCCAAACCGAGCTTCTCAACATATGTGTACTTAACTTTTGTATCATTGAGAATACGAGTCAAATAATATATCGAATGTTCAATCCCATCTTCTTCTTGGACTAAAACCATAGCGATGGTTGTATCTGCAATGATGAGATACAGGAAATAATCACTTTGATAATTTGGGGGATAGATTAATGATGCTCAGATCAGTGTATCTTTAAGAACACCAAAGGAATCTTGCGCAACCTCATCCTAATGGAAGGGAATCCCTTTTTTTAAGAGTCTTGTAAATCCTTTAGCCATTTCAGCGTAGTTAGGAATGAACCTCCTTAGAAATTTAGCCTTCCCTTGGAGTCTCTGTAAGTGAATCAGATTGGAAGGAGCAGGCAAATCAAGAATGACATGGACCTTCAATGGATCAAGTCGAATTCCATATTTTGACAAGATAAATCTAAGCAAACAACCAAAACCAACACCAAACACACATTAGTGCATATTGAGGCATATTTTATAGTGACAAAATTGTAAAACGATCACTCTCAAATGTGGCGGGTGGTCAACCCATTTCCGTGCATGTGCAGGTAAGTCATCCAGATGTGGTTGAACTATGTGCTTGATGTCATGAAAATCATAATTCATTTCCCTCTGGAATTTTGGCTCATCATTTTTTAAACCAAAAGGGATCTTTCGATAAGAGAATGTGCCCCAGGTACAGATAAAAGAGGTTTTATATTGGTCCTCTGCGTGAATATTGATCTGATTGCAATCGAAGAATCCATCCATGAAAGAAAATATTTCACATCTAGCACATTCATCAATAATTTGGTCGATAAAGGCAGTGGGGTAGTTTTCTTTTGGACAAGAATGATTAATATCCCGATAATCAACAGACACTCTTATTTTCCCATGTTTCTTTATGACAGGAACAATGTTAGAAACCCAATCGATAAGCAGAACAGGGTAAATGAATCTAGCACGCAAAAAAATTTCAACCTCTTCTTTAATGGAAATAGCTTTATTAGGGTGAGCAGGATGAAGGCATTGTGGCACTGACTTGACATCAAGATAAATTTTAATCTTGTGGTCAACAATTTTGGAGTTGATACCTGGAATTTCCTCATATGACCAAGAAAATACATCTCATAATTCACAAAAAAGAGCATGGCAAGTGTCAAGTTCATATGGAGAACAAGACGCATCGACATGAATTTTTTCTACAATGCCAGGTTTGGATGATATCGATAGAAAACATTTCTTCGATATTTGATGGGTTTCACTAAGAATCGACGACATGGATAGGACCAGAATTCGTCAAGAAATCAATGACTGTAGCGTGATATAGTTTAGATGGATTATATTCACTATAATCTGGAATATGGGATCGTTGATGTGATGATTCCCATGGTTCTTCTTATGGAATCATGGATTCCATAATGCTCTCATTAGTCTAGAATACACGTGAAAAAGGATTAGAAGAAGTACCATAATCTAAAGAACAATCAACCCAAATGGTCGGCGAAAAAGGATTTGGATTGGCCACATAAGCCAATAAAATTGATTGTTATGCTAGCTCAATTGGACTTGGCGACATGATGTTTCCCAACCTATCTACTTCAAAATCATTGGGAATCTTCCTTAAGTCAGATGAAGTGGAAGATATCATATTGCAAGTCTCTATATTTATGATTTCCGTCGATGTCGTAGGCAACGATAATGAAAAGGTGCCCATTAGGGAAGGATCCTTAAAGTGTCCTACACCAATGTTCTGAAGAGAGGGTGGAAGTCCATGAACAAATGGAATGCTTTCGGTTTCCTAGGAACCAGAAGCGAATAAAGAGAGTTGATCAATGGCTGTGATACTTCCTTTATGGGGGAAGATGATCATACGAAATTAAGTAGATACTACCGCAGCCATCGTGTAAACCCACAGTCTTCCAAGTAATATATTGTAGTCAAGGGGTCCATCAACGACCTCAACTTCAATAGTAACTAATTTTCCCCCTAATTCAACTTGGAGGTTAGTAATAATTCCATAAGGCTTATAATATGTACGACCGTCAAAATCTTTCAACGTCATAGGTGATTGTGACAAAGTCGGTGAGCCAAGTGACTTCTAACAACTCATAGACATGATACAAGTAGATGTGCCTTCATCAATGATAGTGCGATGAATTAGGAGATTCAAGACATGTACTTGAATCAAGAATGCTAACTGTGTGGGTAATTGTGGTACGTAGCTCGCGTGATTAAAGACTACAAGGTTACAATCCATTGGATCGATTCCACTAATCACAAACCACAAAGCCTGCTTCTGAGAGGGAAAATTCTGAAGAACCTCAAGTGTTGACATAACAGAAGGTGACTAAACCAGATCTTCTACTACATTATAATTTTTAGTTCCACGAGCTCCAGGGTTGAATGTCGATTTGTGAACTACTCCCTTCAACAGCTTTATTGTTAACTCTGGAATGATATGTGGTAGATTCGAGTCAAATGAGGTCAAAGTCGAAGTGGTAGGTTGATTTGTAGCCTGACCATTTGACGATGACAACAGATTGTTGTAATATTTACTTTGAGTTGACACCAAAACATTATTTTTGGGCTTAGTGGCAGATAACATAAGTACTTGCGAACTAGAAGCAGGATCCGTAGCAACCATATGTGTTTCCAGGTTTGGAAAAGGATTTGTCAACACTACAGATGTGGCAGAAGTCTTAAGAAGCTTTGGGACTTCTGAGCGGTGATGACAATCTCACGTAAAATGCTCCACATTACATATCAAGAAAGGGTAACGAGGTTTCTGAAAAGAACCAAATGACTCAGATGATTTTTTCTGCATGGGTGAATTTGATTTCTTCTTATCTTTCCCCTTCTTCCTATTTCCAGGTTGCTTGTCACTTTTGTCTTTGTCAGATGACATGACATGGATTTCAGAAGAAGATGCAGGAACAGATGCAATAGGGTTTTGATTTGAAACAGCAAGTGTAGGACCAGATAGTCGACTTGCTATTTGAGTTCTATCAGAACCAATCACACAATCATTGACATGAATGTCCTCGCCAGATGAAGCAGGAGGAAGAGTAAAATTTGGTCATGACGCATTTGGAATCTTTTCATAGATCGTGCCAGACTGAGTGTAAATCAAATCCAGATATTGGCACAGGAAATTACTTGCTCTTAAGTGACAACACCGCCTTTGGCCACATCCTTAGTGATAGATGGCAACAAGGACTTAATAAACCACTCAGCTAAAATTTTATCAGGAAAAAATGTTTTAACCATTTGATGACGACGAAGCCACTCAGGCATATGATACGATATATGAGTAGCAGTGGTCTATTTAAAGCTGGTCCAAAGTTCCATTCCAGTTTCATATCTAATGGGTAACTGGAAGTGGGTAAAAAATGTAGTGGCTAAAGCTGTAGAGCTATCAAACGAATCTTGTGGTAGTTCAATGTACCACTTCGCAACTGGGCCAGTAAGCGTTTGTTGGAAAAGAAGCAATCTAATAGAATCATCATTTAAGGAATTAGATGAAAACCACAAATGATAATTCATGACATGCGTAGACGGGTTTTCTCCAGAATTTCAATTGAGTTTTGGAATGTCCGAGGGTAATTTATGAGGAATCACCAGCCACCAAGGAAAATAATAAATGGGATCATTGGTGAGCCGGTTTAAATCAAGTAACTCTAACATTTCAACAAATGGTACTGTTGATTAAGGTCAAGTTGAGCATAACCAGGATAATATGGAATTCCCTGGGTAATAGGACATTTCATACCAGCAAATGGATTATGTTGTTGGTAACCCAGATAGGGGTAAGATTGTTGACCAAGACCTGGGTAACCTTGATACTGTGGGAATGGTTCATGTGGCTGCCATGGAATCTGATAAAACGGTTACCCGCCAGGACAATTCGGACCTGGTTGTGAATAGAGAGGGCCAGTAGAAGCCTGTGAAAAAAGGTAAACTAGCCTGTGTTTGTGAAATTCTCGATACAGATGATTGTTGAATACTAGCCTGGGAAAACGGAGTCTATATATCCGAAACTTGAGGGTTAGGGGTTGAAGGACCCGCTTGAGCATATTAACCAATAACCATAGAAGAAATGACAGGCGTAGTAGGCATAGATGCAACAGGTTGAACTGGTTGATATTGATACACAACCGTTTGTGTCTGAACAAGAAAAGTAGGCTGCCATTGGAAAACTGGAATTCCAGCCTATTATTGACCTAAAAATGATAGAGTACTGCCATATGGACCGAACATCTATGGTCCCCCAACATATGGAGTATAAGGATATTGCAGATACCAACTTTCATATGATGGGTATCCAACATATATTGGATAATATGAATGGTAATTGGATGGCCCAACCTGATATTGAGATGATGATGTCAATAAAGGATCAGTCCCTTCAGTACTCATAAGATATGAACCAGATATAATTCCAGATGATGACATTGGTGAAGTCCATGGATTAGAGGAGACACCAGAGTAGGTTCCATTTAATGCTTGGTAACCCAGTGGGATGGACAGACCACCATAGAGATGATACTCAGGTGTCATTGAAAACATCAAAGATGAAGCAACAATAGTGTTACATAGTGATTTGTCACTGTCCCTGTACTCCCCATTCCTCATCCTGGAGGACCCTTAACAATGACCCCTTTGTCTATTTTCCATCATGAAAATGTGCCATTAAATCCCTTGCAGTATACTGAACAAACTCTTTGTTGACCATTCCTAAAGCAGCCCCTTAAAAACATGTTTATTTGGAGTGATGCACCCTCTTCTTGTCTCACTCGCATTGATTCCTATTTTTGGGTCTAGGGCAGTGCTGATCAACGCTAGAATGGAAATCATACCCGTTTCGATCCACTTCTGGCAAGTTTTTTAAAAATGGAAATGAAGCTTCGAGATCTAGAAGCTTCGTGGTGGAGAGCCAGTTGTTTGTTCATGAGGATAGAGTCGAGCTTCTCCCTTTGGGCTTCTTGTTCCTACAAAAAAAAGGAACCACCCAAAGGGATAAACCATTTCCCCACATTAAGTGGACCCATGTTCCCTCTTCCCTTGCTATAAAATGGGCATTTTCCCATACCTCTACTAGTTAGAACAGAGATACAAGAACAAAAAAGAGAGAATTGTTGCTATAGGCGTTGAAGGAGAGTTGAGACCCTTGGCATTTTTGTGTCAAGTTGAAACAAGTGCTTTGGATACGTGCCTCGATTTGGACTTGTTGAAGGAGAGCTGCGACATCAAGGCGCAGGTTGTAACTCCCCATCTCTATATTAATATAATACAACTGATTCTTCATTTCCACTCTTCTCTATAATATATGATTTGAATTATAGTACTTGTTGATCAACTAGACAGAATTTTTATGAGAAATATATGTTGTGCTTTCATGTTTGTTGTTGTTTGATCTCTTGTGTAGGTAACTAAGCACTGGCGACAATGAGGATCTGACCACAAAGCGCAAAGGATCAAAGGATTCGAGCGAGGAAAAAAATTAGATCGAGGTAGGTTATCTATACATGATATGTGTCCATTTGCAATCTAGGAATGTAGGCATTAGATTGTTCCCTGTTGTTACTAGACCCATCCTAGGGCTAGAGGGATCGTCTCTGTCCACAGAGAGGATGTTCCTGCATAACAAGTAGATTATGTCGCAGCTATAATAGATGGTATAGTCTGGGGTGTTGTCACTGCCATGGTTAAATAACCCAACAAATATTGTAATGAATCTACAAGAACTTGAGAGTGAACAGGATCAATAGGAGAAGAGTAGGTAAAATGAGGAAAAGACAGATATAAATGAAGCCCCAATCCAAAATGAGTGGGAGATGAAGGGGTTGTCTCTTCCTAAAGTTATTCCTCTATCAAAATCAAACCAGGTGGAAGCACTTCACCACCAAGCCCGAGATAAAATTTAGGCGTAACCTCTGCAGTAAAGAGGAAGACTCAACGGTTACAGATGACTGATGATCAGATGCTTGCACCGGAACAACTTCTTGTTTTTCAACTTCGGGATCAAGATGTTCTGGTAAAAGAACAATGAGTTCTGGATCGATTTCCTATTGAACAAGCTTGGGTTTTGGATTTACCATTTCACCGGATTGAATTTCAGTGTCCTCAAGTAACTGTGAGGGTTCCATCTCAATAGTAGAAGATAAATCGGGATCAGTCGAAACGACTCGAGACTCGGTACTCAAAGTATCATAAGTCTCTGGTATATCAAATGATGTAGCACCAAGAGTTCCAGAGGTTCCAGACTTAGTAGGACGAGCGTGGATTTTTCTAATAGGTGTAGCTTCTAGCAGTAATGGTGGTTTATTCACAGTCCTACACGAACGACAGGGAAAAGGTTGATATTCCTCAACAATTGCTGATTGATTTATACAAAAAAAAATAAAAAAAAATACAGTAATGCTAGGTAAAAGGTTTACCAAGCAACTATGAACTGCAATATACTTCCCAAGTAAACCAAGGACTTAAGTACGTGCAGGAAATCTCCCTGATTGATGTGTTTGATGTATCACAGGTACAAGGCAACCGACTCAGTTACCTACAGATGGTAAGAAACCTAAATTTGTCCTCCAAAATATACGAGAAGGTACGTGGAGTTCCAATTTGTATTAGCATTTTCTAATGCGAAACCACACAGTGAGAGCATCCCCTTATACTTTTCCTACTAGAACACCGCCCGATATACACAAAATTACATGGACGAGATCCGATATACTTATGTACATGGAATGAAGTATCAAAATCATAATGTATCACAAACAATTAACGACCACTGCTATGTTTAACAACGTCGGAATACGTCTTCTAGCCCGGACCTCTAAATCTTATCGTTAATATTACAATGCTTCCTTAGATAAATTCAGATAAATTTTATGTTGATCTTTCAGGTTCACCGCGATATTTATTGAACATTCCTAGAATGTAATTAAAATGATAAGCATTTGTTTCAAATTGATTTTTGACAATGAGAAACTAGCTACAAGGGATAGAGCAATCATATTGTATGCAATAAAAAATGAGCACATCTAAATGAAATTTACCTAAACTATTCCTATGGAGCACTCACAATCCCTATATGCAAATGCATGTTTTTCTTTTCAATTTATTTTAAGTTTAGATGAATGAAAAAGAAACTAATCCATAAACAATCACTCAAAACTTTCAAGAGAAACGAAGACTGAAATGACAATTCCTCTTTTCAAAAATAATGAATTGGTCAAATGTAAAATTTAACTTTGGAACTATTCAACAATGATAAAGAAAAAAAAAATAAACATTGATCAAACAAATACAAAGTGAGGCAAGAAGAGTAGAGGCAATCTGGTCTCTAGAGGGAATCAATCACTCAAAAATTCAGCAAGAAAGACACTGAAATGAATTTTTAGAAGACAAAATATGATAGTTTTTGGTTGGTCATAGGGGCAACACACCCCTGAGTGGGAGACAGTGCATTGCAGAGCACTGTCACTAAGCCAACAGTGCTATGCAGAGCACTGTGTTAAGACCAACAGTTCATTGGTGCCAGAGGATTCTCTGAAAAAGCAATCAAACAAACTAATTTTTCTAAAGCACATTTAAATGACTTAAAATAAGCAGGTAAAGTCTACTAGATGTTGATGGACAAGGAAAAAACCACTGGGGACGATCCGTCGATCCCCAGTATGGTTGCCACTTTATTTTACACAAATCAAACCTACGGATAAGTATGCTTTCCCTAAGTGTGGTGGTGCACTTAGAACAACAGAAAGAAAGATATGTGACCTTTTCCTTAAAATGAATAGATAAAGGGAGGAAAACATACTTGTAATTTGTTCTCTTTTCCTTGCTTCCCTTCGTCGCTTCCGTCACTCTCAATCTATCTAAACTCCCTTGATTGATACCTGCAATGGAAAATAAAAGACAAAAAGCAACATAAAGGAAATACGATCTATTCAAGTGAAAAAAAATGAATCGATTAAATTCATAAATACACATATAAAATCATTGACACGTGCATTAGGAAAGGAACAAATGTCTTGATTATGAAGTAGAAGGAAGAATACAATCAGTTCATCGATTTGTTGTCACTCATCCAAATTTAGTCCCATCCTCATCACATCCAGCATCAACAATCCAGCAGCATCACAGTACATGCACGATACCTCCAAGACTTGTGATCTCACCAATATAACTCTACTTAACACTCTCTTGTGCACTATGATCAATGCTCTATTTATAAGTAGATGAAGGTAATTTTACATAAATGAATCATTGAATGGATTTCCTAAAAATGGACGAAGAGGTTTCCTTTTTCATGTGAATAGGAGGTTAAGAGGTTTAATGGCTCTATGGTGTCCATATTCGAAGCTATCAGATGAGGTGAAAGCTGGAACAACTTCTAGAAGCCACTAGAGGTTGGGAAGACTCCCAGAATCCAATGAAAAATTCGCTCTGAGTCGACCAACGCACTCTAAAGTGGGCCTAGATCCTCTGCAACATAGCCTTGCATGGGAGTAGATGTCGTGCAAAGCAGTTACTGTTGTCGTGTTGTTGTCTAGGGGTGCATTGATGGCTCAATGGGGCACTTCAACTAGCATCTAAGTAGTGAAACTTTCATGAAGGAAAACCACCAATGGGATGACTTGTTTAGGGAATGTAGCAACTAATTTAGAGTATGATAGACCCTAATGGATACTGATCTGTGTTTTGGGATGATGCCCAAATTGACTTGTAGCAACGAGATTCACAGGGAAAAGATAAAGTTTCTCCATTTTGAAACATATTGCAACAAGATGAACTATAACAAAGGTATCAACACTCAACTAATTCTTATTTAGAACAATTCTCTATTTATGTCTGAGAAAGATTCCCATTAGCAGTCAACACATGATCAAATTAGTGATGCCACTTTATAAGCACATTCAAATGATGATGCAAATATTCCACTTGTACTTCCCAAATCTTTATCATATCTTGTGAAAAAGTCATCAACAATAAACACTCATTTGGGCTTGGATATGAAAACAAAGAAATCTTTCACATTCCAAACTACTCTAGACCAATTCAATTCAAGAGTGTTGGGTTCCTTAAAGAAAGCTTATCTCTGCTTGTTCCACTTCCACATCATAATTCCATATATTAGCATCGTTATCATGTTCATCACATGAAAGATTTAGATCCAGCTCTAGATTTAAATGGTCAAATTAATTTACTATAAATTTATATCATGAATTCAATACAATATGTTGAAAAATGACTTCACCATATTTTTTGTTATTTACTTTGTGCTCAACTAGAACATTGTGGAAAAAGACCATCATTATTTAGACAAATGTGTATTGAAAGATGACTTCACCATATTTTTTGTTATTTACTTTGTGCTCAACTAGAACATTGTGGAAAAAGACAATCACTATTTAGACAAATGTTTGACAAAATCTTTCTCAAAATGATATCAATAATTTATATAAAATGATGTGTCTTTTAAGGAAATATTTATTCTTGCCTAGTCAAAAGTTACAAGAAATTTTGAATTCTTTTGACCAAGGTTTTCAATTTATAAATATCAAATTTAAAACATAACTTATTATTTATCATTAAAATAAATTGAAATAAAGATCATAATGAAGCCTTACATCATGTAATGTCAAAATTCCCTTAAGAAATTGACCCAAAATTTCATAAATCGACATTATGGATTTTAAACAAAACTCGTCTATGAGAAAAAGGAGACATGACAAAGATTGAACGAGTCAAAACAACTTTTAAGTCATGTAAAATTTTACAGTGGGATCCAAGTGCTCTGGCTCCTATTGTGGTTGTTATTTCTTGTCTCTTCCGGAGAAGAAGCTAAAGTGGCTTCCGGAATGGCCCATGCAGACAGACACGTTGACCACTGGACTCACCCTCACTCGTCCTCTTCCCATGGAGTTGTTGTCCTTCTGCAGGAAGTAACCCTCCGCCATCGGCTTTCCGGGTGGTGGGGAATTCAAGGTAGCAGATTTTGCAGCGCCACTACTGGAACTTCCCACGTTTCGTACCGTCAACCTCCCGCTCCCACCAACCCTTCCACTACTCCCTTGACCGCTCATTCCCGATCTCACCACTGGAAGTCCAGGACCGCTTAATTTGTTTCCGCCACCCTTATTTCGTCTGGGCTTCGTTTCCGCTTTGCCCTCCTCTGCCTGAATTCTGGGCTTCAACTGACCAAGTAACCGACGTTCAGATTGAATTTTATTGCTCATGCTCCATGCCTCCAAGGGTTTCGAATCTTCGACTAGGGTGCGAAGATTCTTTATTTCTTCAGAATTTATGCACCCAGATGTTGCCGGCTTGTATTTGCAATCTGCTGTAGAGTGACTTCTGGAAAATAGTGAGGAGCGAAATAAACAGTTTCCCTTCATTTCTCCGCCCGTTCTGCAGCTCCTTGAAAATGGCCACAAAAATTTCGTCGGAGAAGCTTGTTGCTTCAAAATATTACCCGATTGATCAACTGGCTTACATGATTTACTTCTTCTATTATGATCTGCAAATACATTTTTCTTGTTGCTCAGCTCAAACGTCATTTCTTTCCACTTACCGGGAGGCTTATGACGGAAGGATTTGGAAGCAACATTTCCCCAACAGTTGCTTGTTATCTTTGAAGGAGGAGAGGAGGTGGATCGAACCGGTGACCGATCCCGTCGGGCGATAAATGCAGGTTGGGCTTCAACAGGACCGTTAATTAGAGGCAGAATTTCGCTATCCACAGACAATTCCTCGGAAATAGCTACATGACTTTCTCTGGAGACTGAATATTGGCCACCAGTATTAATAACACAAAACTCAAAGTCGGTGTCGTAACTAACATCTGCTACATCTTCTCTTTCTCGTCTCTGCGGTGAAAGCCAACTGGTCTGCAAGAGATCGAGCGAGAATGAAATTCTAGGGCTCTGTACATCGTTTGTAGTCCTTCCAGTCTCCGCCTGCGAGAAATCTAAAGGAAATGAAACTTCAGGAGTCTGGCAACCGTTTCCGATCTGCAAGGAGGTTGCCATTGCGCTTTTAACTGATCACAGCTTTTCAAACTCGGCTCGAGGCACATTTACGAAAGAAGGAAATACACCATTCAGTTAACATCCGTTCGAATTTTAAACTTATTCCGAATTTAAGGATTTATCAACAACTCCGCGTGTAACTTGCGTACCAAAGCCGTGTACATTACATTTTAGACGGCGCGATAATGGGAATCTGCCGACATTTGACGGACGTCTCGTGAGTCGTAGTGGTCGGTTGTGACCTCGATAACAACATCTACAGCGGCGGAATCTAGTGGCCACCATTGCCTTTCTAGAAACGAAAAAATGACCGGTTGTCCAGTGACCTTATTTTATTTATTTCCGTTTTTTCAAAGTTGGAGTCGAAATCCCTACTGAAGTGGGTCCCATCAAATGGGCTATATCGCAGAGCACCAGCGACAGTAAACTTGTATCAAACTTAAATCTGAGATTTTGGTTCGTTGACGAATGCATGAGTGACTTTGCCTACTTCTAGAGAAATTAGAATGACTTTGCTCGCTTTTAAAGAAGTTGTTTTTCCATTTATAGATCTCAACAATAATAATACGGTTGGGAAGTTTCTAACATGCATAAGGTAGGAAAATGTGGTTCTTCTTCATGTTAAACTGATCGTCACTAATTTTGTAATCAAATATTTTTAACAATAACTTTGAATTGTCATTTTCATTTGTAATTTTCAATTCACGTTTTGAATTATTATAACACATAATAGAGTGTTTAGTGGTTAAAACTATCCAATTGTTATTATTCTTTATTTTATCATAATACATTAGAGTTGTTGGTTGTTAAAACTATAAAATTTGAGAGAGTTATTAGTCTCATTTTTTTCTTTTCTTTTTTAAGGATAATAGCATTAGCCATTTGTTGTCTTAATTTTAATTAAATTTTGGAGAAAATGTGACTTGATGGGACAAAATTTCCCTAGTGGAGGGCTTTTATTTTTGGTATTTCTTTATGCTTGACAAATAATTAAAAATAATAATAATAATAATAATAATAATATTTTTTGAGTGGCCATTTCCTAGATGAGTGCTCTAATACTAACACTCGTACTAACAATGTTATGCTAGTATTGTGCCCACTAATGCCAGAACTGACATGATTGCAGGTGCTCTAACTTGACTTATCTTTTCTTTGGCTAACTACTTTATGAAAACTCACACTTGTCTTGGACTCAAATTGCATTTCTTAACTCAACTTAACTAAGTTTTTACCTTCATGCATTGCATTCATATGGAAGAAATTTACTATTTCTAACACTCCCCCTTAATTATGGCCGTATAACTCAACCTTAACTTATTCATGACTCAACATAACTTAAACATGCCTCCTCGTGTAAGTCTCATCTAGTTTTCCAATAAGAAAATGAGTAATTTGTTTTACAATGTTGGATTTTCTTTTTTATTTCTTCCAAATTCTAATATCCTCCAAACTGCTTCATTTTCTACTACGATTTATTGTTGTAGGATCCATATTTCTTCACTTTTTGTTGTTGAAATTTTTCTTTAACTTCTCTTTTATTTCATATGAAAAACTATTTATGATTTCTAATTATGTCTTTTATGTTAAAGAATGTAATCCCAACCACCTGCTAGGTGTCGAAACCATCCGTCCAAGTGTCACAGTTCAGTTTCAGTTAGTCCAGTTTATTCGAGTTACATTACAATAATTTATTGCTCATGTTTCCAATGTAATCTTATTTAAGTAATTCGTAATATTGTGAAGAGAAATCCTCTGCTCCACTTCTTTTCAATTTTCAATCCTTGTCATGGTATTAGAGCTAGTTTGCATAAGCCTCCCTAGAGAACAGCAACAGAGCCAAGTTGGAGCAATAGAGAGGAGAGGCGAGCTTGCATAAGACTCTTTGACAGAGCAGTGGAAGTTTGAGGAAAGTTGAAGACGCCTCCTGCAAAGAAGCAAAAAAATAAAATAAAAAGTCAGGCAAAGGCGAAACAAATTGAAGAAAGCCAATTCGAAAAAAATCTGAGATTTTAATTTGATGTGCATCCAGCGTAACACACTATTTTAAAGGATGCTCAATGTTATTAACGCACCCCAGAAGAGAAAAGAGTCGTGTTAGCGTTCATGCTTTAATGCTCTGTTTGAGAAGAGTCACAGTGTTACTAACGCAAGAGCTAAGAGCATACAGTCGCGTTAGTTTCATTTCCTTGCACTGATTTAAAACTGACACGGGGTTGGAGTAAATCATATGCGTTAAGGTAAACGCGGGTCCGACTTCAAGCCTTTGCGTTGAGGTATTTTTTTTTGTGAAAAGGATTTACGCAACGAAATCCGTGTGATGCATGAAAGCCTAATGGAGCAAAAATCAAGCCAAGGAGGAAGCAGATTGAATTGGTTTTATAAAGGTTCTTCATCTCTTAAAATGATTTCCCATTTATTCGAATTCCTTAATGTGAGATGAGTTTCATAATATTATAAAAGGCCATGTAACTCCACGTGATTTGGGAAAAAGGAGTTAGCCCATTTTTATATGAAGAAATTTTTTTTTTTATTAAATTTATTTTAAAAAAAAAAATTTAATTTGTAAAAGGAAAAAGGTTGTATTTTTTATATTTTTTTAAAAGAAGATTTACGAAAAAAGAGGCTCACATTAGCATTTGAAAAATCCTTTTATGAAAAAGCCTTGTGAAATTGAATGTGAAAAAAGAGATTTTTTTGATAAAATGATATTTTTTAGAAGCAAGGTATTTGATGAGAATGTGTAGACTCATCTGTTTGTGGAAGCCAAGAAACGAGGTCATGGGAAAAGAAAAGAGGCTAAAGCAAAAACAGAAGATCTTCGAGATCTTTTTAGATCTAGAAATAAAGAGGCAAAAAGACACCTATGCGTTAAAATGCATAAAAGAATCTATCGGTGACAACTTTCTCCCTCTAATTTTAGATGCCAAGATAGCTAAGGATGCATGGGATACCCTTGAGAGATGTTTTGATGAAAGGGGGAGCATTGAAGTTGAAGATGAAGGTGGATCTGTAGCAGCAGATCTAAAACGAGATGAAGAAAGTGCAAAAGCAGTAGAGAGAGAGCATGAAGATGCTTGTGAACCCCACTGTACACAGCTACAAGTGGACAAAGATTTGATGATGCCAGCAACATGGCTTGCTGACAAAGATATGATGAATCCAACAACAGAGCTTGCTGACGATGATTTGATGATTCCAGCAATGGAGCTTGTTGATGATGTTGTGATGAATCTAGCAACAGATCTCGCTGATGATGATTTGTTGATTCCAGCAACAAATTTTGTTGATGATGACTTGTTGATTCCAACAACAAAGTTTGTTGATGATGATTTTGTTAATCCATCAACACAACTTGCTGATGAGAGTGAAATTTTTATTGAAGCAATAATTTCTATGGTAAATCCAATGACTAATATTGTTGATGTAAATTTTGATAGAGAATTGTTGGCTAATGATGATTCGTTGTAGATAATGCAACAAAAACATGAAAACGACATGATTTTATTTGGTGAGATAATCCCACTTCAGTCAGTGGAAGACAACCTGTTTGGAGCAGCACAGGTTAGTGATGAAAATATAGAGATAGAAACAAGGACAGAGATAAAGGCAGAGACAAAGACAGAAACAAAGTAAGATGCAGCAAAAGAAGTGCAACAGGAGAAAGCTCTCATTGTAGAGTAGAAGGAAACAAAGATAGAGACAAAAGAAGTGAAAGAAACAAAACAAGAGAAAGCTCTCATTGTAGAGAAAAAAGACCAGAACCAATGTCGTTCTGAAAATATTTTTAATTCTAACATTGATTTCCAGTGTGCAAGTACGCATGATGATTATGAAGAGGACTTAAAGTTCCTTGAAACATGGGTTGCAACACCATGTCTAGTTGAGATCTACACAGAAGATGTGGATATGAATGTTTAAGATGATATGTATGATGAATACATCAATGAAATTCTCATGCATTGGAGTTTCGAAGAAATAAGATATTATTATAATCTTATGTTGCAACAGATTAATGATGATAAGCGTACTACAAAAGACAATATGTGGCAGCAACCGACATTTCTTGAAGAAGTCCAGGACATGCTTAGACAACTTGGAACAGTAAAATACCTGCACCAGCAAATCAAGAAACTGAGTTTTGAAGGATACAACAAAGCGAAAAATTTGAAACAATTCAGAGGCTACAGAATCTGGAAAAAGAGAAGAAGAAAACTAAATCTAGTTGAAGTCAAGTTTTTTTTAAATTGTAAGCCTTGCTGAGACATAGACCAGCAGGTATCATAATTAAAATTTTATGTGGTTGTAATTAAAGGGGAGTGTTAATGAATGTAATCCCAACCACCTAATAGGTGTTAAAACCATTCGTCCAAGTGTCACAGTTAGTCGAGTTACACTGCAGTCATTTATTGCTGATGTTTCCAATGTAATATTATTTAAGTAATTCGTAATATTGTGAAGAGAAATCCTCTGCTCCACTTCTTTTCAGTTTTCAATCCTTTTCATTTTATAGCTTCCTCTTCCAAGATTTTTTCAACAATGGACTACTGCCATAATCCTTCATCTTCAAACCGTGTTATTTGCTCTGCTTATTGTGCTTCATATTCTTGTTCTTCTTTCTACCATATTTATTGATAAAAAAAATTAATCTCTTCTTGACTCCATTTCTAAAAGATTGTTTAAATTCTTTGTTCTTCATCTTCATAAAGATGGAGCCAAAACTAGTGAGGAAAACATACATGCAACTCGATACGTGCAATCAAAACTCGTTGTAGTTATTGATCCCGATGGTTGATTGTGCTTCCATGCTCTTCCTTTGTTTTCTTGCTCCAAATCACCAATTATTTCACACTCTCCAAGAGTACTCCAAGAAAAATATAAGTATCCAAGAGTCTGAGAGAGAGAAATAATAATGAGAGAGCTCCAAAAATGAATTGACCAAAGTCTAATAAAAATCTTTCCAACTAATCCTGATAAGCCTTTTTATCAATGAGACCTCTATTTTCTTCATTTTCCTCTTCACATGCAACTTGTGACCTCTTACGTATTTTCCATTATTTTCATAAATAAAATGCCAATTAATGCCTCATACCATTCCAATGCCTTTTCCATTGCCTTTGCCAATTTCCTTTAGCCATAATAACCGAAATGAACATGCACTAAGATATTTTTCCCAACATTCAGCTTGGAATACATGTCTCATCAACCGTGGTCTTATATATATTTTTACATGAATTTTTATCAATCTTGTTACACTAGTGGGTCTAGTTCTTGATATTGGGGCCCATAAATCTCAATATACAAGAATATCCTCTATCTTGAGCTTCCATGACTTAAATAGCATGCCATTAAACTTCTCGATTTCTAATCTAGATGTGTTTTCCATTTCCCTACAACAAGATTTCCTTCTATATAAATTCGGAGTCAAACAAATATTATATTTAAAAAACTTGTTCCTAACACCTTGGGTTGAAGGTGATAAGGATTTGATCCTAATGAAAGGAAGAAGATGTGTGGAATATGCTTCCTACACTAATCCATTAAAAAATAATATGAAAAAATAAATAAACATAATAGTTGCAAACAATTGAAAAAACAAATCATTAACAACACAAAATCCTAGGGAAACCCTTCTGAGATAAAAATACCACACTATAAAGCACACTCAATGTAATATTCAACAATGAAATGGTTGCAATACAAAGTCTCAGTGTTGTCAATAAGAGTACGAAACAATATAATAATTTTGGAGTAATTTTGATGTCATAATAGTGAAATCAAACTTACAAATGCACACTTTCTCTCTAGCTCTCACATTGAATAAATAAGCATTAATGAAACCATAAGTCATTTACGGTTTTGTGTTTCCATATATAGGAAACCACCATCACATTATTCCTTGTCACTATGCTACATTTATTTCCTACCACTACTCAAAAATTATTATGTTCGAGATATTTACATTTATTCTCATCTCTAGTTGGGCAACCAAGAAAGCACACAAATCAGAAACCTCTCACTGATTGGGAAACCAAGAAAAAGAGCACTCTTTCCTTGGAAACATCTAAGAGTAGAAAAGAGGGAAACATATAAAAATATATGAAAGAGGGAAACATCTCAATGTATTTCTTTATCTAATAATGCATTTGATTTTATGAAAATATATTTTGCAATTACAAAATAAAAATAAGGATAATGATTGCATTGTTTATAAAATTCGTATCTCTCCCTCATAATAAAGATTGTGGAATTGTTCCTAAAGCTACTTTGTTATTCCTTATTCGTGCCTCTATCCTATTATGTGATTTTGTGCATTAGTTTCTTAGATCTGTAGGTAGAGCAATTGGTATCAGAGCATAAGATCTTGGAATCCATCCACCTATTTGAATTTGAATTTTTTGGGGTCATACATTTCAATCCATTCGGTGGATGAAAATCATGTTGCCCCGTCAATATCCCTCCATTGAAAACTCACCAATAAATGATTTATCTAAGGATCTTCAAGAGCTTATTACGTTGCAACAACAACAACGTCAAGTAGGGAAAATATAGCTTGATACACGCTTTCAATTGCCCAAATTCGTAGGCCAAATGAATGGTGAGGTTGTTATTTCTTGGCTCCGCAGTCTCTCCAACTATTCCAAAACCTCTCCAATGATGGAAGAGGAGATAAAACTTCAAATCTCTAGTCTACAATTAGAAGTCCTAGAAAAAACATGATTGGATACTCAACTTGAGAATACGTCCTTGGTTGTAGAACTTGGAGGACCAGCTTAGACCAGATCGACACCTATCACATCTTGGGATCTATTTTGTCACGCCTTAAGATAATGCTTCTATTCTCTAGGATATATACAAAATATCCTCGCCAAATGGTTACAACTTCAACAACTACCCAATCAATCAGTGCAAGCTTACATTGATGTCTTCTGCAAATTTCACATTCAACTCCATATATATGATCTAGAAGAGGTACTAATTATTAAATTTAATTTAATTTTTCTAATGCTTTTTCGATGCGAAGTTGAGTTGTTTGATAGTACTTCATTAGACAAGGCCCTTATTCGGGCCCTGGATGTGGAATGAAAAGTGGGTACTCGAATTCGATCTCCTCAATCCATAAATGGGCCATCTCCCTTTGGTTCTTCTATTGTCACCTCTACCTCATCCCCCACATCTCACAATACCCCCTGGTGTACATTTCATAAGACCAACTCACATTCTTCTACAGATTGTCTTGTACTGAAAAATATATGCCCTAACAAGACTCTTTTTACAGAGGTCTCGAAAATCCAACCGAAGTGGACCCCTCTCTCATTCTCATGACTGCTGATGAAACAAACACCTCAGTTACGCATTTATTTACCCATAATTGTCAAATCAAACATGATTTGGCCATGTGTATTCTTAACAATGGGATTCAAAAGAATCTTGTGGCATAGGACTTGGTTGAACACATTTTCCTTCCCACCACTCCTCACCCACACTCATATCAGCTTGGTTGAGTCCAAAAGGATGATCATCATCTTACCATCTCCCAACATTGTGTTGTCACCTTTACTATTGCACCTTTCCATGATATTGTGGTATGTGATGTTTCGCCTCTCGATTGTGTTGATTTATTGCTAGGCATTCCATACCAAGAGACTCGACATGTTGTTTATCATGCTACAGATCACCAATACCACTTGCAGCATGATGGGCACACCTATGTGCTCACATCCTCATCTAGCACATCAACCCAGCCTTCTATTGGAAAAGCTCCCACTATGAGAGTCAATTTAAACCAAGGTGTTTCTTTGTGCTTGGTTCGCCCTGTCAAGACAAACAACCTCACCAATCCAGTCCCTCCTACAATGGCTCCTATAATCCAAGAATTTACAAATGTATTCACCCAACCCACCAGGTTTCCTCCAGCATGCTCTGTTGAACACCAAATCGATATTATTCCTAGTGCTTCCCTACCCAATACCCCAGCTTATAGCTCCTCTCCTTGAGAGGAAGCGGAGATAGAACACCAAATAGAAGAATTATTGACATCTGACCATATTCAAACTTTCATCCTCACCATGTGCATCTCCATATTTTATTATTCCCAAAAGGGATACTTTTGAATGATTTCTTGTGATAGACAACCGAGCCCTTAATAAATCCAATGTTAAAAGCCACTACCCCCTTCCCTGCATTGAGGATTTGTTGGACCACTTCAATGGGTATTGTTTCTTCACAAAGATGGATTTAACTGCAGGCTACCATCAAGTTTGCATGCATGCAGCCGAGACATGGAAAACTGCCTTTAGAATAAATTTTGTGCTATTTGAATGGTTGGTCATGTAATTTGGACTAACTAATGCACTGGCCACCTTGATGAGATTCATTAATGATGTTTTAAGGGCACATTTGTGTAAGTTTGTGGTCATTTACCTTGATGAAATTTTAGTATTCAGTCAATCTTGGGAATACCATCTTCAGCATGTTCACACCATACTTGAGTTATTGTGAGCACATCACCTTCACGTCAAAGAAAAGAAATCCTATTTTGGACAAACCTCAGTTCAATATTTTAGATTTATTATTGACAACATAGGGGTTTACCCAGATCCCTATCGTGTACAGGCTTTGGTGTAATGGCAAACCCATTCCAATGCACATGACGTCAAGGCTTCATGGGAGGTATTAATTTCTACATAAAATTTGTCTCTCATTTCTCACAGTTGACTTTCCCTTTGCACCAGCTGTCTCATGAAGCAAATTTTATTTGGGACACAGAATCTGAGCGGAATTTTACTCAAGTCAAGAATGCATTATTCTCTGCCCCTGTTTTTCGTTTTCTAGATATGAATCAACCATTTGAGATGGAAACTGATGCCTCTCAATTTTCCATTTGATTTGTTCTTAAACAAGGAGGCCACCCTGTGGCATACCATTCTAAGTCATTTGTGAAAGTTAAGCTCATGTACAACACCTATGACAAGGAATTCTATAATTTAGTGCAAGATTTGAAGTAGTGGCACAATTACATTCTTGGAAAAGAGATCATCCTCCATACAGATCATCATCCACTAATCTTCATCAACTCACAATGCAAGATTAAGAGTAATTCCATTTAAAGTGGGCTTCTTACATTCAACAATTCCATCTGGTGATTAAATATAAGAAGCAAAAAACTAATCAAATGGTTGATTTGTTAAATTGACCACGTACTCAAGCCCTACACATTAGAGAGGTGCGTTGTGCTACATATGATGCTTGACAATATATGTATGCAACAGATCAGATCTTTGGTGATATATGGGAAGCTTTGTAGCAGCCTATAGTCATAAACCAAACTCCCTTTCTTAATTATACCATTCTTGATGGTTGGTTGTATAAAATTAACCAACTATGTGTGCCACAATATGATGACCATCTCCTTCTCATCCGTGAAGCACATGCCTCTTCGTGTGGAGGTCATTTTGCAACAACCAAGACCATTCTCAATCTTGAATGCCACTTCTATTGGCCTCCATTACCCAAGAAAGTGGGAAAATTCATTCATGTGTGTTCTCTTTGTTCACAAAGCAAGCCCTCAAACCATAAGCATGGTTTGTATCAGCCATCACCAATTCCCTCTGGTCCTTTGGAATCCAGTTTCATGGACTTTTTAAGTGGCCTTCCTACTACTTTCCACAAACATGATGTTATCTGGGTAGTGCTATGTCATTTCTCAAAGATAGCTATATTTCTTCCTTGTCATAAGACTACCTTGGTTACTCAAACTGCGGATCTCTTCTTCCAGCATGTGTGACCACACTTTGGTTTTCCTAGTAGCATTATTTCTGATCCTGACTCTTGTTTTCTCTATACATTTTGGTGTACTCTTTTGTCTTTTTTGGTTTTCAAACTTCGTTTCTCCACTCCCATCCACCCACAAACAAATGGACAAACCGAAGTTGTCAATCGTACTTTGGTTCACTCACTTCATAACTATTTTTCCAAAAACAAATAGTGGGAAACATATTTGCACATCATTCAACATAGTTACAATCGGGCAACACACTCCTCAACTGGTTTCCACCTTTTGAAGTTTTCTTTGGGTTTTAGCGAAGTGCACCCTTTGAGATGCCACTAACGATCACCCCTTCTAGGTATGCACATGAAAAACAAGAACAAAAATCATCTCGTCATTTTATACACTCCATTTCTCCACACCAAACTCAAGTAAATTCTGCTTTGCAAGCAACCCAATATCGTGCCAAACAGAGGCATGACAAGCAGCGAACACCCTTGTATTTTCAACCTAGAGATCATGTATGGCTCTTATTGGACAAGCAACGCTTCAAGGGCCAGCATCATAAGTTTCAACCTCTACGATATGGCCCCTATACTGTTCTAGAACACATTGGAGAAAATGAATATCGCTTGGACTTGCCTTCCCAGCTTGGCATCCACGATGTGCTTAATGTTAATATTCTCAAACTATTTGAACCACCTCTCCTTGAGGAATCTATTAAAATTCGTCATCCGGTGGATAATATTCCATATTTTCAGCCTCCTCTGCTCAAAGATACAATTTTGGACTCCAAGAAACGAAATACACACTAGCAACCTGTTGTAGCCTTTACAACACCCTCCAAAAAAAAGACTACCATTTCAAAAATTTTGGAGCCCCTTAGAGCTAAAGAGAAATTGCTAAGTCAATAAGTCGCAAAAGTAAACATGCATGGAAATTGCGACCTTGCGACCTAGCGACCTTAGGTCGCCAGGTCGCCAGGTCGCATATCCCCTAAAATTATTAAAAATGTGACCTTGCGACCTAGCGACCCAGGTCCCCAGGTCGCCAGGTCGCCAGGTCGCAATTTTTCCTTTTTCAGAAAATCGCGACTTAGCGACCTTGCGACCCAGCGACCCCAGGTCGCCAGGTCGCAAGGTCGCCAGGTCGCAAAACTCAAAGTTTGATGAATCTGCGACCCAGCGACCCGCATTAATGGCCCGCACGTGCGACTTTCTATAAAAGGGAGGTCGCAGGTCGCATTTTTCACATTCAGCGATTTGTAAGGAAAACGCCTCTGACAGCTCAACTGACAAGTTTTTCCCGGGTAAGTTGCCTTTTCTTCCTGTTGTTTCCATTCTTATGACTTTCTTGCTAAACCCATCTCCCCTGTAGCCTTTAAATTGTCACTTCTTTTGGCGTGCTAATATTTCCACGTGCTTTACAGGTGCATGTTGCATAAGCGCCCCAAAACCTCACTTCATTTCTTTGGCCCCACCCCATGGCATCATCCCTTTGACTTTAAAATCATGCCACGACTCTCACACAGGCCGGAGAGCCTTGCATATTCCCCGAAAGAGAAAGGGGACAAAAAAGTTCAAGGCCGCGCGCACCAAACCCCCGGCAAGCCAGTCTGCGACCTGCGACCCAGCGACCTAGTCGCGAGGTCGCAGAGTCGCAATTCTCTCCAGTTTTCGAAATTTGCGACCATGCGACCCAGCGACCTAGTCGCCAGGTCGCTAGGTCGCGTTTTCCAATTTTCCTCAGATCTGCGACCCAGCGACCTAGTCGCCAGGTCGCTAGGTCGCGTTTTCCAATTTTCCTCAGATCTGCGACTCAGCGACCCAGCGACCCCAGGTCGCCAGGTCGCAAGGTCGCAAGGTCGCGCCCGGGCCCTGTTTGTGTGATCCGCGACCCAGCGACTCACCAGTCCAGTTTTTGCATTAACGCAGTTAGATTTCATCACTAAATTGCAACTGGATTTTATCACCATGTCGTTCTTATCATGGGACTCTTTTCTGAATTTGACAGGTGAAGACATAGAGTGCATACCAGTGCTTTCAGATTCCAGTGACATGGCGCCCCCGCTATCTCGGAGAAAGGACAAGAGAATAGTGGAAGAGATTGATGAGTTGGCGGTGGTATCCCCACCCCCAATATTCCGAGATACCTTATGTACTTTTTCGAAAGACGACAGCATGAGGTGGTACCAGATTTACCAGGAGTTCGCCAAATTGCCAGAAGAATTTCCGGAAGACCTCCCAGACCGAGAAGTATACTTGGCGGTAAAGAGGTCCAAAATACATCTGGCAGGGGCGCATCCAGCCATATTCCCATGTCCGGAGATCATAGACTGGATCATACAAAAGACAGACCCCGAGAAATTTGTGATCAGGGATTATGAAGGTAGAGCTTTCACTACGCTGGTAGGCCCGGATGCACACATTTATTATTCACTGCCTCGCCCAAACCAGCATTTCACTCGAGAATGGGCTGCTACTCACGCCGTCCTGATAGTTGATACTATTAAACAATGGTGGGAGGAGCCCGAGAAGTTCAAGGTAAAAAAGAACCAGGAATACCCAGTAGCGAGCCTAAGAAAAGTTTACAAATTAGTTGCTGCCATGCTCTGCAGGCTTTACGGGCGCCCAGATTGCTCCACTTTCAACGGCAGTTGGGCCACTATTATGGAGTATGTGACAACACAGGGTACCCGTTTTAACTGGGCCGACATATTGATGACGTCGATGCAGACCAACTTGAACTCGGCATTGGCCCCGGACGAAGGAATGCCTGCTGAATTCTACATGGCTTCATACCTACTAGATGCGGTTTGCGCCCGAGTAGAGTTTGATGGGTGGGAGCACAACTGGGACTCCGAGAACACGCGCGCCATACATCTACAACTCAAGGTATTTTGGGAGTCCAAATACAAACAGGATATGGATCAGATCTCCCAAGTATTTGTTCCTTCTCTGTACAGACATTTATTTGGCCAAGACGCCCCTTGCATGTCATGGCGGGCCAAGGAGACTCTGGTTAAAGTGGCGCACTGGTTCCCTTTCCCTGGGTACACCTTCATCCGAGTCTTTGGAACTTACAAAGCTCCACATGCTATGCCTTGCTTCGTGACGGACAAAATGCTGATGCAGGAGGTGTGCTTTCAGATGTCACATGGGTTCTCCAGCATCCTGTCTAAGGGCAAAAAGAAGCCATGGCCCACTCTGCCCCTCACTATTGGTGCATTCACAGTTAAAGACTTCAAGGAAGTACTAGCAGAGGCAGAAGAAATGAGAAGTTATCATCTGGGGGCACTTGAACATCGAAACTATGACCCAGAGAGACTAGTCCCTGAACACTGCTGGAGAGCCAACCTCAAGTGGACTTATCAGCATCTTGAGCGCCCAGCGGAAGATGAGAGAAGAAACTGGTATAATGCTGAAAGACAACTTGCTCCGGGAATTGACGTGGTCCAGAAAGACTCAGATGATCAGAACTTAGAAGACAGAAGACGTCAGTTAGGAGGTTCCTCTTCATCCATGCTCCGGAAATCCCGAATCAACACAGGGCCAACTCCATCCATCAAACAAAAGGAGGCAGAAGCAAAAGCCCAGCAGGAAAGGGAGAAAAAGCTAAAAGAAGATGAGGAGGCGCGCCAAAAGAGTGCAACAGCAACACAAAAGAAGAAGCTGGCCAAAGAGGCCAGGAAAGAAAAAGAAGACAAAGAGGCGCAAGCTGCAGCGGAACAGGCGCTTAAGGAAGAGCTGGACAAGGCAGAGGCTGAACGCCAAAAGAAAGCCGAGCAGGCTGCTGCAGCTGAACAAAAGAAGAGGGCCGAAATAGAAGCAACAGCAGAGGCTGAACGCCAAAAGAAAGCCGAGCAGGCTGCTGCAGCTAAACAGAAGAAGAGGGCCGAAATAGAAGCAGCAGCAGAAACTGAACGGCGGAGGAAGGAAGAAGAAGAGAAGAATACAGAGGAAAGAGCGGATGACATGCTAGATGATCTTGAGGTAACTCCTCTCGACATACCTCTGGGCCTTACAAAACTCTCTGATGTTAGATCACCCCAGAGACAGAAAGAAGATGTGTTCGACCTGACCAGACTCACATTTGATCAGTTTTCGTTCAAAATCCGTCAAGAGAAGAGGAGGTCGTTGGCACAAAGTCCCTCTGCATCATCCGCAGTGTCAACAGGTAAGGATATAGTTTTGGATACCAGAACTAATCCGGTAATGATAGCATCAGCAGGTACTTCCTTCGCTGCAGCTACAGAGGAGAATGTAACCCGTATGAGTAGAGAAATAGTATCTCTACAAAACAGACTGCACGCGGCGGAACAGCGCGAAAAGATAGCAGAGCAGGAGAAAGCAGAATTGCAAGCAGAAGTCCAGCGACTTCGAAACCAAGCTCTACCAGCAAATGAAGTCTCGCTTGCCATTTTCAAGGAGTGTGAGGTGTTGGAAATGACTATGAGACAGGTATATGGTGAAATGTTCACCATCAAACAAACAGTCGCTCCTCTGGCAAGAGCACGAATGGAAACCAGGCAAAGACAAGATCAGCTCAAAGAGGCTTCACAGGCTTTGGACGGGATGATGGGTTGGACCATACAGTACCCTCAGGCACCTGAAAATTTGCCTAAGAGGGACTGGATCCACACGCAGGATGCAAAAGTTCAACTCCGCATAGCAATGCAATCTGGAGACAAATTGTCTAAAGACCTGGACAAAGTGATGTCCTCGTATGACCACCTTATTAGTGGTATCGACTCAATGCATACGCTGCATCACATCCCATCGCTTGGAGCATTAGAAGAGGAGAAAACCTGGGAACAAGTAAACCAGGATATTCAAACATTCTTGCAACCTATCAAACAGGCCGCAGCTGATCCGGAGCCCTCCGCATCTCAAGAGCATCTCAGTCAATTCATCGCCGCTCCAGCGCGGATTTATACCAAGCTTGCGTCGCTCTCAAATCAGATCGGACAGAAAAGGGAGACCTTAGTACCAAACGCTTTGGAATGTGTGCATAGGCTGAACGAGGAGGTGCCTCTGGTGTCCCCCATAGCGGCAGAATACCAGGCATGGAAGGATTTCCTTAGGGAACAACAGGTTGACATTAACAGTTCGCGTCCTGGCAGCAGCAAGTCCTGAGCAGCAAGAAGAACCAGGTCGCAAATCGCACCAACAGGACAGGTCGCAAAGTCGCATCTCATACCTAGGTCGCAGGTCGCATCACCTACCCAGGTCGCAGAAGGAGTGGGTCTCAAGGTAGCCCAAAAGTCAAGAAGGCGAACAGTCAAGGAAACCCAACAGACAATTTTGGCATTATAAATACCCCTACGGGACATTGTACAAAGGGGCTTTTTCTTTTGGGAAACTCAGGAGCTACAAGCATTGTATTTAAAGATCTGACACTTGAGCATATGAATATAGAATCTTGTTAAAATACCCTATGGTTATGATGTGTTTTTCTTTATGAACACCTTGTGTATTTCTTTCAACAGTTTCAGAATATCCTATGATTAATGAATCTTTTCTTTTCATGATATCGTTTATACGTCATGGCTATCCGTGTTGTATCAATGATGTTTATCTTATTATCTGTTATATTAATGAATGTTAATAAACTAGATTGTTAGCATTTCGTTTCATCTTTCAGGAAGGGCAGAGGTATCTTATCATCAAGAACTATTTTTTGTGTGATCAGACCACTGTACAAGCAATTACCCCACAAAAGATGTGTTGCTAATGACATCTCTTGAGGTGTATGTGCTTTATCTATAATCTTGCTACACATAGTGTTTGATTCATGTTTAACACGTTAATCTCGTATTCTATATCAGGTGAATAAGTGTATGTTCGCAGGTTCAAGCAGGTTCTTTTGAGACCGAAGAGAAGTCATCTTAAGTGGTAGCAGGACCCACACTCCGGACGGGATCCCTACTCCAAACGGTTTAAGGTCTAATTGGGACTTTCTACCGGGGAGATCCCCTACTGTTGGCCGGACAAATTTTCCCGTCAACAGAATTGGCGCTAGAAGGAGGGCCTGAATGGCAGCCTCCCAGCACACAACAAACATCCCATCACAAACTCCCCAAGGGGAGGTCACAAACAATGAAACTAACCCTCCTCTTCCAGAAGATATTCCGGGGAGGGAGCTTCGATATTATGAAATCACTAGGGAGCAGCTGAGAGCCTTACGCCCAACTGCCCGAGATCTTGTCAACCAGTTACGGTTCACTCCAATCATGGAATACCTTACCCATACTAGGACCCCGCCCGAGAACATCACCCGTAATGGTGCCATTGCAAGTACTATACCCGAGCTCGTAAATCTCATGTTGGAAGACCTCGCAAATGCTGTTGAGGAAAATGATTCTGTTCTCCAAGAGGGTGAAGAGTTTGCTGACACCGGGCCTTTCCCCGACTTCCAGCCTAACCAGACTCGACAAAACAACAACCAGGCACACCCCCTACCCGGGGATGGTGAGGGTGGCAGAGGCCGGGGAAATGTAGACAGGGGGAATAGGGCTCGTAGAAATGAAGGAGATAGGAATAGAGGTCGGGGGGCCGGAGGCAGAGGGGATAGAGGCCGCGGTCAAGGAAATCAAGCTCACAATCGTCAACCAAACCCGATAAGGCCACCTGTACACAACTTGAGATATCTTAGAGATTTTCTGCACCGTGGGAGACACCAAGACGAAAATTCCCGTCATGAGTCAGAAGCATCTGTCTCAGGTTCGGGAGACGAATCTGAACATGAGTTCAGGCAACACCAACGGGCTAGGCGAGTGCAACCCCTAGCTTGGATGGCTCAATCCCCTTTAAATCTTCAGGGCCCACTCCAAGATTTGCCTAGGCATCCGGAGAAACATCTACCAAAGTTCGACCCTGAAAAGGGTACCCTAGCCGAATATCATATTAGCAGCTTCTATTTGTCTCTGCAAATCATGAGAGTCCAGTCCGATGATGTCGCATGTCGACTGTTTCCCCATACCCTCGAAAACAAAGCAGCCACATGGTACCACTCCCTCCCCAGTGCCTCTATCACTTCATGGGAACAATTCCGTCGCGCATTCCTGCATAAGTTTTCAGAAGATAAAACTCCTTCAATGCTTCTCACTGAATTGAGCACCATCAAGTGTCATAAAAAGGAAAAAGTGAAGGACTTCAACCAACGCTTCGCCACTATACTACAAAAATTTCCTCCGAACCTAGCATTGGATGACTCAATCACTATTGACTACTATACCAAAGCCCTACCTAGATACATTGCTGTGTTCGTTAAACGCGAAGCCCGTGCTACTCTTACGGCTAATTATGAGGCTGCTCTCGCCGTAGAGAAAGACATGCTTTCGATAGGAGTCATCGATCATGAAGGGAGAGATGACCACAAGCCTAACACAAAAGGGGGTCAGTCCTCCACTCCTAAGACTACTGATAGGGACAGAGATGCTTTTGATTTTGAAAGCATGGCCAAAACGCTAAAGCATTTAACAAACGAAGTTACTAACCTAAGGAGAAAAGGCACAGAAGCTACAACTAGCACTAGACCACCCAAGCCTTTCTTCAGAAAAAGTAATCCCAACACTAACAGACCTCCGTCAAATACAAATTCCGCTCTCAATGTGGAGGAGATCGGGAAAGACAACTTCTTCTCATTTCACCAAGCTGCCCACTCTGAAAAAACATGCCCTCAGTGGATTGGCAGCATGACAGCAGTAGTTAATCAACTTTTAGATGACCAAACTCCAGGAGATGTCACGGAGGATGATGTTTCAGATCATGAGGAGGATCCGCCCCATAACGACGAACCAGGATCTTCTATCCTTGCTTTTGACATAATCCGAGGTGGAGAGAACCTTACCCCCTTTGATATCTACATGGCAGATGTTCCCAAAGATCAGCCCGTATGGAATTATAGTCTCAGAAGCAAAGGACCTGTTCCTGAACAGTCTTATGAAGACAAGAAAAGGGCCTTTCTAAGGAAAATCCTGCCCCCAGGTAACGGAAAACAATCTGCCATGAAGAAACACCCAAATAACACTACCCGAGTGAGTCAAAAGAATAAACTTCCGTCAGAATCCTCCAAGACTTCTGTCGACCCTAGCCCTCAACCAGAGCCCAGCTATAACATTGTTGAAGATATGAAGAAAACAAGAGCAAACATTTCTCTCTATGAGCTGGCCCGCATTACTAACCAAAAGGAGCTCATTCTTAAGGCTTTCGCAAACACTTCGGCTACGAAGACTGTAAGCAACATGTCTGCGCAAGCCGGACCAGAGGTACAATCCATAGTAAACGCCATCAATACAAACTCAAGAGGATCCACACCTCCCTTCCTGTTGTCCTTCGAGATTTTTAACTTCAATGTCCACAACTGTCTAGTCGACTCCGGTGCCTCTACAAATGTCATGCCTTTATCCGTTTGTAAGAAACTCAACATTCGCCCGGAGAAGACTGATGCAAAAATCATACAGCTCGATAGATCACAAGTACCCGCCATAGGAGAATTGAACAATGTCATTATCCGCCTGTCATCAGACTCTAGGGTCCATCAGTGCATCGACATTGTGGTTGTCGATATTCCAGAAGCATACGGCCTATTGCTCAGTAGAGATTGGTCCAGCAAACTACAAGGCTACTTCGCCACCGACTGGTCCCACTTGTGGCTTCCTTACAAAGGGCGGAATAATCAAATCAGGGTGGAAAGTGAACCTTATATGAAACACACCGTTACTGATCTGGACGCCGTTAATGAACCCATCAGCTTTGCACAAGAAGAGCTTGGCATGTGTCTTCTGAAGTCCATATTTGGATGCTACCAACCCCCCCAGTCTCCTATAGGCCCTGAGGTTCAATCTGAAGTAGCCTTTGTCGCCAAAGAGCAAGTAACTCCTGTCTTACCACCAGCAGAGACCCCTTCACAACCTAGTGCCCTGAAGAAGCCAGAAAGTGACCTATGGACCTTGTATTATGATGGATCCAAGACTAATGACGGAGCTGGTGCTGGTTGCATATTGCTTGACCCGCACAAGAATAAATACTTGATCTCATGCCGGCTAGAGTTCCAGTGCACCAACAACTCTGCTGAGTACGAGGCATTAATCCTCGGACTTAAAAAGGGACTGGACTTGAAGGTAAAATGTTTGCAGGTCATTGGAGATTCCGAGATCATCACCCACCAGGTACGCAACACTATTCACTGTTTATCTCCACATTTAAAGGCGTATCAACAAGAGGTATGGCGTTTGATTTCTGGTTTTGATGCATTTGGAATTAAACTTGTCCTTAGGATGCACAACGCAGCAGCAGATACTCTGGCCAATGCTGCTGCTAGATTCACCCCTTTGAGGGACGACTTTTCTATTGAAATTGTGTATAGGCCCTCTGTGCCAGACAATATTTCTAATTTACGTGTTTTTAACGATGATCAACAGATTTTGGACTTTATGTGCAATACTGAAGTATTCAAGGACGCGGCAATCGATGAGGAAGAACATGAGCATACGTTACAGAAAAAGAATGATGAACGCAAAGAGAACATTATGCCCAAGGGGGTGGTATCACTAGAAAAGATGTTTGATCTGCAAAACCGATTCCGCAGGCCTCCGAACACCAAAGTGCAAAGTTCCATATTGGCACATCGGCAAGTCAACTTGGGGTCAGATGAGAACCCTAAGTTCGTTAACCTTGGAAAAGACTGCAGTGATGAAGAGGCACGGGCTTTCACCCAGTTATTCCGGAAGTATCGTGATGTATTTGCCTGGACATATGAAGATCTACGTACATATGATACTCGCATCATTCAACATGTAATACCCATGAGGGAAGGCATTAAACCCTTCCAACAGAAACTCAGAAAAATACATCCAGCTTTGGAGCCAATGATTCTAAAAGAACTTAAGAAGCTTTTAGATGCTCGCATCATTTTCAAAGTTCGTCACTCCACGTGGGTGTCAAATCTGGTACCTGTGCGAAAGAAGTCTGGTGAGATTCGCTTGTGTGTAGATTTCCGCAATCTGAATCGGTCCTCAAACAAAGACAACTACCCGGTGCCCCCCATGGAATAGATATTACAAGCTGTGTCTGGATCTGAGATGTTCTCCCTATTGGACGGCTTCTCCGGCTATAACCAGGTGCTGGTAGCTGAACCGGACAGACTGAAAACCACATTCCGGACAAAATGGGGAACCTTCGCTTTCAGACGCATGCCCTTTGGCTTGATCAATGCAGGGGCAACCTTCCAACGAGCCATGGACATAGCCTTCCGCGGTTTAATAGGGCAGAGCGTGGTGGTTTATTTGGACGATGTTACGGTATTTTCAAAACGCAGGGGCGATCATTTACGCCACCTCAAGCAAATCTTCGAGAGGTGCAGGAGGTACGGAATATCGCTCAATCCTAAAAAGAGCGTTTTCGCTGTGGCAGAGGGAAACTTGCTAGGCCACATTATCACTAAACAGGGCATTGTGGTTGATCCGGAACGGGCTAAAGCCATCGCTCAGATTCTTCCCCCATGCAACAAGAAAGTAATGCAATCCTTCCTGGGGAAGATTAATTTTGTCCGTAAATTCATTTCAGATTTCGCGCAGATAGTCAGACCACTGCAGGGAATGATTAAAAAGAATGCTGTATTCCAATGGAATCCTCCAGAGAAAGAGGCCTTCGACAAGATCAAAAAGGCTATAGCCGAAACTCCTTCCCTCCAAAGTCCAGATTTTGATAAAGGTTTCATCCTATACACTTTCGCTTCAGACTCCTCGCTTGCGGCCGTCCTCACGCAGAAAGATAATAACAACGATGAACGGCCCATTTCTTTTATGAGCACCGGTCTATAGGGAGCTGAATTAAACTATCCGGAAATTGACAAGCAGGCCTATGCGGTTTACAAGGCCGTAAAACATTTTAGGCCCTACATCTTGAAAAATCACGTCACGGTTTTTGTACCGCACCCAGCAGTCCGCTCACTCTTCGTGCAGCAAGAACTAGGCGAAAGGCGGGGCAATTGGATGGCATGTTTACAAGAATACGATTTAGAGTTCAAACCAGCACATACCGTTAAAGGACAGGGCTTATGTCAAATGGCCGCAGAGGCTGCAAGTACTCGTGAGATGGAAGAAGAATGTTGGGAACAAGAGATCGACATGTATCAGAGCGACCATGTGCCTCAGCCAAATAACCCTTCTTGGTATTCTGACATTTCAAGATATCTGGCCCAAGGTACGATGGACCCTGCTCTTACTGCCCGACAAAAGCGCGCAATAAGACTAAAAGCCGCATCTCACCAACGGATCCAAGATAAGTTATTCAAGAAACACCACGATGGGGTCCTGTTACGCTGCGTGGAAACTAACGAAGCACATAAAATCTTAACTGAGTTGCATGACGGACCAGCTGGAGGTCATTTTTCCGGAGATACCACTGCCCATAAGATAATGCGTGCAGGATATTATTGGCCTACTCTTTTCAGAGATGCGCATGCATATGTTCGGAAATGCATTCAGTGCCAGAAGTTCGCCAACCGAGAAGCACGGCCAGCCGCACCACTACTCTCAGTAGCAGTAGAGGAACCCTTCCAACAATGGGGAAATCATACCTCACTCTTCGAAACAACATCGGTATATCCTTACGGCTACTGATTACTTCACCAGGTGGGTTGAGGCAATACCATTACGCCGAATCAACGATCAAGAGGTAATAGAATTCCTCACGCATTTCATCATGACCAGGTTTGGCGTTCCGACTTCTTTAGTTTTCGATAATGCGACTTATTTCTCATCTTTTAAGTTATATGATTTTGCACTGGAAAATGGAATTATTCTGAAACATTCTGCAAACTACTACCCCCAGGGAAATGGATTAGCTGAGTCCACTAACAAGAACCTTATCCGTATTATTAAGAAGACTCTCCTATCCCACCAGCGAAATTGGCACAATGCTCTTCACAATGCACTGTGGGCTGACCGTATTACTCCCAAGTCCTCTTTAGGCACCTCCCCATTTTTCCTCGTGTATGGAAAAGAAGTTGTCCTCCCTTCTCATCTATCTCTCCCGGCCCTCCAACTGTCCCAAGAATGTCATGGTACTCCGTGTCCCACATTGCAAAACCGAATCGACACCTTGCTGAAATTGGAGGAAGAAAGGCAAAAGACCCGGGAAAAGTTTGCCATCCATCAGAGCCGAATCAAAAGATGGTTTGATAAAAAGTTCGCGGGAAACAAAAATTTTGAGGTAGGAGACCTGGTTCTTAAATGGGATAAAGCCCATGAGGAAAAGGGGAAGCATACCAAGTTCCAAGCACTCTGGACAGGCCCATTCCAAATTAATGAAAAGATAGGATCACACACATTCAGATTGCAAACCCTTGATGGGCGAATCGAGGTCCTCCCGGTAAACGGGCATGACCTCAAACACTATTTCACTTAGCAGCCCTTCGAGGGCTGTCTCGCTTTGTACCATAGTTCCTTGTCTTTTCTTTGTTAAATAAAATAAAAATAAAAATAAAAATAAAATAAAACGAGATAAAAGCCTCAGGAAGGATTTGTTAGAGCCACGCATATTGGCATACTGCAACAGGTTCTATGCTGATGGAAAGCCTTTCCCAATAAATTCAAAGGCGGCAAAAGCTTACTTGTTCTCCGCACCTAAAGGTAGCACATCACCGAGTTCGAGTCATCAAGCAGTAAAGCTTACCTCGCCAGTCTGAGGGGGTGGCCGCAAAAGAAAATGCAGTGTAAATGGCAACCGGGCCGGGAGGGGAAAGAAGTACTCTATGCTACGACAGGGTATTTGGGAAAAACCAAAGTCCTCATACTAGACCAGGAACAACCTCTCTGCAAGCAAAATAAGTCGGGATCCCTCATCCGCCCAGGCAAAATTGCCATTTCAAATAAGTGCCATAGGCACATCTAAATAAGTGCCTCAGGCACATTCAAAATAAGTGCAATAGCACACAAATAAAGGGTAAAGGATTGAGAAAGGCTTCCTGCGCAAAGAGGTGATGTAACGACTCCGCCGGGGTACTGACCAGGCTCGCTGGCAGCGGAGTAACGTTCACGATTCCTAGGCAGTGACTCCGCCGGGACCGAGAGGTTCGCTGGCAGCGGAGCAAAACTATGAGGACAAAATAATCGTACCAGACCCTGTGGCCGCCTGGAGTTCTCCAACCCTTCCAGTCTGGAGACCTGAAAAAAGAATTTGTTTGAATGGCGCCCAACCAGACTAGCAGGTTGAGCAACCCAGCTAGATGCCGAAGGCTAGTAAATGGCAACCACAAGGTAAAAGAGGACAGTTAGCATAAGCCCCTCCCTCCCCCCGCAAAGACTAACCATCAGCAGAGACTCTGAGTTCGTCCAGTGAATCGCCATTTGTTGTAGCCTTTACAACACCCTCCAAAAAAAAATACTACCATTTCAAAATTTTTGGAGCCCCTTAGAGCTAAAGAGAAATTGCTAAGTCAATAAGTCGCAAAAGTAAACATGCATGGAAATTGCGACCTTGCGACCTAGCGACCTCAGGTCGCCAGGTCGCCAGGTCACATATCCCCTAAACTTATTAAAAATGCGACCTTGCGACCTAGCGACCCAGGTCCCCAGGTCGCCAGGTCGCCAGGTCGCAATTTTTCCTTTTTCAGAAAATCGCGACTTAGCGACCTTGCGACCCAGCGACCCCAGGTCGCCAGGTCGCAAGGTCGCCAGGTCGCAAAACTCAAAGTTTGACGAATCTGCGACCCAGCGACCCGCATTAATTGCCCGCACGTGCGACTTTCTATAAATAGGAGGTCGCAGGTCGCATTTTTCACATTCAGCGATTTGTAAGGAAAACGCCTCTGACAGCTCAACTGACGAGTTTTTCCCGGGTAAGTTGCCATTTCTTCCTGCTGTTTCCATTCTTATGACTTTCTTACTAAACCCATCTCCCCTGTAGCCTTTAAATTGTCTTTTGACCGTGCTTTAATGTTTTCTGAGGTTTTTACAAATTACATATTGCATAAATCGCCCAAAACCTCACTGTGTGCTGTTTTACCCCACGGCATCGTCCCTTTACCTTTAAAATCATGCCCCAGCTCTCCCTGGGCCCAGAAACCTTGCAAATTCCCAAGAGAAAGGGGACAAAAAAGTTCAAGGCCACGCGCACCAAACCCCCGGCAAGCCAGTCTGCGACCTGCGACCCAGCGACCTAGTCGCGAGGTCGCAGAGTCGCAATTCTCTCCAGTTTTCGGAATTTGCGACCCTGCGACCCAGCGACCTAGTCGCCAGGTCGCTAGGTCGCGTTTTCCAATTTTTCGCAGATCTGCGACTCAGCGACCCAGCGACCCCAGGTCGCCAGGTCGCAAGGTCGCAAGGTCGCGCCCGGGCCCTGTTTGTATGATCCGCGACCCAGCGACTCACCAGTCCAGTTTTTGCATTAACGCAGTTAGATTTCATCACTAAATTGCAACTGGATTTTATCACCATGTCGTTCTTATCATGGGACTCTTTTCTGAATTTGACAGGTGAAGACATAGAGTGCATACCAGTGCTTTCAGATTCCAGTGACATGGCGCCCCCGCTATCTCAGAGAAAGGACAAGAGAATAGTGGAAGAGATTGATGAGTTGGCGGTGGTATCCCCACCCCCAATATTCCGAGATACCTTATGTACTTTTTCGAAAGACGACAGCATGAGGTGGTACCAGATTTACCAGGAGTTCGCCAAATTGCCAGAAGAATTTCCGGAAGACCTCCCAGACCGAGAAGTATACTTGGCGGTAAAGAGGTCCAAACTACATCTGGCAGGGGCGCATCCAGCCATATTCCCATGTCCGGAGATCATAGACTGGATCATACAAAAGACAGATCCAGAGAAATTTTTGATCAGAGATTATGAAGGCAGAGCTTTCACTACGCTGGTAGGCTCAGATGCACACATTTATTATTCACTGCCTCGCCCAAACCAGCATTTTACTCGAGAATGGGTTGCTACTCACGCCGTCCCGATAGTTGATACTATTAAACAATGGTGGGAGGAGCCCGAGAAGTTCAAGGTAAAAAAGAACCAGGAATACCCAGTGGCGAGCCTAAGAAAAGTTTATAAATTGGTTGCTGCCATGCTCTGCAGGCTTTACGGGCGCCCAGATTGCTCCACTTTCAACGGCAGTTGGGCCACTATTATGGAGTATGTGACAACACAGGGCACCCGTTTTAACTGGGCCGGCATATTGATGACGTCGATGCAGACCAACTTGAACTCGGCATTGGCCCCGGACGAAGGAATGCCTGCTGAATTTTACATGGCTTCATACCTACTAGATGCGGTTTGCGCCCGAGTAGAGTTTGATGGATGGGAGCACAACTGGGACTCCGAGAACACGCGCGCAATTCATCTACAACTCAAGGTATTTTGGGAGTCCAAATACAAGCAGGATATAGATCAGATCTCCCAGGTATTTGTTCCCTCTCTGTACAGACATCTATTCGGCCAAGACGCCCCTTGCATGTCATGGCGGGCCAAAGAGACTCTGGTTAAAGTGGCGCACTGGTTCCCTTTCCCTGGGTACACCTTCATACGAGTCTTTGGAACTTACAAAGCGCCACATGCTATGCCTCGCTTCGTGACGGACAAAATGCTGATGCAGGAGGTGTGCTTTCAGATGTCGCACGGTTTCTCCAACATCCTATCTAAGGGCAAGAAGAAGCCATGGCCCACTCTGCCCCTCACTATTGGTGCCTTTACAGTTAAAGACTTCAAGGAAGTACTAGCAGAGGCAGAAGCAATGAGAAGTTATCAGCTGGGGGCACTTGAACACCGAAATTATGACCCAGATAGATTAGTCCCTGAACATTGCCGGAGGGCCAACCTCAAGTGGACTTATCAGCATCTTGAGCGCCCAGCGGAAGATGAGAGAAGAAACTGGTATAATGCTGAAAGACAACTTGCTCCGGGAATTGACGTGGTCCAGAAAGACTCAGATGATCAGAACTTAGAAGAAAGAAGACGTCAGTTAGGAGGTTCCTCTTCATCCATACTCCAGAAATCCCAAATCAACACAGGGCCAACTCCATCCATCAAACAAAAGGAGGCAGAGGCAAAAGCCGAGCAAGAAAGGGAGAAAAAGCTAAAAGAAGATGAGGAGGCGCGCCAAAAGAGTGCAACAGCAACGCAAAAGAAGAAGCTAGACAAAGAGGCCAGGAAAGAAAAGGAAGACAAAGAGGTGCAAGCTGCAGCGGAACAGGCGCTTAAGGCAGAGCTGGACAAAGCCGAGGCCGAACGCCAAAAGAAAGCCGAGCAGGCTGCTGCAGCTGAACAGAAGAAAAGGGCCGAAATAGAAGCAGCAGCAGAGGCTGAACGCCAAAAGAAAGCCGAGCAGGCTGCTGCAGCTGAACAGAAGAAGAGGGCCGAAATAGAAGCAGCAGCAGAAGCTGAACGGCGGAGGAAGGAAGAGGAAGAGAAGAACACAGAGGAAAGAGAGGATGACACGCTAGATGATCTTGAAGTAACTCCTCTCGACATACCTTTGGGCCGTACACAACTCTCTGATGTTAGATCGCCCCAGAGATAGGAAGAAGATGTGTTCGACCTGACCAGACTCACATTTGATCAGTTTTCGTTCAAGATCCGTCAGGAGAAGAGGAGGTCGTTGGCACATAGTCCCTCTGCATCATCTGCAGTATCCACAGGTAAGGATATAGTTTTGGATACCAGGACTAATCCGGTAATGATAGCATCAGCAGGTACTGCCTTCGCTGCGGCTACAGAAGAGAATGTAACCCGGATGAGTAGAGAAATAGTATCTCTACAAAACAGACTGCACGCAGCTGAGCAACGCGAAAAGATAGCAGAGCAGGAGAAAGCAGAATTGCAAGCAGAAGTCCAGCGACTTCGAAACCAAGCTCTACCAGCAAATGAAGTCTCGCTTGCCATTTTCAAGGAGTGTGAGGTGTTAGAAATGACTATGAGACAGGTATATGGTGAGATGTTCACCATCAAACAAACGGTCGCTCCTCTGGCAAGAGCACGAATGGAAACCAGGCAAAGACAAGATCAGCTCAAAGAGGCTTCACAGGCTTTGGACAAGATGATGGGTTGGACCATACAGTACCCTCAGGCACCTGAAAATTTTCCCAAGAGGGACTGGATCCACACGCAGGATGCAAAAGTTCAACTCCGCATAGCAATGCAGTCTGGGGACAAATTGTCTAAAGACCTGGACAAAGTGATGTCCTCGTACGACCACCTGATTAGTGGTATCGACTCAATGCATACGCTGCACCACATCCCATCGCTTGGAACATTAGAAGAGGAGAAAACCTGGGAACAAGTAAACCAGGATATTCAAACATTCTTGCAACCTATCAAGCAGGCCGCAGCTGATCCAGAGCCCTCCGCATCTCAAGAGCATCTCAGTCATTTCATTGCCGATCCAGCGCGGATTTATACCAAGCTTGCGTCGCTCTCAAATCAGATCGGACAGAAAAGGGAGACCTTAGTACCAAACGCTTTGGAATGTGTGCATAGGCTGAAAGAGGAGGTACCTCTGGTCTCCCCCATAGCGGCAGAATACTAGGCATGGCAGGATTTCCTCAGGGAACAACAGGTTGACATCCCTGGCATTAACATTTCGCGTCCCGGCAGCAGCAAGTCCTGAGCAGCAAGTAGAACCAGGTCGCAAATCGCACCAACATGACAGGTCGCAGGTCGCATCTCCTACCCAGGTCGCAGAAGGAGTGGGTCGCAAGGTAACCCAAAGGTCAAGAAGACGAACAGTCAAGGAAACCCAACGGACAATTTTGCAGTATAAATACTCCTACGGGACATTGTAAAAGGGGCTTTTTCTTTTGGGAAAACTCAGGAGCTACAAGCATTGTGTTTAAAGATCTGACACTTGAGCATATGAATATAGAATCTTGTTAAAATACCCTATGGTTATGATGTGTTTGGCTGTATGAACACTTTGTGTATTTTCTTTAACAGTTTCAGAATATCCTATGATTAATGAATCTGTTCTTTTCATGATATCATTTATACGTCATGGCTATCCGTGTTGTATCAATGATGTTCACCTTATTATCTGTTCTATTAATGAATGTTAATAAACTATTTTGTTAGCATTTTGTTTCATCTTTCAGGAAGTGCAGAGGTATCTTATCATAAAGAACTATTTCTTGTGTGATCAGACTACTGTACAAGCAATTACCCCACAAAATATGTGTTGCTAATGACATCTCTTGAGGTGTATGTGCTTTATCTATAATCTTGCTACACATAGTGTTTGATTCATGTTTAACACGTTAATCTCGTATTCTATATCAGGTGAATAAGTGTATGTTCGCAGGTTCAAGCAGGTTCTTTTGAGACCGAAGAGAAGTCATCTTAAGTGGTAGCCGGACCCACACTCCGGACGGGATCCCTACTCCAAACGGTTTAAGGTCTAATTGGGACTTTCTACCGGGGAGATCCCCTACTGTTGGCTGGACAAATTTTCCCGTCAACACAACCATACTTATCATATCTGGCTGTTCGGAATGGACACACACTAGTGCAGGAAAAATGGATGAAGGCAGAAACATTACAATGCACTTTCCCTCATTTGGTGGAGGAAGTAGGGACGCTTCTTGCTCTAAATAGAGAGGAATTGGGCAACCAAGAAAGACACAAAAATCAACAACCTTTCACTGATTGGGCAACCAAGAAAAAAATCACTCTTTCCTTGGAAACATCTAAAAGTAGAAAAGTGGGAAACATCTAAAAATCTAGGAAAGAAGGAAACTCTCAATATATTTGCTTTATCTAATAATGCATTTGATTTTATGAAAACATCTTTTGTAATTACAAATGAAAAATAAGGAGAATGATTGCATTGTTTATAAAATGTTCATCTCTCCCTCATAATAAAGACTATGGTATTGTTTCCAGAGCTACTTTTTTTATTCATTTTTCGTGTCTCTATCATGTTATGTGATTCTCTGCATTATTTTTTTAAATCTACATATAGATCACTAATACAAATTACAAGATATAAAACATGTCTATTCCAATAAAATAAATGATAATCTAGACTATTTTTCATATAAAAAAGTTAGTTCGAGACAAAATACTAACTCTAAAGAATAACATACAATTTCACAAATATAAAACAAATTCCCTTCAATTTAAATTTGATATATATAACAAAACTAAATCTAGAAATGTAATATTTTTAATTTTAAAAATTAATATATATATAACAAAACTAAATCGAGAAAATGTAATTTTTTTTAATTTTAAATATAATTTTTTAAATTATATATATATATATATATATATATATATATATATATATATATGTGTATATATATATATATATATATATAACATTTTATCCACAAAGGTGTACATCAGCCTGAATGAGTCACGGCTTTTATATTTCCTTGTGAACTTGTCAACTTTAACCTACGATTTGAAAATATCGAGTAATGGTTTTCCTAGTTGATTCCTAGCTAGAGAGATTAATTGCGAGCTAGAAACTCTTTAAGGTGAATCACGAAAGATGTTGAACAGCGTACTTATTGACAAAATGACAAAATAACAATAGTGATGTGCAACACATGAATTATATTGCACAAATGACTATTTATAAGAGCGTGCATACCATACAAAGTTCTCAAGAAATGATAATTAATGGTTTCCACTAAATAAATGACAATAGGCAAATCTTGTTTTATGCACATAAACACAATTTAATAATTAATACATTATTTTTAAGAAAAGCACTTTTAATATAATTAATTACTTTTTATTTTTTAACCATGACGTTTAATATTTCTATTATAAACTTGTTTCTTAAGGCTCATAGTCTTCATTAGAACCATGTAAAGGTTAATATGGTTACTACATTGTATTTTGGTTAGTGTAAATATAGTTAAATCAGAATAAAAAATGAAATTTGCATTGAGGGTGATTGAGAGAGATGTAATCTTAATAATAGACAAAGTATAAGATTTAGCTTTAAATTTTATGTGCAAGCTTGATTGTATTAACTTTGAGTTAATCATCTTTTTTTAGTTCATTATTTCATAGCTAATATTCTTTTCACCAAATCAGTTTACAAAATTACAAAATAGAAAAGAAAAAAAAATTATAATGTAAAATTATGATGTGGTTAAATTGAAACATTTTCAAACTTGTATTTAATGTGGTAAAACAAAGTTTTCACAGAAAAATTTAAGTTAGAAACTTTAGTTATAATACACTTGTCACATTATTTTTCATATAATTTAATTTATATAGTTATAAAAATTAATAAAATTTAAATCAATAATTGTTTAAAAAACTTGAATCAATAATTTCTATCAATAATTGTTTAAATTTTTTGAATCAAAGTAGACAATTGTTCACAGTAAATTTGAAACAATAAAAATTAATTACAAAACAAGGATAATAGTAATGACAAGTCAATACAGTTTCTGTAATTATTATAATAATTAATTTCATTTTAAATTATAATAACACGATTTAAAATGCTAAACTAATTGTCATCAAAGAAATTTAATTATTATCATCAATGATAATTAATCTCATTTTAATTATAATAACACAATTTAAAATGTTAAACTAATAGTTATCAAAGGAAAAAAAGGAATGTGCAATGGCATGACTGTATAACATGAATAATTCCAATGCAATTAAAATTCTTTACATATTTTTCAATTTTTATAATAAAATAAAAAAACACTAAAATTTTATAAAATAATCAAGTTTCTCACTTAACTAATAATAATTTAGAAAACATAGATAACTAAAATATTGAGAAATCTTATATAACTTAAAAAAAACAAATTTTTTCTAACATTTCTTGATAACCTCACATGGAAATGCAAGGGGTTAAAAACAATTTATACAAATTACCCACAGTAACTATCCAAATCACTATTAAATATTCCTCACTAATCATTAGATAGAATGGTCACCAGTTCATAGTGTAACCTTAGTGATGATGATGGTGGTGGTTAGTGTCCACTGAGACCAATCTTTGGTCTATCGGACCTAAAGAAAAGAGTTATTTAGTTTGATTTAAGATCTTATTCCTATGCTCAAAAAGCTTGGAGAGAAGCCTCTCGAGCTCACTATAATTTTGACATTTTAAAAGGCTAGGAAGGTTAGTATTGCAACAAAGATTATGAAATTGAGCTCTAATGTGGTTGTACGTAGGGCACTCTAAGACGAAGTGATTTTGATCCTCGATGTTCATATTCTCACAGAGATGGCAGATCCTTTCCATCCATGGTGTTTTAGGAACTGTCCAACTACCTGTTTCACTATGGAGCTCATGAGAGTTTGTTCTAATCTTGGCTATATTAATTTTCTTCTTTGAGCTAGTTAAAACAGATATATAATTTTGATCTTCTAGGGTGGGGTTGATGACCTCCTTATAATATCTTAATTTTCTTTGAGCTGCTAGATCTTTCTCACACCACATTTTTTCTTTGAACTTAGAAGTATAAGAATAGTATGTTTCTTAACCATTAGCAACCACTATTGTAATACATTAACATAAAACTGTATGATGTAACCTTGTTTTAATTTCATTATTCATGTAGTCATCTCATACTTCACATTATGAATGTCACAACAAGAAAGGAATCAACATCATCAATCTTGACACAATAATCAATCACAACATCGAGCACCAATATACCCTAGAAACCCCATAGGGTTAAAACCAACAAACATTTAATTTTATTATTAAACACTCATGAGGGTGTTCACCCCTCACTCAATGGTTTATAACAGAGACCATCCCTTAACCATTGTTATAAATATTACAAGGAAATATACAAATATCTATCTTAAATCAATTACAATAATTATGATAACATTTACCCAATAATATTCATATCTTCATATCTTGGTGGCATGGATGTACCTACAATGGACCACCGTACATTGGACCATCTTGCAACTCACACTCATCTGTATGAACCATTAATCATTTACCTGCCACTAGGTTAAGAATAATATTTCCTTTGTACAAGTTAACATCATTTCTTGCTAATGTTGTCTTCAACAGACATTGACGTCAAGATTCATAAAGTATTAAACAACCCATTCATAAATCTATACTAGTGATGCTTCTCCATCTACTCATGTACATTCAGAACATGCAAGTAAATTATCTAGGCATGATTCCTTTAACATCACTGCATATGTGCTAGTTATAAGCAATCACATTTTCTAATATTTCCCTCACATAACCACACATTCCTGCAAGACAATAGCAACATCTGCAAAGCGTTTATTTAAAAGAAACTGATACATCAGTTATGATCTTCGTGCATGTGATTTACATAAATTTAATCAAAATAACTAACCCTTAAGCTATTGCATTTTGTTCATGTAAAGAAAGCTAACAGAACAAATGTTGTTCCTATGCATACAAATGCATATAGTTTCCAAAATAATCTTCCCAATGGAATTCTTAACACAATCAAGCGTGCAAACACACATTTTCTTTTCGAGGTAATTTTAGCATAATAAGGCATGCAAAACATGTTTCCTTTTCCATAAAAATTAGGTAATAAAACACACAAATACATGTATTCTTTTCTAAATATTATACAAACATTACCCACATATATATTCCAAGGAAACCAACACATTAATATGGGTTTTATGCATGTAATCCATCTTTTTTTCCAAAGAATATTTCCCAATGTAGGCTAACTAAACATGCTATCATTTCCCACATACAACTATATATTATTTCCAATGAAATATAATACAAATCTTGCATGCATATACATGATATTATTTTGTAAGAAACTAACATAATAATTATGATAGCATAATGTATTCACATATAAATTTTTCGAGATGGATATAGCTCAATAGATCTTCTATCCATGCAAAGAACATAAATTTCCAGCACAATCATTATTCTTTGTGCATGCAAGAGCTTATCATAATAACTCTTCTTTAACATAGAAAACACATTATTCCCTTCTTAGAATTCTACCATCATTAACTATTCTTTTCATGTAAACAAATGCATACTTCATTTCCAATAGGAAGTTAACATAACCTATGTTGTCTGTATACTTGTAGTTTCACATGCTTTCCTTTCAGGAAATGACCATAGATGACCATATTTTATGCATAAAACCAAAGAAACATTCACAAGGTTAACTTAAACTTTTATGCATTCTTTTTCTTGTATGAACAATTTTCATATGCATCCTTTATAAAAATAATATTGATTTTTCATTACTTCATGCACAAAATTCCTATCCAATCTTTCTGCACTCGTGCAGTATTTAAATGAAAACATAGGTAACATTTGCATACAAATTCATAGAAAACTTTCCAATAAAATTAATCTAACTAACTTATATATTTTTTTTTTTTCACCACCCATGAAAATATATCACGAATTACCCTCTTTATTCTACTTTCATTTTCAAGAAAATAACTTTGATTTCTTATCATTTCATAAACTAAATGAGCACAAAATCCATTTTTAAATAAAGAGCATGCATCTTATATTTTCTTGTGTATGCAAAATTATATAAATATTTATATATTTATTTCCATATATTTAACATAATCAACTATTTTTTGTGGATGGACAAAGTATTTCTTTTCTAAGAAATATAGCATAGTAGATATTAAGTAAATTCTAGTTTGTGCATGAGATATATAAAGCCTCTCAAAGAATCGAGCTCCTCTCAACATTCATATATAGCATAGTAGATATTAAATAAAAACTAGTTTGTGCACGAGGTATATAAAACCTCTCAAATAATTGAGCTCCTCTCGTCATTCATATATCTATATCGAAAGATCAGAATGCAATTGTGAGATATAAAGAAACATTTAAGTAAGGTATGGAGGCTTACAACCAAGATTTACCATCTTCGACTTTTTATTCACTTGGAAAGGATTTCGAAGTGAAAGCCCTAACCAAGTGAAGGGAGAAAGATGCCTAAGGCTGCAGCCTTATGCACTGAAAGGAGCTGCATTTTCCGCATCCAATTATTTAATAAAAATAACTGTAGTTTGGGAATTTCACCTCGTACTGTGCACTGAAAGAAGCCACGTTCCTCATTCAATTATTTAATAAAAATGACTCACCACCATCGATTCTAGCTTCTCCCTACCTTCTTAGTGATTTGTGATGTTTTGTACACAAATTACCATTCTGTAACAAATTTTCTCACATTCATGCCACCTTCATCCCATGGGTGAAGATTCAAGCCCGCCCTCATTATGGAGAAATGCGTTGGCATAACAAATTTTCCATAAATAATTCTTGATAATCACATGTAAATCAATAAGGTTCTTGTTTTCGACCAATTCTTTAAAATATTTAACTTAGTAAATGTATTAATATTTTATGGTATGCATGTTACATACTTCCCCACTTAAAGAGAACATCGTCCTCGGTGTTTTTCTGTCACTAAAGCTTTTACTTTTATTTTTTATATGGAAATCTAAAAAACCCAAAAAGGGATCCTTCTCCTTCAAAATGAAGCACTTCCCTTTCCAAGGAATACCATTAGAAAAATAAATTACAATCTCTATACCCACTTACAATTATTTACTACTTACTAAGTAATGATGAATTTTACAAAAGTAATTTGAGAATGGTTGAACAACCCATCAACACTCCATGGAAAGGCTAATGTATGACTAACAAATTCAATCACATTATTCATACCATTTCCAATCAAATGAAACATTTTAAACTATCAATAATTTATAAAATTTCAAGTGATATTTTAACCACAATGCTCTTCCTAGTCTTGAGAGAGAATCAACCCTTTATTCATAAAAATTATAAATCATTGCACCATGTGCACCATCTTAGCTCCTACTAATTGCATCCACAATTTACTTCTAAAAGTACTTAGAGAGCACCCAGCTCTCTAATCGTACAAATGATCAATCATTGCACCATGTGCATATTGTCCTAACCCCGGCTAAGAAATTCAAAAGAATATAAAAAATCATTTTAATACAACACACAACTGTTTAATTAACTTGTTCTACTATGAGAAACACAATGATTAAAAAAAAAAAAAAAAAAAAAAAAAAAAAAAAAAAAAACCTCCTCCCAACCTATAGGAACTGGTTTCAACAACCAAATCGAGTAATTTTCACTTTCAAAAGTTATTTGACAAAAAACCATATGAGGTCCAGTCTGGAATTCCATTGGCAAACCAGCTCAAGAATTACAATGACCACACAAGGTCCAATATAGGATTCCTCTTGCCAGCATCTTGCCTATTCCTCTGACAGCGTCCTGTCTATGAGGAATTTTAGGCCACCTCCAACAGGCTCCAGAATCAATAGAGTTTCCTCATGTCTTCCCTCTTCACCATCTTGGCTAACTCTTTTCCCTTACTGAGATCATCTATATCTAGGGAGAGGAAATCCGGGAAGGCAAGCACCATCAACCCCTCTAGGTAGGCAACCACCATCAACCCAAGGCCTTCTGGCCTTTAATAATTGTTCACAACTATCTAGCATGTTAAATTTACCTTTTAGCGTTCTTTCCCATAGTAATTTACATAATGAACCATATTCACATTATACATAAAGAAACAAGAAACTTTATGTTCATCATACATCATACTGGGCCCTAAACATGTGTCCAATAATATCTAGATTAATAGGGAACATGACTAACATACATGTTTTTTACATTATTATTTCTTAAATAAAAAAATCATGCACATCATAACATTATACTTTATCATTTACGGTTGCAATTCACATTGCAATGTTTTACTTTCACAAGTTTTCTTGTTGCCATTAAGCTACCCATTCTTAATCTCATTAACAACACTAGTCATAAATATGCATTGTTTAAACAAGTATTCTCTTCCACAATAATTTTAGTTTCATGAATACAACTTTTTCATGCATAAAAGTATATACAAATATTCATTAATGTGCATCTATCAATAACGGTTACGGTAACATTCCAAACATTTCCAATTCCCACAATTTTTCTATTAACAACAGATTGACACATGAAGTAATTAACATTATCACTTGTTCAAAATTTCAATGAGCTTTAATAAAAATAAATTCATGCATATAAGTTTTATTATTTAGTCATTCATCACTAATCAATGCTACTAATAATCTTAATGCAGCCATGACATGACTCATTCAATAACTAGCCATCATAGTCAAGTCTCACTACTCGACTCATTATGTATTTTTAACATCTAAATGGCTTCATTCAATTTCATTTTAAAACACTCTATCATCCTCTTCAAGGACTTTCCCATCTTTTGCATTCATGCATTAGTTTCATACACCATCACTATAAACATTCATATTTTCAAGTAGTGCATGGTAACTTTAGTTATGTTCATTAAATGTATGAGTAACATGTCATATACCCAAATGCTAATAGTCAACTCCCACTTTTACTAGTGAGTACTCAGGTTGTTCATAAGTACAAAAAATGTTTTATTATCTTTTATCCTCAACATGATCCAATATTATGAAAATCATTTTGTAGCAGCATTTATTACTTATTACTCTTCAATGTAGTTATAAACATGAATCACACATCTCATGTCAAAATTAGACTATTGCATATATCAATCAATATGTAGATTTATAGAATCATATATCAATCAATATGTATATTCCTATAACCATACCTTAACTTATGTCCATTAGTAGCATACCTCAATTTCTTTTTTCTTAACAAATCCCAAAGGTGCCAGTGTTGCAACCTTTAGCTCTGTTACCACTTGTAACATACCCCGATAACCTCATATGGAAATGCAAGGCATTATAATTTTTTTTTATGCAAATTTCCCACAGGTAACTATCCAAATCACTATTAAATATTCCTCACTAATCATTAGATAGAATGTTCACCAGTTCACAGTGTAACCTTAGTATAAGAATAGTAAGTTTATTAACCATTAGCAACCACTATTGTAGTAAATTAACATAAAACTGTATGATGTAACCTTTCATTCATTTCATTATTCATGTAGTCATCCCATACTTGACATTATGAACATCACAATAAGAAAGGAATCAACATCATCAATCTTGACCCAATAATCAATCACATCATTGAGCACCAATATACCCTGGAAACCCCATAGGGTGAAAAACAACAAACATTTAATTTTATTATTAAATTCTCATGAGGGTATTCACCCCTCATTCAATGGTTTATAACGGATACCATCTCTAAACTATTGTTATAAATCTTACAAGGAAATACACAAATATCTAGCTTAAAGCTATTACAATAATTATGATACCATTTACCCACTAATATTCATGTTTTCATATCTTGGTGGCATGGATATAACTACAATGGACCATTGTACATTGGACCATCTTGTAGCTCACACTCATCTGCATGAACCATTAATCATTTACCTGCCACCATGTTAAGCATAACAATTCCTTTGTACAAGTTAACATCATCTCCTATAAATTTTGTCTTGAACACACATTGATGTAAAGATTCATAAAGTATTAAACAACCCATTCATAAATCTAGAATAGTGATGCTTCTCCATCTACTCATGTACATTCATGACATGCAAGTAAAATATCTTAACTTGCTTCCTTTAAAAACACTGCATTAACAACACTGCATATGTGCTAGTTATAAGAAATCACATTTACTGATATTTCCCTCGCATAAGCACACATTCTTGCAAGACAATAGCTACATCTACCAAGGATTTCTTTAAAAGAAACTGATACATCAGTTACGATCTTCGTGCATGCGATTTACATAAATTGAATCAAAATAACTAACCCTTAACCTATTACTTTTGGTTCATGTAAAGAAATCTAACACAACAAATGTTATTCCTATGAATACAAATGCATATAGTTTCCAAAATAGTCTTCCCAATGGAATTCTTAACACAATCAAGCATGCAAATACACTTTTCATTTTCAAGGGAATTTTAGCATAATAAGGCATGTAAAACATGTTTCTTTTTCCATAAAAGTTAGGTAATAAATCATACAAATAAATGTATTCTTTTCTAAATATTATACAAACATTACCCACATATATATTCCAAGGAAACCAACGCATTAATATGTTTTTTATGCATGTAATCCATCTCATTTTCCAAAGAATATTTACCAATGTAGGCTAACTAAGCATGCTATCATTTCCCACATACAATTGTATATTCTTTTCAATGAAAAATAATACAAACCTTGCATGCATATACATGATATTATTTGGAAAGAAACTAACATAATAATTATGATAGCATAATGTATTCATATATAATTTTTTCGAGATGGATATAGCTCAATAGATCTTCTATCCATGCAAAGAACATAAATCTACAACACAATCACTATTATTTGTACATGCAAGAGCTTATCATAATAGCTCTTCGTTAATGTAGGCAACGCATTATTCCCTTCTTAGAATTCTACCATCATTAACTATTCTTTTGATATAAACAAATGCATACTACATTTGCAATAGGAAGTTAACATAACCTAGTTTTGTTGTCTTTATACTTGTAGTTTCACATGCTTCCCGTTCAGTAAATGACCACGGAAAATTTTAAGCATGGAAATTTATCTTAAAGTTTAGAAATGTTGGCAGATCTTACTAGTCCCCAATATGTAAATTGTAAAATTTTTGATGATATTTTGTAAAAATATTTAGGTTTCTAATTATTTTATATTAGTATATATAAATTTTTGCCGATTCTTAGGGTAAAATATTTTTATAATATAAAATTTGGGTGAATGAATTTTTAAAAAACTGGAAATTGGCGAATATTTTTTCTGGAAAAAGGATGGAAGATTAGCCCACCTATGAATATTAGCCCCTAAAATTTTCCATGGAAATGACCATAGATAACCACATTTTATGCATAAAACATAGGAAACATTCACAATGTTAACTTAAACTTTTATGCATTCTTGTTCTTGTATGAACAAAATTCATATGCATATTTTATAAAAATAATCTTTATTTTTCAGTAATTCATGCACAAAACTCCTATTCAATATTTGTGCACTCATGCAATCTTTAAATGAAAACAGAGGTAACATTTGCATACAAATTCATGGAAATCCTTCCAAGAAAATTAATCTAACTAAGTTTTATCTTTTTTTTTTTCACCACCCATGAAAATATATCACGAATTATCCTCTTTAGTCTACATTTATTTTCAAGAAAATAACTTGGCTTTCTTATCATTTCATAAACTAAATGAGTACAAAACCTCTTATTAAATAAATAGCATGCATCTAATATTTTCTTGTGTATGCAATATTATATAAATATTTATATATTTCTTTCCATATATTTAACATAATCAACTATTCTTTGTGCATGGACAAAGTATATACTTTATGCGTGGACAAAGTATTTCTTTCCCAAGAAATATAACATAGTAGATATTAAGTAAAATCTAGTTTGTGCACGAGATATATAAAACCTCTCAAAGAATCTAGCTCCTCTCAACATTCATATATAGCATAGTAGATATTAAGTAAAATCTAGTTTGTGCACGAGATATATAAAACCTCTCAAAGAATCGAGCTCCTCTCGAGATTCATATATAGCATAATATATATTAAGTAAAATCTAGTTTGTGCATGAGGTATATAAAACCTCTCAAAGAATCGAGCTCCTCCCGTCATTCATATATCTATATAGATAGATCAAAATGAAATTTTGAGATATAAAGAAAATTGAAAGTAAGGTATGGAGGCTTACAACCAATATTTACCATCTTCGAATTTTTCTTCACTTGGAAATAATTTCTAAGTGAAATCCTTATGTAAGTGAAGGGATCAAGATGCCTCGGGCTACAACCTTATGCACTGAAAGGAGCCACATTTTCCTCATCCAATTATTTAATAAAAATCACTGTAGTTCAGGAATTTCACCTCGTACTGTGCACTGAAAGAAGTTTCATGTTCCTCGTCCAATTACTTAATAAAAATGACTCACCACCATCGATACTAGCTTCTCCCTGCCTTCTTAATAATTTGTAGCATTTTGTACATAGATTACCAATATGTAATAAAGTTTCTCATATTTATGCTGCCTTCATCCCATAGGTGAAGACTCAAGCCTGCCCTCATTATGGAGAAAGGCGTTGGCATAACAAATTTTCCATAACTAATTCTTGATAATCACAACTAACTCAATACGGTTCTTGTTTTCTACCACTTCTTTATAATATTTATCTTAGTAAATGTATTAATATTTTACGGTAGGAATGTTACATACTTCCCCCCTTAAAGAGAACATCATCGTCGATGTTCTTATCTCAGTGAAACTTCTACTTTTGTTTTTGATATGGAAATCTAAAAACCCAAAAAGGGATCCTACTCCTTCAAAATGAAGCACTTCCATTTCCTGTTAAGTAAACATGACTCGGGGTAGAGTCAATGTTGACTAGGGTAAATAGTAGTGGTTTTGGGGCACATGGTTTTGTGCACTCATGGTTTTGACCCATGGTATTGCATGTAATGGAGCCTATAAAAAGGCTGGTAAGACTTCATTGTGAGGCAGGCCTGGGGGTGAGCGGTGAAGGCTCACTTGGCCGGATTGGCCAGGGTTTTGGCAAATGGTTAATGAAATTTCATTGGTTGGGTTTTTCCCTGGATTTGGGGTTTTCCCGGATAAATATTTGTGTTTATGTTCATGATTTTTTGCTGGTTCTTTTCATGTTTAATTATTCTCTTGGTAAATTATTTTATTGCTGAGGTAAATTCCTAACAACTGGTATCGGAGCCGAGTTTAGTGATTTTGATATACTTATAGTTTGCTGCTACTGCGTGAAATTTTCTCCTGGAAAAATATACGTAAAAGGGAGGATCTAAATCTACATCTAGATCTGGTTAGATCTACGTGTGATGAAGGCAGATCTGCGTGACATTTGAATGGATGAAGAAGTTGCAGGAAGTAATATGTAAGGGTCGGTGTCTTGCAATATCTCATCGCAGAAGTGTTGTAGTTGGCCAGAGAAGCTACCCGTGATAACAAAAAGTCCAGAATTACCCCTCGCCATATTCTGCTGGCCGTTGCACATGATGAAGAATTGATGGAACGATGGAGAAGGAAAGGGTTATCGAACAGGCTTTAGGGGCCGAGGAAGTCCAACCCGCGGTTGCATTGGAAGGGAGAAGGAGATGCGAAAGGGGTTGGGGGAATACTCGTGAACTCTTGCACCATGACGTGGAAATTTTTTGGTGTCCGTCGTTAGAACCATAGTCGGTGCCCTCCGGGAGGCTCTGGAACGCTTCCTCCACACCTTCGAAGCCGACGCAGGATCCAGCTCGCGCTCAATGTAGATACTGAGCTGTGACTTGTTTGGGACCACTGAGAGGCATCGAAGTGCTCTGCGATGGCCTCGGCATTCAAGTTCGAAGATAATGGTGGAGGGGGGAAAATATTATTATCGTTGCTGCTATTATTTCTGTGACTCTCCATCTCCAACTGGAGCTCATGCGATTTGACCTCGGGACCACGTCTGAAGCAGGCGCCTTTCTTGAGCTGCTGCTGAGATTAGACATGAGACGAGGCGGGACATTTAGATTTGATTATGCCTGAGAAAAATGATCAATAGATCAAGGTCAGAGAATAAAAATGTGTCATATAGACAGTGACAAAGCCAGTCGAAAGAGGAGAAAAATTGTGCGTGTGCTCAAAGGTTCGATGGTTGAGTTCGCGTTGGCACGCACTATAATCAAAGAGAGTTTTTTTCATGTTGGGGAAGTCGTGAAAGGACTTGCAGCATGAATACTTGCAGCGAGACAATCGGGCGTTGGTAGATCTCATCTTGAATGGTACATCAAGAGTAAGATGTAATGCCAAGAAAGAATAACAAAAGGTGAATTGCAGCATGATTGAGTGGTTAGATTGGATATGTCTCTTTGCGTTGTGAATAGAGTAGGGCACTCGATGGTTATTGGATTGAACGATCCACTGGTCAAGGGCGCAAAGGATAGTTGTGGTGGATGCTTCGGTGGAGGCTATGACAGCTAGGAATGACTGAAACCTAGGTGGCCTATGCAGTTTTTGGGGGTGAAAAACACTAGTGGTGGTGCAACATAAGCCAAGATTAAAGGGCTGCAAATGAGTCTACACATGAGTGTTGAAAGCAACCATGGGCATTGGTTGCATACAAAGTGTTTGATGATTTTATGGAATGAGTCAATCAAATAATTATCATAGTGTGGTGGTACATGGTTGAGGAAAGAATTGGGAAGATTCGTGTACAACTATGATGTCCTCTTTGGAGAGGACATCATGAATGAATGTAGAGAATGGTCATTCAAACAATAGCAACAATGAAACAAACAAAAATTATTATAATGGAGTTAATTTTATTACATGTAAATGGGCATACTGCTGTAAGACCTGATATGGCATGCGTACCCCTAGGGAATCACTGGTAAAGTTTGGGTTAGACCTAGGTGATAGGGGGGATGTCAAGTTTACAATTACCCTGGGTAAAAATTTGAGGGGGGAAGAGCTAGAGTGAGCGGGGTCGTCTCACTTAGCAGGTTTGGCTGGATTTAGTCAATAATCCCCAAGTCAAGTTTAAGGGGGGAATTGTTAAGTAAACATGACTCGGGGTAGAGTCAATGTTGACTAAGGTAAATAGTAGTGGTTTTGGGGCACACGGTTTTGTGCACTCATGGTTTTGACCCATGGTATTGCATGTAATTGAGTCTATAAAAAGGCTGGGAAGACTTCATTGTGAGGCAGGCCTGGAGGTGAGCAGTGAAGGCTCACTTGGCCAGATTGGCCAGGGTTTTGGCCAATGGTTAATGAAATTTCATTGGTTGCGTTTTTCCCGGATAAATATTTATGTTTATGTTCATGATTTGTTGCTAGTTCTTTTCATGTTTAATTATTCTCTCGGTAAATTATTTTATTGCTGCGGTAAATTCCTAACATTTCCAAAGAAAACCATTAGAAAAATAAATTAGAATCTCAATACCCACATACCATTACTTACCAGTTACTATTGAAAGTAATGATGAATTTTACACAAGTACTTTGAGAATGGCTTAACAACCCATCAACACTCCATGGAAAGGCTAATGTATGAATAACAAATTCAATCACATTAGTCACACCATTTCCGATCAAATGAAACATTTTAAACTATCAATCAGTCATAAAATTCAAGTGATATTTTAATCACAATACTCTTCCTAGTCTTTATAGAGTACCAACCCTCTATTCATAAGAATTATAAATCATTGCACCACTTGCACCATCTTAGCTCCTACTAAATACATCCACAAAGTACTTCTAAAAGTACTTAGAGGGAAACTAGCTCTTTAATCATACAAATGGTCAATCAATGCACCATGTGCATATTGTCCTAGCCCCTGCTAAGACATTCAAGAGAATATAAAAAATCATTTTAATAAAACGCGTAATAGATTAATTAACTTGTTCTGCTATGAAAACCACAATGATAAAAAAAAATCTCATCCCAACCTATGGGAATTGGTTTCAACTACCAAATCGAGTAATTTTCACTTCCAATAGTTATTTGACAAAAAACCATACTAGGTGCAATATGGAATTCCACTGGAAAACCAGCTCAATAATTCCAATGACCACACAAGGTCCAATATAGGATTCCTCATGGCAATATCCTGCCTATTCCTCTGACAGTGTCCTGTCTATGAGGAATTTTGGGCCACCTCCAATAGGGTCCAAAATCAATAGATTCGCCTTAGGTCTTCCCTCTTCATCATCTTGGACAACTCTTTTCCATTACTGAGATCATCTATCTATAGGGAGAGGAAATCTGAGCAGGCAAGCACCATCAACCCCTCCAGTCTGGCAACCACCATCTACCCAAGGCTTATGGACTTTCATAATTGTTCACAACTATTTGGGATGTTAAATTTATCTTTTAGCATTATTCCCATAGTAATTTACTTAATGAATCATATGCATATTATACATAAAGAAAAATAAACTTTATGTTCATCATACGTCATACTTGGCCCTGAACATGGGTCTAATGATATCTAGATTAACAAGGAACATGACTAACATACATGTGCTATACATTATTATTTCCCAAATAACAAAATCATGCACATCATAACATTATACTTTATCATTTACGGTTGCAATTCACATTGCAACATTTAACTTTCACAGGTTTTGTTGTTTCCATTAAGAAACCCATGCTTAATCTCATCAACAACACTAGTCATAAGTATGCATTGCTTAGAAAAATATTCTCCTCCAAAATAATTTTAGTTTAATGAATACAATGTTGTCATGCATAAAAGTATATACAAATATTCATTAATTTGTATCTGTTAATAACAGTTAGGGTAACATTCCAGACATTTGCAATTCCCACAGTTTTTTGTTAGCAACAAATTGAGACATGAAGTAATTACCATAACCACTTGTTCACAATTTCAATAAGATTTAATGAAAATCAATTCATGCATACAATTTTTATTAGTTATTCATGCATCACTAATCAATGCTACTAATAATATTAATGCAGCCATGACATGACTCATTCAACAACTAGCCATTATAGACAAGTCTCAGTACTTGACTCATTATGCATTTTTAACATTTAAAAGGCTTCACTAAATTTCATTTTAAAACACTCTATCATCCTCTTCAAGGACTTTACCCATATTTTGCATTCATACATTAGTTTCAAACACCATCACTATACACATTCATATTTTCAAGTAGTTCATGGTAACTTTGGTAAATTCATTAAATGTATGAGTAACATGTCATATACCCAAATGTTAATAGTCAACTCTCACTTTGACTAGTGAGTACTCAGGTTGTTCATAAGTACAACAAAGGTTTTATTGTATTTTATCCTCAATAGGATCCAATGTTATGAAAACCGTTTTGCAAAAACATTTATTACTTATTACTCTTCAATGTAGTTATAAACATGAATCACACATCTCATGTCAAAAGTTGATTATTGCATATATCAATCACTATGTAGATTGCTAGAATCATACCTTAACTGAGGTCCATTATTAGCATACCTCGATTTATTCTCTCTTAACAAATCTCAAAGGCGCTAGTGTTGCAACCTTTAGCTTTGATACCACCAGTAATATACCCAGATAACCCCGCATGGAAATGCAAGGTATTGAATTTTTTTTTTTATAAAAATTACCCATGAGTAACTATCCAAATCACTTTTAAATATTCCTCACTAATCATTATATAGAATGTTCACCAATTCATAGTGTAACCTTAGGATAAGAATAGTAAGTTGCTTAACCATTAGCAACAACTATTGTAGTACATTAACATAAAAATGTATGATGTAACCTTGCATTCATTTCATTATTTATGTAGTCAACTCATAGTTGACATTATGAACATCACAACAAGAAAGGAATCAACATCATAAATCTTGACACAATAATCAATCACATCATTGAACACCAATATACCTTGGAAACCCCGTAGGGTGAACACCAACAAACGTTTAATTTTTTTATTAAACGATCGTGAGGGTGTTCACCCCTCACTCAATGGCTTATAAGGGACACCATCCCTTAGCCTTTGTTATAAATCTCACAAGGAAGTATAAAAATATCTAGCTTAAATCCATTACAACAATTATGATAGCATTTACCCACTAATCTTCATATCTTCACATCTTGGTGGCATGGATGTACCTACAATAGACCATCGTACATTGTACCATCTTGCAGATTGCACTCATCTACATGAACCATTAATAATTTACCTGCCACCATGTTAAGCATAATATTTCCTTTGTACAAGTTAACGCCATTTCCTGTTAATGTTGTCTTCAACATACATTGATGTCAATATTCATAAAGTATTAAACAACCCATACATAAATATATACTAGTGATGCTTCTCCATCTACTCATGTACATTCATGACATGCAAGTAAAATATCTTGACATGCTTCCTTTAACAGCACTACATATGTGCTACATATAAGCAATAATATTTACTAATATTTCCCTTGCATGAGCACACATTCCTGCAAGACAATAGCTACATCTGCCAAGCATTTCTTTTAAAGAAACTGATACATCATTTATGATCTTTGTGCATGCAATTTACATAAATTTAATCAAAATAACTAACCCTTATGCTATTACTTTTGGTTCATGTAAAGAAAAATAACATAACAAATATTGTTCCTATGCATAAAAATGCATATAGTTTCCAAAAGAATCTTCCCAATGGAATTCTTAACACAATCAAGTGTGAAAACACATTTTTATTTTTCAAGGGAATTTTCGCATAATAAGGCATGCAAAACATTTTTCCTTTTCCATAAACTTAGGTAATAAAACATACAAATACATGTATTCTTTTGCAAATATTATACAAACATTACCCACATATATATTCCAAGGAAACCAACACACTAATATGGGTTTTATGCATGTAATCCATCTTATTTTCCAAAGAATATTTCCCAATGTAGGCTAACTAAACATGCTATCATTTCCCACATACAACTGTATATTCTTTCCAATGAAAGATAATACAAATCTTGCATGCATATATATGATCTTATTCTGAAAGAAACTAACATAATAATTATGATAGCATAATATATTCACATATAATTTTTTCGAGATGAATGTAGCTCAATAGATCTTCTATCCATGAAAATAACATAAATCTAAACACAATCACAATTCTTTGTGCATGCACAAGCTTATCATAATATTACACATTATTCCCTTCTTAGAATTCTACCATCATTAACTAGTATTTTTCATGTAAAAAAATCCATACTTCATTTGCAATAGGAAGTTAACATAACCTAGGTTTGTTGTCTTTATACTTGTAGTTTCACATGCTTCCCTTTCAAGAAATGACCATAGATGACCATATTTATGCATAAACCTAAGAAACATTCACAAGGTTAACTTATACTTTTATGCATTCTTGTTCTTATTTGAACAAGATTCATATGCATCTTTTATAAAAATAATCTTTATTTTTCATTAATTCATGCACAAAACTCCTACCCAATCTTTGTGCACTCGTGCAGTCTTTAAATGAAAACATAGGTAAAATTTGCACACAAATTCATGGAAACCCTTCCAAGAAAATTAATCTAACTAACTTTTATCTTTCTTTTTCACCACCCATGAAAATATATCACGAATTACCCTCTTTATTCTACATTCATTTTCAAGAAAATAACTTGGATTTCTTATCATTTCAAAATCCCTTTTTAAATAAAGAGCATGCGTATTATCTTTTCTTGCATATGAAATATTATAAATATTTATATATTTATTTCCATATATTTAACATAATCAACTATTCTTTGTGCATGGAGAAAGTATTTATTTCCCAAGAAATATAGCATTATAAATATTAAGTAAACTCTAGTTTGTGCACGAGATATATAAACCTCTCAAATAATTGAGCCCCTCTCGACATTCATATATAGTGTAGTAGATATTAAGTAAAATCTAGTTTGCGGAAGAGATATATAAAACCTCTCAAAGAATCGAGCTCATCTTGCCATTCATATATATAGCATAGTAGGTATTAAGTAAAATCTAGTTTTTGCACGGGTTACATAAAATCTCTCAAATAATCGAGCTCCTCTCGTCATTCATATATCTATATAGATAGATCAGAATTCAATTGCAAGATATAAAGAAAACTAAAAGTAAGGTATGGAGGCTTACAACCAAGATTTACCATCTTCGACTTTTTCTTCACTTGGAAAGAATTTCAAAGTGAAAGCCCTAAGTGAGTGAAGGGACTAAGATGCCTCAAGCTGCAGCCTTATGCACTGAAAGGAGCCGCATGTTCCTCATCCAATTATTTAATAAAAAACATTGTAGTTCAGGAATTTCACCTCCTACTGTGCACTGAAAGAAGCTGCATGTTCCTTGTCCAATTATTTAATAAAAACGACTCACCGCCATTGATGCTAGATTCTCCCTACATTCTCAGTAATTTGTAATGTTTTGTACAGAGATTACAAATCTGTAAAAAAAAATTCTCATATTTATGATGCCTTCAACCCATGGGTGAAGATTCAAGCCCACCCTCATTATGGAGAAAGGCATTGACATAACAAATTTTCCATAACTAATTCTTGATAATCACAACTAACTCAATAAGGTTCTTGTTATTGACCAATTCTTTAAAATATTTAAATTAGTAAATATATTAATATTTTTATGGTATACATGTTACATACTTCCCCCCTTAAAGAGAACATCATCCTTGGTGTTCTTCTCTCAATGAAAATTTTACTTTTATTTTTGATATAGAAATCTAAAAAACCCAAAAAGGGATCCTTCTCCTTCAAAATGAAGCACTTCCTTCTCTAAGGAATGACATTAGAAAAATAAATTAGAATCTCTCTACCCACTTACCATTAATTACCAATTACTATTGAAAGTAATGTTTAATTTCACATAAGTACTTTGAGAATGGTTGAACAACCCATCAACACTCCATGGAAAGGCTAATGTATGACTAACAAATTCAATCACATTAGTCACACCATTTCCAATCAAATGAAAAATTTTAAACTATCAATCATTCATAAAATGTCAAGTGATATTTTAATCACAATACCCTTCCTAGTCTTCAAAGAGCACCATCTCTCTATTCATAAAAATTATAAATCATTGCACCACGTGCACCGTCTTAGATCCTACTAAATAAATACATAAAGTAATTCTAAAAGTACTCAGAGAGCACCTATCTCTCTAATCGTACAAATGGTCAATCAATGCACCATGTGCATATTGTCCTAGCCCCTACTATTACATTCAAAAGAATATAAAAAATCATATTAATACAACACATAACTAATTAGTCAACTTGTTCTGCTATGAGAACCACAAGGATAAAAAAAATTCTCCTCCCAACCTATGGGAACTGGTTTCAATAACCAAATCAAGTAATTTTCACTTCCAACATTTATTGGACTAAAAACCATACCAGGTCTAGTTTGGAATTCCACTGGCAAACCAAATCAAGAATTCCAATGATCACACAAGGTCTAATATAGGATTCCTCTTGGAAACATCCTGCCTATTCCTATGACAGCGTCCTGCCTATGAAGAATTTTGGGTCACATGCAACAGGCTCCAAAATCAATAGAGTTGCCTCAGGTCTTCCCCCTTCACCATCTTGGCCAACTCTTTTCCCTTACTGAGATCATCTATCTCTAGGGAGAGGAAATCTAGGCAGTCAAGCGCCATCAACCCCTCTGGACAGGCAACCACCATCAACCTAAGGCCTTGATGCCTTTCATAATTGTTCACAACTGTCTTCCATGTTAAATTTCTCCTTTAGCATTCTTTCCTATAGTAATTTACATAATCAACCATATGCACATTATACATAAAGAAAATGAAACTATATGTTCATCATACATCATACTTATCCCTAAACATGGGTCCAATGATATCTAGATTAACAGGGAACATCACTAACATACATGTGCTATACATTATTGTTTCCCAAATAACACAATCATGCACATCATAACATTATACTTTATCATTTATGGTTGCAATTCACATTGCAACATTTTAATTTCACAGGTTTTCTTGTTTCCATTAAGCTACCCACTCTTAATCTCATCAACAACACTAGTCATAAATATGCATTGTTTAAACAAGTATTCTCTTCCACAATAATTTTAGTTTCATGAATACATTGTTGTCATGCATAAAAGTATATACAAATATTCATTAATTTGTATCTGTCTAACAGTTAGGGTAACATTCCAAACATTTCCAATTCCCACAGTTTTCTGTTACCAACAGATTGACACATGAAGTAATTACCATAAACACTTGCTCACAATTTCAATAAGCTTTAATCAAAATAAATTCATGCATATAAGTTTTATTAGATATTCATGCATCACTAATAAATGATACAAATAATCTTAATGCAGTCATGACATGACTCATTCAACAACTAGCCATTATAGTCAAGTCTAACTACTCGACTCAGTATGTATTTTTAACATCTAAAAGAATTCATTCAATTTCATTTTAAAAAACTATATCATCTTCTTCAAGGACTTTCCCTCTCTTTTGCATTCATGCATTAGTTTCACACAACATCAATATACACATTCATATTTTCAAGTAGTGCATGGTAACTTTGGTTATGTTCATTAAATGTATGAGTAACATGTCAAATACCCAAATGTTAATAGTCAATGTTAGGATATTCTGACACATAGGAAATAGTTAAGAATAACTTAGTCTAGTGTAGAGTTAGGTAAATTGTGTTTCTTTACTATGTACATTTGTAACTTATAATCTGACGGTCACGATTTGTAGTGATCCGACGGTTATTTCTCACCTCGGTATTAATGACACTTGATCCGTGGTTTGACACCCGATTGGTCCATGATCTCTATTTAAAGAGCATGGAAGGTCATTTTTCTGCTAACCATTTATGAGAGAAACATATGTAACTTTTCTTTTATATTAATAAATTCCCTGAAGTGGCCACGTTGGCTTAGGGTGTGGATTGTTTCCCTCTTTGAGGGTTTTAACCATGTGATTATACTGGTGTACTGATTTGTGATCTGTTTGTGAGCGGTGACCTTTGGTTCTTGATCTACAGAACTTACCCTGTAAATTCCTACATGGTATCAGAGCTATTTTGAGGGCCGCATCCGTTGTTGATCAAAATCCAAAGTCGGTTTGACTGCATGCAAATGCTGTTTTGTAGATCTACTATTTATGAACATTTTTGGGCTTGGAGAACTACTCGGTTGTGTCTGAAGCATCTGTTATAGTGAGGAACACCTTTCGTTTCATGCGAAAAAGTTTCTAGCTACCCAAGTTATGTCAGTTTAGATCTGGAGGTATAAAACATCTATTTTGTAGTTATATTTGTTAACAGTTCTTCTTATTTCAGTTTTTTTCTGTATTAAGGTTTTATTTATTTTCCAGATCTATACCTCTTCTATGTGTATGCTCTTTGTTGTGCACTCCGTGCGATCTCGACAAATCATAAACAAGAAAAAGGCAATTTTTTAATACTTATGCTCTTTCCCCGTGTCTTTGTGCGATCTCGGGAAATCAGAAATAGTAAAAAAGTGATAGTCACTGGTAAGGCTAACCAAGAATCTAACATTATGTTGTAAGGCTTTGAATTTCTTCTTTTTTTCTCGCTTTTTGTGTTTTTTGTGTAGGAAAAGGCACGCACACCGAAGAGCAATAATAATAATAATAAAGTTGAGAGTGTCCCAATCCAATGCTGGGCTCTGTGGGAGGATTCTGATCACGCGCGCTTATGTCTTTGCCTGAGCTTGGGCTCTGTTATTGTCATGGAGTCTCTAAGCGCTGCCCAGGTCCCCCCCACCTGATGCAGAAGCCTTCCTCAAGCTTCTTGCCTCTCTGACGAAGAAGAAAGCCCCCGAGGCTGCAAAGTTTGTCAAAAGATTGGAAGATATCCCAGAAATATCGCTTCCGCCTGAGGGTCCGATTTAGGTCGCCCTCTCTTTAGTTGAACGTGCATTGGTGGGTCAGTTCATAGGCCTCTGGCCCTCTCCCAAATCCACGGAGAACTGGGTTGCACGGAACTGGGCTCCGCTGATAAAAAACAGAGTTACTTCGTATTTCCTAGGGAGGGGATTATTTCTGTTTGAATTCTCTGATAAGGAGGATAAGGACTTGATTTTCCAGAATGGTCCCTATTTCATGGGACCTCAGGGGCTGTATCTAAAAAAATGGATGCCCGATTTCAACCCTGCAGTTGAAGTCCCTACAGTCGTTCCTGTGTGGGTAAGGTTGCCCAATCTGCCAGTGCATTGTTGGAACTGGGAGTCCCTCAAGCATATCGGGAATACCCTGGGAAAATTTATTGATCGAGAAAACAGTAAAGACCAATATGACTGTGCTAGAATCTGTGTCGAAGTTGATCTAGAGGTTGGTCTTCCTGAGGCAATAAAAATCAAGGTCGATAGTTGGACCCATGTCCAAAAATTGGACTATGAGCAACTCCCGTTTAAATGCCGGAAATTCCATGTCTATGGCCATTTTGCTAGAGGCTACCCATCGAACAGTGAAGTGGAGAAATGCAAGGAGGGAGGATGGAACCAGGTCAAAAGGACCAAAACTACCCGCAAAACCCCAAGAACAGGAAACTCAAATGGCAAGGGCCTTCATATAGCTCAAGTTAATCAAACTCCCCACATGGAAGAACAAAGGAACAAGTTTGCTCAGTTAAGTTCAACAAATGAAGACATTCTAGATTCCGAGAAGCAGAAGGAGGATTCACCCCACAAAGAGTCCCCCTCGGGATCAAATCAAGTTGAAAGTAATGTAGACAGATCAAAAGAGATACACATAGAAGATATTGAGGAAGTGCAAGTCTCGGAGGACTCTGAAGAAGAAGGTGAAATAGGAGATTCGCAAACCTTGGCTAGAAGATCATTGAGAGGCTGAAAAACTGCTCGTGAAAAAAGAGAGAAGGAAACTTATAAAGACAAACTCCAAGGTAGTCAACCAACACTAGAGAAACTCTTGGCAAGAACTCTGAAGATGAAAAGAAACCAGTCTCAGATCTCTAAAGGAGCTCACCATCCCAAAATAAAATAATGAGGATAGTCTCCTAGAATTGTAGGGGTATGGGGAGCAGAATAAAAGAAGAAGCTATTAGAAGCCTTATAAGAACAGAATCCCCTGATATTCTCCTCATCTAGGAGACCAAAATAGAGGGAAACGATTTCCTCCATATCAGCAAGAAACTGTGGAAAAAAAGTGAAAGTCAAGCAGTCTCAGCTAGAGGTGCTTCCGGAGGCCTGGGCACTATCTGGAATGGCAACAAATATACAAAGATCAAAGAGAGCTTTAATACCCATTGGATGTTTACAAAACTGCATCACATTGACTCAAATGAGATCCTCTGCCTCTTTAATGTATACGCTCCTGTCAGCGAAGGGGAGAAAAATATCTGCTGGGATTCCAATAGAAGTCTGGCAGACTCTGAAAATATGACAAATATCATAATTGCTGGGGATCTCAACCTCATTTTATCGTTATCTGAAAAGCGAGGTGGATGCATAGTAAGGGATCCAGCGCGGGAATGGGTGGAGAATCTGCTTCAGGATTGGGATATGATCGACATCAAGCCTTCCTCGGGTAAGTACACTGGGTCCAACAAAAGACTCGGTCTGGGGCATATAGCAGCAAGGTTAGATAGATTTCTTGTTCACAGCTCATTTCTTCTCCTTGGTCTAGAAACTAGAATGCATATCCTGCCTTGCAGCGTTTCCGATCATAGACCCATTAAACTAGATCTTCTGGCCCATTTGGACCAAGGCCCTATCCCTTTTAAATTCAGTCCTCAATGGATCAAGGAACAGTCCTTCACGCAGCTAGTAAAATAAAGCTGGAATCAATCAGTTAAGGGTTCGGCTTTTTTTTTTTGGGAGGAAAAAATCAGAAGAGTGAAAGCTACAATAAAAACATGGGTAAAATCTCTCCCTCATCCTGCTCTGGAAAGGAAAAAGATCCAAGGCTGTCTCGAGAATCATCATTTGAGATTGGAAAATGAAGAGATCACTAAAGAAATCTTAGATAAGGAGGCTGACCTTCAGCAAAAGCTTCATAAGGAAAGCTTGGCAGAGGAAGAGTACTAGAGGGTCAAATATCGTTGTCTTTGGCTGAAGGCAGGAGAGGGGAACTCCTCCTTTTTTCACAAACAAGCCCAAGCTCGGAAGAGCTTCAACTCCATCTCAGAAATCAAGGATGAAACCACCAAGCATAGAGACATCTGAAGCATAAAAAGAGCTACTTTCCTTCACTTCAAAAAACTATATAGTGAAGAGGAGGGTCTGGGGTATATTCCAAACTTGGTGAATGAGGTTCCCTCTTTGATCTCCCCCAGAAAAAATAAGTACTTGGAAGCAGAAATCACCAACTCTGAAATAAAAAATGGCCTCTTTGCAATGGAGCCAGATAAGGCGCTAGGTCCTGCTAGATTTACTGCCAGATTCCTTCAGTCCTGCTGGCAGATTGTAGAAAAATATTTATGCAGAATGGTACAGAAATCTCAAGACTGTCAAAAAATTGGGGGAAGTACAAACTCGGAGTTCCTTGCCCTTATCCCTAAGGAGAAATGATCCAACACCTTCAGAAGATTTAGGTCTATCTCCCTTTGTAATATAGGATACAAGCTGATAACTAAAGTGATTGCAAACAGATTGAAAATCATCCTTCCAGACATTATTCCAGAGAAACAGGGAGCTTTTATTCAGGGAAGATAGATTGTGAACAACTTCATTCTGATTCAGGAGGTGATTCACTCTAGCTAGCTCCGAAAAGAGAAAGGAATGGTTGTCAAGTTAAATCTAGAAAATGCCTTTGACAGGGTGAGACATAGATTCCTGTTGGATGTTCTACTCAAATTTGGCTTTGGCTCTAAATTTATTAAATGGATTCAGGCTTGTATCAGTGAGCCTTGAATAGCTCCTCTGGTGAATGGGAGGGCAGCCGACTTCTTCAAAGCTTCTCGAGGACTGAGGCAAGGGTGTCCTCTTTCTCCCCTGCTCTTTGTCCTCCAAGCTTCTATTCTCAGCTTCCTCTTGAATAAGAAGCAGCAGGATCAAGAGATAATGGGTCTGTGCATTGCAAGAGGGGTTAAAATTATAAAGCACACATTATTTGTAGATGATTCCCTTTTGCTGGGTGCAGCCACTGTTCTCTCGGAAAATAATTTTAAAGAGGTGGTGGATGGTTATTGTGAAGTCTCAGGAAGCAATCTTAATAAAGGTAAATGCCATATCTATTGCTAGAACACTACAACCAGCACTCTCCAAGCCATCTCCTCCTGTTTTGGTGTCGCTGCCTCCTCCTCATGGTCATCCTTCAAGTATTTGGGGCTTCCCATTTTCCAAAAAGGTGCCCTCAGCAGAGACTGGCTTCCTCTACTGGAAAAATTCAAAGTCAAGATCCAATCCTGGGGTTACAATTGGCTAAATATGGCAGGTAAGTCTGTGCTCATTAAATTTGTTTTAAATAGCTTCCCAATCTATCATTTTGCAGTTATGCTGGCTCCAATTGGCATTATGAGAAAAATGGAGGAACACATCAGGAAATTATTTTGGAAAGGTGGAAAATCGAATGACAATAAAATCCCTTTAATCAGGTGGGATAAAATATCCTTGCCCAGAATGGAAGGAGGTTTGAACTTCAAGAGTATTAGCACTCAAAATGTAGCATTGGGTGCGAAGCATTTATGGAGGATTATTGCTCCAAATCCGGGATGGGCGCAGCTTGCACTGTGGAAAAAATACTTCCGAGGGTAGAGAAAACGATGTCTTGATAACCCCATTTCAAATTATGGCTTGATGATCCACAAACTCTGCGCAAAAGCATACTCTTTAATCAGACTTCACGTGCACTGGATCCCTGGCAATGGTAAACACATAAGAATTTGGGAGGATCGTATCATGAACTGCGACCCCCTAGCTGATGGCATTTCTCTGGTTTTTTTGAGAGACTGGATGAACAGAGCCGGTTACAAAACTCTGTGGGAAATTTCTCAATGGGAGGGCGATGTATGGCAAAATTGGGCTAAGTTAGAGGTCCCTCAAAACCTGTCCAATGAGAGCGCAATCATGTTAGCACGATTAAATGGCAAAGCCCCTTTAAACAACAGTAAGCCTGACATTCGTGGCTGGGGTTCAACCCCGGGGTGTTACACTGTCTCGCAGGGATACAAGCAGCTGATTTCTCACCCTCACGTCCCTCCTGATCCGGAGCCTTGGAAGGGGATTTGGTCACACACTTCGATTCTTAAAATTGACATCTTCTGCTGGCTCCTTTGCCATAAGAGGATTTTTGACTGATGACAGGCTCCAGAAAAGAGGCTACCTGGGGCCTTCTAGATGCTCGTTGTGTGGTGAAAACGAAGAATCTACCTCACATTTGATGATTCACTATAATTTTGCTGCAGATCTTTGGCATGAGATGCTAGGCCCCTGGAGTATCGATTTTTCCTTTCCCTCTAATATCTCTGGTCTGTTCTCAAACTGGATGTTTAAGTATCTTGGAAAATCTCCTAAGAACAATCATATCAAGGTTGCCTAGCTCGCACTCCCTAAAATAATATGCTGGAAAATATGGCTTGAAAGAAATCAGAGGATTTTCAGGGACAATAAGAATGAACTCAAGATATTTTTGGTCAAAATTAAATGTCAGTTAAAAGACTATTTGGGAGATCAGCTGGACGGAGCAGATCTGAGCGAGCATGATTCTGAATGGATTGATATGCTCGACCTCCATTTCAAATACATTGTTAGGCCTCCCATACCTCTCAAAGACTGGAAAATTCAGATCAATGCAACATATTTTTCTGAGTTTTGCACAAAGCTGGATTGTTTCGTCCTTTTCTTTGATGGAGCAGCAAAAGGAAATCCAGGAACTTCTGGAGCAGGTGGTATTGTCAGAAACATTGAAGGTAGAACTGTGCTCAGATATGCCTAGGGTGTGGGCTACAACACCAACATTCAAGCCGAAGCACTGGCCCTTCTCCAAGGGCTTACACAACTCAAAACTCTTGGTATCACAGATGCAACTATCTTTGGCGACTCCCAGTCCATAATTAAAATCATCGTGGACAGATCTTCTCCTTCCGACCTAAGATTATCATGATTAATGAGCGGAATTAGATCATTGTCGAAATACTTTCAGAGACTAAACTTTTTTCATGTAAAGAGAGATAACAACAAACATGCTAATGCTGAAGCCAAAAAAGTTTTCCTCCTCTCCCTAGGAGTCCTCCTAAGAGATGGAGATGAAGGCTGGGATCCCATCCCCTAACTTTCTAGTCCTTATGTTTTATTGTCTTTTATTGGAGCAGTTCGTATGTATCTTCAAATTTGGAACGACAGCGGAGATTGGTCATATTTTTGTTTATAAAAAACGCCGACTATTATGTGAAAGGGCCATTTTGTTCCTAACTCGAGAGAATATCTGGGCATTGCCCTTACACCATGTAATATGAATTAAGGCTATCAGGCCAGGAATCAATATATCCCACTAACCGTTTCTGTAATAATAATAATAATAATAATAATAATAATAATAATAATAATAATAATAATAATAATAATAATAATAATAATAATAATAATAATAATAATAATAATAATAATAATAATAATAATAATAATAATAATAATAATAATAATAATAATAATCCCCCCTTCCTCCTTTCTAAAATAACATAATCCTTTTACTATCTCACTTGGTGAGGGGTTAGTTTATGAGAATAGAGGTCTTGGGTTCAAGTCTCCTTCTCGAGCTTATTTTGTAAAAAGTTTTTGTTGAGGGTAGAATTGTTTTTTAAAAAGCCACACTTCATGCCATTCCGCAACTATTCGGCATCTCTATTTCAGTTACTCAAAAGGCCTAAACGTCTTCATCAGAAAGACATTTTTTGGCTCGTTTTTTTAAAACGGCCTAATTTTTCGAGATCTTTCCCTTTGGGAAATTTATTTTTAGTCTTTCTCGGATTCATATATATATATATATATATATATATATATATATATATATATATATATATATATATATATATATATATATATATATATATATATATATATATATATATATATATATATAATAAATTGAAAGTGCATGCTCGGTTATTCTTAACAGCACCAATTATTTCCAATGGATATCTCACACGGTAGATATTCTTATAAGTAAAGGGCTTTATAGAATATCCATAGGTGAAGAAACTAAACCTTCTGATGATGATAAAGTTCCTAAATGGGAAAATATACAAGATCAAGCACGAGGGTTGATAGGAATGTCCATTGCTCAAGATCTTCGATTTCACATCCTTGACATTCACACCCCTGATAAAGCCCTGGAAAATATAAATTCTGTTTTTGGCATTCAAAATCAAATCAGGGCCCACCAGCTTGAAAATGAGTTTCTTACTTTGGATCCTAATAATTTCTCCTCTATTGAAGACTTTTTGTCCAAATTCAAGACCCTTAGACTTCTTTTAGAATGGTGTAAAGTCAAAAAGGAAGATGGTAGCCTCATATATTGCATTCTTGCTAAGCTTGGTCTTGCATAATTTGTATTTGTTTCTACCTTCCATTCCACCAGAGAAGCCATCATATCTTTAGGAACCACCTACAAGAATCCCTCTGTTGATGCCGTTTTTGATTCTTTGATCAGAGAACAAGAAAAAATTTTACACCTTGGTCTTATCACTACTGGAAATGCTTCTAAGAAAGTCTTATCATCCCAACAACAACCATATCAAAAGAATCCCAAGAAGCAATATCCTAAAAAATATGGTCCTAAACCAAACAAGGGCCCTAAGAAATTTCAGCCGCAAATTGAAAAATCAAATCACCAAAATAATAAGGCAAATCAAAATAAAGGGAAGAAGGTAGATAGAAATTGCAACTTTTGCAATTTGGATGGCCATGCTCTATCTAACTTCTGCATAGAGCATGGCATTCAATTGCAACATACTGTTCCATATAATCCACAGCAAAATGGTGTAGTTGAAAGGAAGAAACACACCTTAAAAGAAATGGCTAATTGTATGCTTCAATCTAAAGGAATTAGTCTCAATTTTTGGGTAGAAACCATTAACTGTGCAAATTACATAGTAAATCACACTCCTACTAAGGTTTTAAAGAATATAACTCCAGAAGAAGCTTGGAGCTCAATCAAACCAGATGTAAGTCACTTTTGTGTTTTAGGAAGTGATGCTTGGGCCCATATTTCGGATGCGAAACATAAAGCCTTAGAACCTAAGAGTGAAAAATGTATTTTGTTGGATATTCTGAAGGTGTCAAAGGATATAGACTTCTTCAACCCAAATCCAAAAATATAATCATTAGAAGAGATGTAAAGTTTGATGAAAATATATCGGTCTACGAGCCTAGTTCGGCGGGAGTGCCACCTTTGGCCTGCGAGCCTAATTCAGTATATGTGCCACCTCTCTCTCTCTCTTCTATTTTTAATAGCATTCCTTCTAGTTCAGATGATGACGACGAGGATTAAAATCCTCCTCCAGCTCCTGAAATTGTTCCTTATACTCCACCGCTTCCAAGATAGGTCCGCTCTACTCGGGATGCAGCAGGATCACTTGCAGGTGACCCTGCCGATTGACGACGTACACGTTCTCAGTTCGAAAGAGCCTCTTCCTTATTGGCTCAAGTTCCAGAAAGAATTGATCCAGAAACCTTTGAAGAAGCCTCCGGTCATCCAGATTGGGATGAAGCTATGAATGAATAGTATCGTTCCCTATTGGCAAAAAATACTTGGGATCTTGTTCCTCTTCCAAAAGGAAGAAAAATTGTCAGATGCAGATTGGTTTACAAAAAAAAGTTTGGACCAGATGGAAAAGTGGATAGACATAAAGCTCATCTTGTCGCTAAAGGTTTTTCACAAGTTGAAGGCATTGACTATACTGAAACCTTCTCCCCTATTTCCAAAATGAATTCTATCTGACTTGATCTTTCCCTTGCTTCCTCCTTTAAATGGGAAGTCCATCAGATGGATGCTAAATCCGCCTTCTTACATGGAGATTTGCATGAAGAAATCTACATGGAACAAACCCCTGGCTTTATCCAAAAAGACTCCAGCCTTGTTTTTCACCTTAGGAAATCTCTCTATGGTCTCAAACAAGCTCCTCGGGCTTGTTATGCCAAAATGGATAGATTTCCCTTAGATAATGGCTTTTCTAGGTGTCATTCCTGACAACACTTTCTACACCAAGAAGGAGGGTAATTCCTTCACCATCCTTATTCTTTATGTTTGTGATATTATCCTTATTGGTAGTGATCCAAATCATATAAACCATGTGAAGTCTAGCTTCAAAAAGAAGTTTGAAATGACAGACTTAGGACACTTGCATTATTTCCTTGGTCTTCAAGTCTTGCAATCCAAGGAAGGCATTACCCTCTCTTATTCCAAGTATTCCTGTGATCTTCTACACCAATTTCACATGGAAGAATGTAAGCCTGCTCCTTCTCGCTTTCAGTCTAGAGTCAAGCTTTCAATCAACTGTACTACCCTTGAAGTCGATGCTACCTTATACCGTCAACTTGTTGGTAAAATTTTGTATCTAACCCATACCCATCCTGACATTTCCTTTGTCATTGGTCTTGTCGCTCAGTTTATGCACCAACCTCATGAAAGTCACTGGAAAGAAGCTAAAATAATACTTCGATATATTCGAGGTACAGTGCAGTTCGGGATTCATTATAGTGCAGGAGCATCTCCCTTGTTGATTGGTTTCACTGATTCTGATTGGGCTGGTGACCTTGATGATCAAAAGTCCACTGCAGGATATGTATTCACTCTTGGTTCAGGACCTATTACTTGGTCTTGTAAGAAACAAAGTGCCATCTCCCTTTCTTCAGTAGAAGTAGAGTATCGTGGTGCAGTTGAAGCCAGCAAGGAAGCCATGTGGCTTCGTCAGATCCTGTCTAAATTTGGTCTTCATTAGCAACATCCACCTACAATTTGGTGTGATAATCAGAGTTCCATTCAGCTATGTAAAGATCCAATTCAGCATCAGCATATGAAACACATTGAACTCCACATTAACTCCATCAGAAAGCTCATTCATGATCGTGTTCTTGAAGTGCAGTATTGTCTGACTAATGATCAAGTAACCGATATCTTTACGAAGGCTCTCACAGAAGCGAAGTTTACCAAACTTTGATCCATGCTTGGAGTTCAGGAAATTTTTCATTAAGGGGGGATAGGCTCTAATGCCTCCTTCCTTCTCCTATTGTGTCACTTTTGTAAATCCTTCAATCCTATCCCAATTTTTTCTTAAGGGGGGATGTTAGGATATTTAGACACATAGGAAATAGGCTGCTTTTGTGTCACCTTTTTAAATCCTTCAATCCTATCCCAAGTTGTTCTTAAGGGGGGATGTTAGGATTTTCCGACACATAGGAAATAGTTAAGAATAACTTAGTCTAGTGTAGAGTTAGGTAAAGTTTGTTTCTTTACCATGTAAATTTGTAACTTATAATCTGACGGTCACGATTTGTAGTGATCCGACGGTTATCTCTCACCTTGGTATTAACGACACTTGATCCGTGGCTTAACACCCGATTGGTCCATGATCTCTATTTAAAGAGCGTGGAGGGTCATTTGTCCGGTAACTGTTTATGAGAGAAACATATGTAACTTTTCTTTTATATTAATAAATTCCCTGAAGTGGCCACGTTGGCTCAGGGCGTGGACTGTTTTAAGCACGTGATTATACCGGTGTACTGATTTGTGATCTGTTTGTGAGCGGTGACCTTTGATTCTTGATCTAAGAAACTTACTCTATAAATTCCTATAGTCAACTCTCACTTTGACTAATGAGTAATCAGGTTGTTCATAAGTAAAACAAAGGTTTTATTGTAATTTATCCTCAACAGGATCCAATGTTATGAAAACCATTTTGCAGTAGCATTGATTACTCATTACTCTTCAATGTAGTTATAAACATGAATCACACATCTCATGTCAAAAGTAGAATACTGCATATATCTATCAATATGTAGATTGCTATAATCATATATCAATCAATATGTAGATTTCTAGAATCATTCCTTAACTAATGTCCACCAATAGCATACCTCAATTTCTTTTCTCTTAAAAAATCCCAACGACACCAGTGCTGTAACCTTTAGCTCTGATACCACTTGTAACATACCCCGATAACCTCACGTGGAAATGAAAGACGTTAATTTTTTTTTATACAAATTACCCACGGGTAACTATCCAAATCACTATTAAATATTCCTCAGTAATATTTAGATAGAATTTTCACCAGTTCATAGTGTAACCTTTAGAATAAGAATAGTAAGTTGCTTAACCATTAACAACCACTATTGTAGTACATTAACATAAAATTGTATGATGTAACCTTGCATTCATTTCATTATTCATGTAGTCAGCTCATACTTGACATTATGAATGTCACAACAAGAAAGGAATCAACATCATCAATCTTGACACAATAATAAATCACATCATTGAACACTAATATACCCTGGAAACCCCGTAGGTTGAAAACCATCAAACGTTTAATTTTATTATTAAACACTCATGAGGGCGTTCACCCCTCACTCAATGGCTTATAATAGAGACCATCCGTTAACCATTGTTATAAATATTACAAGGAAATATACAAATATCTAGCTTAAAGCCATTACAATAATTATGATAGCATTTACCCACTAATCTTCATGTCTTCATATCTTGGTGGCATAGATGTACCTACAATGTACCATCATACATTGGACCATCCTGCAGCTCGCACTTATCTGTATGAACCATTAATCATTTACCTGCCACCATGCTAAGCGTAATAATTCCTTTGTACAAGTTAACATCATGTCTTGATAATGTTTTCTTCAACATACATTGATGTCAAGATTTATAAAGTATTAAACAACCCATTCATAAATCTATACTAGCGATGCTTCTCCATCTAGTCATGTACATTCATGACATGCAAGTAAAATATCTTGACATGCTTCCTTTAACAGCACTTCATATGTGCTAGTTATAAGCAATCACATTTACTGATATTTCCCTCACATAAGCACACATTCCTGCAAGACAATAGCTACATCTGCCAAGCATTTCTTTAAAATAAATTGTTACATTAGTAACGATCTCCGTGCATGCGATTTACATAAATTTAATCAAAATAGCTAACCCTTAAGCTATTAATTTTGGTTCATGTAAAAAGAGCTAACAAAACAAATGTTGTTCCTATGCATACAAATGCATATAGTTTCCAAACTAATTTCCAATGGAATTTTTAACACAATCAAGCGTGGAGACACACTTTTCCTTTTCAAAGGAATTTTAGCATAATAAGGCATGCAAAACATGTTTCCTTTTCCGTAAAACTTAGGTAATAAAACATATAAATACATGTATTCGTTTCCAAATATTATACAAACATTACCCACATAGATATTCCAAGGAAACCAACACATTAATATGGGTTTTATGCATGTAATCCTTCTTCTTTTCCAAAGTATATTTCCCAAAGTAGGCTAACTAAACATGCTATCATTTCCCACATACAACTCTATATTATTTCCAATGAAAGATAATACAAATCTTGCATGCATATGCATGATCTTATTCCAAAAGAAACTAACATAATAATTATGATAGCATAATGTATTCACATATCAATGTTTCAAGATGGTTATAGCTCAATAGATCTTCTATCCATGCAAAGAGCATAAATCTCCAACACAATCACTATTCTTTTTGCATGCAAGAGCTTATCATAACAACTCTTCTTTAACGTAGGCAACCCATTATTCCCTTCTTAGAATTCTACCATCATTAACTATTTGTTTTATGTAAACAAATGCATACTTCATTTGCAACAGGAAGTTAACATAACCTAATTTTACTGTCTTTATACTTGTAGTTTCACATGCTTCCCTTTCAGGAAATGACCATAGATGACGATATTTTATGCTTAAAACCTAAGAAACATTCACAAGGTTAACTTAAATTTTTATGCATTCTTGTTCTTGTATGAACAAGATTCATATGCATCTTTGATAAAAATAGTCTTTATTTTTCATTAATTCATACACAAAACCCGTATCCAATATTTGTGCACTCATGTAGTCGTTAAATGAAAACGTAGCTAACATTTGCATACAAATTCATGGAAACTCTTCCAAAAAAATTAATCTAACTAACTTTTATCTTTTATTTTTCACCACCCATGAAAATATATCACGAATTACCCTCTTTATTCTACATTCATTTTCAAGAAAATAACTTGGATTTTTTATCATTTCATAAACTAAATTAGTACAAAATCCCTTTTTAAATAAAGAACACGCATCATCTTTTCTTGCGTATGCAATATTATATAAATATTTATATATTTCTTTCCATATATTTAACATAATCAACTATTCTTTGTGCATGGATAAAATATTTCTTTTCCAAAAAATATAGCATAGTAGATATTAAATAAAATCTAATTTGTACACTAGATATATAAAACCTCTCAAATAATCGAGCTCCTCTCGACATTCATATATAGCATAGTAAATATTAAGTAAAATCTAGTTTGTGCATAAGATATATAAAACCTCTCAAAGAATCGAGCTCCTATAGACATTCATTTATAGAATAGTAGATATTAAATAAAATCTATTTTATACACGAGGTATATCAAAAAATCGAGCTCCTATAGCCATTCATACTTGATCAGAATGCAATTGTAAAATATAAATAAAAATGAAAGTAAGGTATGGAGGCTTACAACCAAGATTTACCATCTTCTACTTTTTCTACATCTGAAATGAATTTTGAAATGAAAACCCTAAGCCAGGGAGAAAGATGCCTTAGAGTGCAGCCTTATGCACTAAAAGGAGCCGCATGTTCCTTCTCCAATTATATAATAAAAATCCTCTCAAATAATCGAGCTCCCCTTGACATTTATATATAGCATAGTAGATATTAAGTAAAATCTAGTTTGTGCATAAGATATATAAAACCTTTTAAAGAATCAAGCTCCTCTAGACATTCATATATAGCATAGTAGATATTAAGTAAAATCTATTTTATACACAAGGTATATCAAAAAATCAAGCTCCTATTCGAAATGAAAACCCTAAGCCAGGGAGAAAGATGCCTCAGGGTGCAGTCTTATGCACTGAAACAAGCCGCATGTTCCTTCCCCAATTATTTAATAAAAATCACCGTAGTTTAGAAATTTCACCTCCTAATATGCACTGAAAGAATCCGCATGCTCCTCGTCCAATTATTTAATAAAAAAGGCTCACCACCATCGATGCTAGCTTCTCCCTGCCTTCTTAGTAATTTGTAATGTTTTGTAAACAAATTACCAATCTGTCAAAAATGTTCACATATTTATGTTCCCTGTATCCCATGGGTGAAGATTTGAGCCCGCCCTTAACCTCATTATGGAGAAAGGCATTGGCATAATAAATTTTCTATGACTAATTTTTGATAATCACAACTAACTCAATAAGGGTTTGTTTTCAACTAATTTTTTATAATATTTAATTTGTAAATGTATTAATCTTTTATGGTATGAATGTTACAATTTGAAATGATTTAAAAATCAACAACTTCTACTTGTAATTATTTATTATTGATTTCCTATAAATATACTCCAATTCATTTTATTTTTAATACATTATAAATTATTTTTATTCTTATTAATTTTAAAAATTTTAATGAAAATTTTTAAAATAATAATTTGTATAATTAATCATGTTCTTAAAAATTATTTAATAAAAAATTACTGAAATAAAAATTTATTGTGAAAACCTTTTCTTTTAAAACAATAAAGTTAAGTCAGTTCGTTTAATGTTGATGACACTGGTTGTCAATGTATTCATGATAGGTTCAATTCCCTTTTCAATTGGGGCGATGCATATAAACATGTTGATGAAGATGTAGTTCTACTAAACTTATTAAAAAAAAAAACATGAAATTAAATTATAAAATAACTATAATAAAAAAATTATTCTGTAATAAAAAATTAAATACTAACACTTTTCAAATCTTGATACAATATTTGGCCAAAAACCACATGACATTTTTGCAATGTTCTTTGAGAAAAGTAATTTAAAATATCATTTCATTATACACATTATATTTAAATTTGAATAATTTTTGGAAAATAAAATATTATTTTAATTAATTAAAATAATAATAATTACCATATTTTAAAAATGAAAAAATAATATTTAATTCTTTATCATATTTCAAAAATTTATATAATTCAAATCATTATAAAGGAATGATATTAATATCTTTTAAATAACTTTCTCACACTTATTTTAGAATATTTTTTTAAACAAAATAATTTATTTGTTCATTAATCTCATCTCATCCAAATTATAATACTTTATATTTTTATGATAATATATAAAATAAATTAGCATAATTTAAAAATATTAACTTACGTATTTTTTAATTAATTTTATTAAAAAAATTATATATATAGAAAATGTTGTGTTCCTCAATCATGAATTCCAAAAATAACTTGAACATAAAAATCTACACATCCATAATCATTATTGAAATATGCATATTAAAAAATTAATAAAATTTCTGCATTTTTATGCATTGTTCTACTGTGCAATGAAAATATGTTGTGTACATTTTTAATGAAATTTTAAATTCAATAATCCATCTTCGTTATTGCAATTAAAAACAATAAGGGTTATTTAAATTTAAATTGGGTAAATCCAAAGTTGCATACGGCCGGTAAAACTCTTTCTCCTATTTTATAAGTCTCAAGTAAAAGTTAAAAAGGACTTATTGTATAGGTAAAGTAAGGCTGCTTGTATTTGTTTGTTTTTTTTATCTTTTAAAAATACATTTCCAATACATTTCCTTCCTGTGATAAATTTGAAAATATATACGGTCTCATACGAGTAAATTTGAAACTATAGACGGACTTCAAAGAAGTAAATCTGAAAAGAATGGATTATAAAATCCAAAGAATATCTATAGTGATGTAGAGAGGTTATTGGTAGGGAGGAATGAGGTCAGATAAAAAGAACAGCCCCTACAAATTTAAGAATATCTACATATAACGCTACTATCTATCTGTTACCTTCCCTATCATACATATGTCATCTTCCATATCGATATGATGATAGTTTACCTAGCACCATAAATTTGTTTTTATTTGTTCATTCACCTATCAAATAATATCAACTAACATCACATGGATTAATGAACACATGTTTAATACCATACAAATTTTTCCACAATGGAGTTATATGTCACTCAAAAATTCTTATGTGACAAATTTAGATGCATCTTTGACATTGTACAAGATTAATATGAAAGAAAGTATTTTTAAGGTTTATTAGGTTAAAAATAATTTATGGGATAGATTGCTTTTTTATTTAGATTAATTAGAAAGAAAGTATTTTTAATGTTTATTAGGTTAAAAACAATTTATGGGATAGATTGCTTTTTTATCTAGCTCTTGTATTTATCTTTTTAGTTTGTATGATAGATTGCTTTTCCATCTGGCTCTTGAAATAGATCTTTTTCCTTGTGGAGTTTTACAATAAATGCTCTCAATTTCTCGACAAACTCTTCGCTGAATAGATTATCCAAGGAGCTAACTGCGAGAATACTTGCATAATTTACCGTACTATTTCCACATTCCAGGAAGAGCAAAAAATACATACTCTTTCCTCCCACATTTCTTTTGGCCTTTTCCAAGGCCCTGTGGGTTGATGAGAATTAGTCCTTAAATACACATAGTATGTGTCAACAAAATAGTATTATCAGATTTAGATAAATGTCTTTCGGATTAATCACATCATTAAAATTAGGTTTCATTAGGATTAAATAGAAGTTCTAACCAGCTAATGAAGAAACTAATAAATCTAATAAATAATAGAGATGCATCATCAAATTATTAATAAAATAGTATAAGTCTGATGACATCTCAATACTAATATGACAATACAACACATTATTAAGAAATAAAAATAAAACCTATTAAACCAATAAATTATATATATATATATATATTAAAATTAATAAAACCTATTAAACCAATAAATTATATATATATATATATATATATATATATATATATATATATTAAAATTAACTTTATCCATAATCATTTGATTTTTAACTCAAATATTAACTAATAAATAGTCAAAGCGAATACGTTATACTTCCTGTGGGCACGATAATAAAAGCAAATCTTAGCTTTCTTTTCCCAATGCAAGGAAGTTCAAAATACGCTGCTAAACTCTATGCACTAGCATAAAAACTCACACATACAAAGAGAAAATATAAAAGATGTTTGCGTAAATTGCGACACATACAATTAAACTAGTTTTGGAACTACGTATTTCACATAACATTAAAAAACACATTTTATGATATAATTAATTTTAATATATATATATATATAATAAAATTATAAATTTAATATATATATATATATGATTAAGTTAAATACTAAATTGGTTTATGAGATATTTTTGTTTATAATGCTTGGGTTTGTGATGAATTTTTTGAGTAATACTTGGGTCTGTGGTGAAAATTTTGCAGTGAATTTTCTCCATTACTATTTGGGTCTGCGGTGAATTTTTTCCATTACTACTTGGATTCTGTGGTGATTTTTTCTCCATAAATTTTCGGACCTCGGCACTTCAGGTCTGCTATCCAGTTTGTTGGTGCACACATTCCTTATCTTTTTTTAATACATATCTGCTCATATATTCTCAAGTATGAATAATTCACCATAGCTACTAAAGATTACCAAAAGTAGGCCTAGCATCATATATTCTCAAATATGAATAATTCACCACAGCTACCAAAGATTACCAAAGGTAGGCCTAGCACAGTTACTCTACAGAGCCTTTATGAGTATATAGAGTCTTTATAAAAACGTAGAGAAGAAAGATAAGTCAAGCTACAAACCGAGTTAGAAGCCATGCTGGAAAAAAAATTCACATCTCTTGAAGACAAGATCCAAAAACAAATAGAAAATAAAATAGAACTATTGGAGAATAAAATGGAGGCAATGGAAACTAAGTTGCAGGTCATAGAAAAACAAAACCAAGATATGAACCAAACATCCCAACAAGGAGATGTTGATAATATAGAGAGTCTTAAAATGAAGGACATGATTAAAGAACTAGAAGAAAAATTTAACAACAATCTCACCATAATAGTGGAGCAGGGTAAATTAGATATCAAACCATTAAATATGAAATGAAAAAATTGATCGAATTATACCATGAGCATAATAAAAGGGCCTTGAACCTTATAATCTTCAGTTTGAAAGATGAGGCAGATGAGGATAGTTTAGCCATAACCCAAACATAATTACATAATAGATTACAAATTGAAACCACTTGTCTCACAAAAGGAACAAGGTTAGGGAAATTAAATAAGAATAAAGGAAGGCTGATCTGAATAAAGGTGAGCTCTACTGACCATAAATATGAAATACTTAGTAAAACCTCAAGTCTAAATGGAACAAGAATATTTATAAATGAAGATATCATTCTAGAAGATCAAGCAAAATTAAGAAAGGAGGTTCAAAAGGTAAAAGAAGCTAGGAAGGAATGAAAATGGGCAATAATCAGAAATAGAAAAGTAGTTATTCGAGATAGAAACCAAAAAGATAGTAATAAATAGAAATTCAACATGCTCCGTATTCTTTCTTGGAATTGTTGGGGCTTTCCATGGAACAAAGGCCCCAAGCAAATTTGGATCTCAAATGATGTTGATATTATATTGCTTGTTGAAATTTGGGAGCACGAAGAATCTAAGGTCCCTAACATAGATGGCTTTGCACTATGGTCTACCTGGAACAAGCGATCCTCCAGTAGAGGCATTGGGGGCATAGCTTGCTACATTAAGAAGAACATCTTCCCCCATGCTAGGATTTTTAAAAACGACCCTTACAACCAATATAGTTGGATTGAGATTACCGACATTAATGAAAAAATATCTACATAGAAATCTGTAATTTTCCCCCCATTAATTCTAACTTCTATAAGAAAAGAATCTAGATAAAAATAGTCCTTACAATGGTTTAGAGAATGATATTTCTAGCCTAAGGAATGAAGGTTATATCTTTTTAATGGGTGAATTTAATGCTCGAACTTCAAGCAACCAAGCTATTCTTCTAAGCAATCATTCCAACCCCAATCCTCTTTGGTTAGACGAAGACCTTACTCTGGGTAGCCGGTACAAAAGGAGCTCTGAAGACCTCAGGGATAATTTGTTCGGGTCGGAGCTAGTCAAGATCTGTAGTGCTCAAGATCCCATAATTTACAACAGTCTAAAGAAGTGGCCCAATTCTAGCAAGATGACCTGCATCCATGGGCTTGACAGAAGCGTGGTAGACTATGTTATTTCCGATCTCCCTTTATACAACGAAATAAGAAATTTTGACATTTTAGACGACCACGAGCCTGACTCTGATCATAGGCCTTTACTCATAACTCTCAATTTTGTCATGCATACAGATCCCATAGAAGATAATCCTTATAGTCAAAAGAACTTAATCTTTGATAGAAATAAAAACGATCTCTTTCTAAATGAATTAAAAACCAATTTTCTTCCTTTATCTAGTATAGACAACATAGATGACCTCTATCATAATTTTACTGCAACCCTCTCATATTCTATTAACAAGTTCTCAATTGAAGTCTCAGGTAATAAAATAAAGAGCAAACCAACCCATGGTATGACAAAGATTGTAAAAGTGTGAGGAGAGAAATTAAGGAAGTTGTTGATGAATCTCTAAAAATTAATAAGATAAAAATCTACAAAGCCCTAACTAAAAGGAAAAAAAGGCAATATATTCGTAAAAGATAAGAGAATCTCTTACACCTCTCTAAGGTGGCTTCTAAGAAATTTTGGAGGCAGATTCTAACTAGGAAAACTAAAGATAATAATAAAATTCCTTTACACGACTGGAATTCCTATCTTAAATTTTTTTATGAATCTCCAAATGCTAGGGATTTTGAAACCCTCCTCACAACGAAAGAATTTTTCTCATTAGAAGACATTGATTTTGGGGTTAAACGCTTGGCAAATGGGAAAGCTAAAGACATTTAAGGTTACCAGGCATAAATCTTAAAAATTGGAGGTCTTGTCTTCATCCCCCACATCCACAAGCTTTTCAGCCAAGAAATTAAGAAAGGGTTCCCTAAACCTTGGACTCAGAGCCTCATTATCCCTATTTTTAAAAGTGGGGATACAAATAACCCCTATAATTATCGAACAATTATGATCAGCCCTCCCTTCTCCAGGTTATATGGTATTATTTTGGAAAAGAAGTGGAGCATTTGGCTTGAAAGTGAAGGTAAGAAAGCTAAAGGCCAAGCGGGTTTTATAAGGCAACACTCAACAATGGACCACCTTGTTACGCTTAAGATCATTGTGAAGGAATGCCGCAATGATAAATCCAATCTCTTCTGTTTCTTTTTGGACTTTAGAAAGGTTTTCGATACGATTCTTAGAAATAACCTATGGAATAGATTAGAAGAGCTAAATGTTCCTTTCGAGCTAAGAGCGGCTGCTATAAGGTTATACGAGAATGTAATTGCTAAGTTAAAGAGCAATGAGGGGTGGTCGAAAGATATTAAGTGTAATATCGGAGTTAAACAAGGTTGCCCCCTCTCCCCTACCCTATTTGGCATTTACATTGAAAAGCTAGAAGGTTGTTTAGTGCAAGCACGATGTGTTGGCACGATCTTAGTTGGGATAGTCATCATCCTTCTTCTCTATGCAGACGATATTTCTCTTCTCGCAAGGTGTCGATCTGATCTTGATAAGAAACTTAGACTTCTTAAGGATATCTGCTCTAACATGGGTATGTCTGTTAACAATGACAAAACAAAATTTATGAAAACCGTTTTGCAGCAGCATTTATTACTTATTACTCTTCAATGTAGTTATAAACATGAATCACACATCTCATGTCAAAAGTAGACTACTACATATATCTATCAATATGTAGATTGCTAGAATCATATATCAATCAATATGTAGATTTCTACAATCATACCTTAACTGATGTCTACTAGTAGCATACCTCAATTTCTTTTCTCTTAACAATTCCCAAAGGCACCAGTGTTGTAACCTTTAGCTATGATACCACTTGTAACATACCCCGATAACCTCACATGGAAATGAAAGATGTTAATTTTTTTTTATACAAATTACCCACGGGTAACTATCCAAATCACTATTAAATATTCCTCACTAATATTTAAATAGAATGTTCACCAGTTCATAGTGTAACCTTAAAATAAGAATAGTAAGTTGCTTAACCATTAGCAACCACTATTGTAGTACATTAACATAAAACTGTATGATGTAACCTTTCATTCATTTCATTATTCATGTAGTCAGCTCATACTTGACATTATGAATGTCACAACAAGAAATGAATCAACATCATCAATCTTGACACAATAATAAATCACATCATTGAACACCAATATACCCTGAAAACCCCATAGGTTGAAAACCATCAAACGTTTAATTTTATTATTAAACACTCATGAGGGTGTTCACCTCTCACTCAATGGCTTATAATGGAGACCATCCTTTAACCATTGCTATAAATCTTACAAGGAAATATACAAATATCTAGCTTAAAGCCATTACAATAATTATGATAGCATTTACCCACTGATCTCCATATCTTCATATCTTGGTGGCATAGATGTACCTACAATTTACCATCATACATTGGACCATCCTGTAGCTCGCACTTATCTGCATGAACCATTAATCATTTACCTTCCACCATGTTAAGCGTAATAATTCCTTTGTACAAGTTAACATCATGTCTTGATAATGTTTTCTTCAACATACATTGATGTCAAGATTCATAAAGTATTAAACAACCCTTTCATAAATCTATACTAGCGATACTTCTCCATCTACTCATGTACATTCATGACATGCAAGTAAAATATCTTGACGTGCTTCCTTTAACAACACTGCATATGTGCTAGTTATAAGCAATCACATTTACTGATATTGCCCTCGCATAAGCACACATTCCTGCAAGACAATAGCTATATCTGCCAAGAATTTCTTTTAAATAAATTGATACATTAGTAATGATCTTCGTGCATGCGATTTACATAAATTTAATCAAAATAGATAACCCTTAAGCTATTACTTTTGGTTCATGTAAAGAAAGCTAACAGAACAAATGTTGTTCCTATGCATACAAATGCATATAGTTTCCAAACTAATCTTCCCAATGGAATTTTTAACACAATCAAGCATGGAAACACACTTTTCCTTTTCAAAGGAATTTTAGCATAATAAGGCATGTAAAAAATGTTTCCTTTTCCGTAAATCTTAGGTAATAAAACATACAAATACATGTATTCGTTTCCAAATATTATACAAACATTACCCACATAGATATTCTAAGGAAACCAACACATTAATATGGGTTTTATGCATGTAATCCTTCTTCTTTTCCAAAGTATATTTCCCAAAGTAGGCTAACTAAACATGCTATCATTTCCCACATACAACTCTATATTATTTCCAATGAAAGATAATACAAATCTTGCATGCATACGCATGATCTTATTGTAAAAGAAACTAACATAATAATTATGATAGCATAATGTATTCACATATCAATGTTTCAAGATGGTTATAGCTCAATAGATCTTCTATCCATGCAAAGAGCATAAATTTCAACACAATCACTATTCTTTTTGTATGCAAGAGCTTATCATAAAAACTCTTCTTTAACATAGGAAACACATTATTCCCTTCTTAGAATTCTACCATCATTAACTATTTTTTTCATGTAAACAAACACATACTTCATTTGCAACAGAAAGTTAACATAACCTAATTTTATTGTCTTTATACTTGTAGTTTCACATGCTTCCCTTTCAAGAAATGACCATAGATGACGATATTTTATGCTTAAACCTAAGAAACATTCACAAGGTTAACTAAAACTTTTATGCATTCTTGTTCTTGTATGAACAAGATTCATATGCATCTTTGATAAAAATAGTCTTTATTTTTCATTAATTCATACACAAAACCCCTATCCAATCTTTGTGCACTCATGCAGTCTTTAAATGAAAACGTGGTTAACATTTGCATACAAATTCATGGAAACCTTTCCAAGAAAATTAATCTAACTAACCTTTATCTTTTATTTTTCACCAACCATGAAAATATATCACGAATTACCTTCTTTATTCTACATTCATTTTCAAGAAAATAACTTGGATTTTTTATCATTTCATAAACTAAATTAGTACAAAATCCCTTTTTAAATAAATAACACACATCATCTTTTCTTGCTATGCAATATTATATAAATATTTATATATTTCTTTCCATATATTTAACATAATCAACTATTATTTGTGCATGGACAAAGTATTTCTTTTCCAAAAAAATATAGTATAGTAGATATTAAATAAAATCTAATTTGTGCACTAGGTATATAAAACCTCTCAAATAATCAAGCTCCTCTGGACATTCATATATAGCATAGTAGATATTAAGTAAAATCTAGTTTGTGTATAAGATATATAAAACCTCTCAAGGAATCGAGCTTCTCTAAACATTCATATATAGCATAGTAGATATTAAGTAAAATCTATTTTGTGCACGAGATATATCAAAAAATCGAACTCCTATAGCCATTCATACTTGATCAGAATGCAATTGTAAAATAAAAATAAAAATAAAAGTAAATTAAGAAAACTTACAACCAATATTTACCATCTTCTACTTTTTCTGCATATGAAAAGAATTTCGAAATGAAAACCATAAGCCAAGGAGAAAGATGCCTCAGGGTGCAGCCTTATGCACTAAAAGAAGCCGCATGTTCCTTATCCAATTATTTAATAAAATTCACGGTAGTTTAGAAATTTCACCTCGTAATATGCACTGAAAGAATCTGCATGCTCCTCGTCCAATTATTTAATAAAAAAGGCTCACCGCCATCGATGCTAGCTTCTCCCTGCCTTCTCAGTGATTTGTAATGTTTTGTAAACAAATTACCAATCTGTAAAAAAATGTTCACATATTTATGTTCCCTTTATCCCATCGGTGAAGATTTGAGCCCGCCCTCGCCCTCACCCTCACCCTCACCCTCATTATGGAGAAAGGCATTGGCATTACAAATTTTCCATAACTAATTCTTGATAATCACAACTAACTCAATGAGGGTTTTGTTTTCAACTAATTCTTTATAATATTTAACTTACTAAATGTATTAATCTTTTATGTTATGAATGTTATAATTAGAAATGATTTAAAAATCAACAACTTCTATTTGTAATTATTTATTATTGATTTCCTATAAATATACTCCATTTCACTTTATTTTTAATACATTATAAACTATTTTTATTTGTATTAATTTTAAAATTTTAATGAAAATATTTTAAAATAATAATTTGTATAATTAATCATGTTCTTAAAAACTATTTAATAAAAAATTACTGAAATAAAAATTTATTGTGAAAACCTTTTCTTTTAAAATGATAAAGTTAAGTCAATTCGTTTAATGTTGATGAGGTTGGTTGTCAATGCACTCATGATAGGTTCAATTCCCTTTTCCAATTGGAGTGATGCATATGAACATGTTGATAAAGATGTAGTTCTACCACACTTCTTAAAAAAAAAAAACATAAAATTAAATTATAAAATAACTATAATAAAAAATTTATTCTGTAATAAAAAATTAAATACTAATATATTTCAAATCTTGATACAATATTTAAAAAATGAAAAAATAATAATTAATTCTTTATCATATTTCAAAAATTTATATAATTTAAATCATTCTAAAGGAATCATATTAATATGTTTTAAATAACTTTCTCACACTTATTTTAGAATATTTTTTAAAAAAAAATAACTTATTTGTCCATTAATTTCATCTCATCCTAGTTATAATACTTTATATTTTTATAATAATATATAAAATAAATTAGCATAATTTTAAAATATTAACTTACATATTTTTTTAATTAATTTTTAAAAAAAAATTATATATATAGAAAATGTCATGTTCCTCAATCATGAATTCCAAAAATAACTTGAACATAAAAATCTACACATCCATAATCATTATTGAAATATGCATATTAAAAAATTAATAAAATTTCAATTCATTTTATGAATTTTTATGCATTGTTCTGCTGTGCAATGAAAATATGTTGTGTCTACATTTTTAATGAAATTTTAAATTCAATAATCTATCTTCGTTATTGCAATTAAAAACACTAAGGGTTATTTAAATTTAAATTGGGTAAATCCTAAGTTGCATATGGCCGGTAAAACTCTTTCTCCTATTTTATAAGTCTCAAGTAAAAGTAAAAAAGGACTTGTTGTATAAGTAAAATAAGGCTGCTTGTATTTGTTTGTTTTTTTTATCTTTTAAAAATACATTTCCAATACATTTCCTTCCTGTGATAAATTTGAAAATATATACGGTCTTATACGAGTATATTTGAAACTATACACGTGTAAGAAATGGCTAAAATGACACAATACAGAAACATAGTCATATATTATGCACAAATGGTGTATGTGCGCACACACTCACACACACAGATTACAGTCAGATTACTCTATTAAATAGAGTTTCTGAGATCCAACTTATTCCTAATTTAGAGAGAGAGGTTGAGAGAATTTCTCAACCCTCACAAACCAACTTCTTAAATATTGAATGTAAGCATTAACTCCAACATCCCCCCTTAATGATTACATTACATGAAAATAACAAAATAATCAAGCTTATCAGTAGATGCTCCATCAAGTTGCCTCATAACCCTCGGAAAGGTGTAGTTGGCAAGTTGGATTCCCGAGTTCCCTTCCTCAACTCCCGAATCAAGGACCTCCCGAAGTCAATTACCGAACAGCATCCCAATCTGTCGCATAACCTCATTAGGAAACCACTTCCATTTCTACCACTAATGAGGGACCCTTCCCTAGATCCGTAACTGCCATACTATCTGGACAACCATCCATATTAAGCCTTACTGCCACTTGATCTTTAAGTACTGGCATCAGACACATAGTTGAACTGTTGGTTATTCTTAAAAGAGTTTAATAGGTTCACTCTCTTCATTGAATTCATCATCGGAATTCAATTGGTATTCATCTGTGGTTATATTCGCTGATTCTTTCCCTTTTAACACATCACTCGCATGACTTCTGCAATTCCATGTTGTATGCCCAATTTTCCTGCAATAGTAGCATTCAATGTCACCTTTGTTTGCATTTTTATTTCTCATCCTTGACTTTGTCCACAAGGCATTTTCTACATGAGAGTTCTCTTCTGCATCCTCCGGTTTCAGTCGCTTTTCCTCTCCGAGAAGTGCTGCAATTGTCTCTTGCAATGTTTGTGTAGACATTTGACTCAAAGTGAAAACAACATTACTATAACTTGAAGGAAGACTATTTAATAATATAGCTTTCGCATCTTCATCCTCCACCTTAGTCCCAGCTTCACTTAATTGTCTTAAAAGAGACATTAAATTATTTACATGACTGGACATAGATGTCTCCTCATTCATTTTCAGACTAAATAATTGCAGTTTTATGGAAAATTTTGCATTTGTAGATTTTACACCAAACAACTGAGCCAAATGTTCCCATATTTCCTTCGATGTTTTAGTAAGATCTACATGATGTAATTGCGAATCAGAAAGAGCAAGTCCAATAATAGACTTAGCTTTGTCATCTCTATTTTTCTATTCAAGTAACTCTTTGGCATCTGTAGGTGCTGCTTCTGAACCATTCACTATTCCCCACAAGTTTTTATTCATTAATTGCAGTTGTATTTTTACTTTCCATGAAGGAAAATTCAAACCACTGAATTTGTCTAACACCATAAACTCCATGATAAAAGAAGACAAAATAAAATACCTTTTCTAAAATGGTGAGAAAATTGTGTTTTTGTAGCTCGCCCAAAAAACACTACTCGCAGGATTTAGATACGAATGCTGCTTCTTCAAATACTCCGTTGTTTGACCGCTTTGGCACTTCAATTTTCATTTTGTCTTTTACAAATAAGCGCAGAAAGGAGTTGATAATAATAATAATGGAGAATGTCAAAGTCCCAAACCATCATATATGCAAGTTGGTGAAATGCACGGCAAATTGTTTTATTCTATCAAGTCAAATATCACAGCAAAGGATATCGATCGATTCTATGCTCACCTCAAATAAACTTGGAAGCCTTTATTATTTATATTTACTGTGATATGAAGAGATAGATGATACCATGAATTAAGTCAAACAGACGGGATCGACCTTCTCACAGAATCAATGGGCTTCCATTGCCGGAGTTTGCCTACGTCTGCTAAACACTTGAACTCTGCCTGCGCAATCGTTGCAGAATTGCAACCCCTCGTGTGATAACTCTTTGCAATAGTCAGTTCATCAGGCGGCCCTGCACATGGTCGGATGCCGCAAGAACCACCATTTTAAAGATCCTGATAATTCCAGAATGTTCTCAGTCGATCGCCGCAAAGAATTAAAGGTCAGATGAAAACTTTGAATCGCAGTTACAAAACCCCCACCATTGCTCGATCTTGAGAGCTCTCCCGGATCAGCAATCCGGTCCACGGTCGCAGCAAATGATTCATGCACGGCAAAGATCAACAGTGAAAACTCCTCGCTGCGTCCAGACGCAATTCAATTAACATAATCTCCTGCTCCAAAAACACAGACTCACACCACACAGGCCATTCTGCGCTCCGATACCATGTAAGAAATGGCTAAAATGACACAATACAGAAACATAGTCATATATTATGCACAAATGGTGTATGTGCGCACACACTCACACACACAGATTATAGTCAGATTACTCTATTAAATAGAGTTTCTGAGATCCAACTTATTCCTAATTTAGAGAGAGAGGTTGAGAGAATTTCTCAACCCTCACAAACCAACTTCTTAAATATGGAATGTAAGCATTAACTCCAACAACACGGACTTCCAAGAAGTAAATCTGAAAAGAATGGATTATAAAATCCTAAGAATATCTATACTGATGTAGAGATGTTATTGGTAGAGAGGAATGAGGTCAGATTAGAAGAACAACGGCTACAAATTTAAGAATATCTACATATAACGCTACTATCTATCTGTTACCTTCCCTATCATACATATGTCACCTTCCATATCGATATGATGATAGTTTACCTAACACCATAGGTTTGTTTTTATTTGTTCATTCACCTATCAAATAATATAAACTAACATCACATGGATTAATGAACACATGTTTAATACCATACAAATTTTTCCACAATGGAGTTATATATCACTCAAAAATTCTTATGTGACAAATTTAGATGCATCTTTGAAATTGTATAAGATTAATTAGAAAGAAAGTATTTTTAATGTTTATTAGGTTAAAAATAATTTATGGGACAGATTGCTTTTTTATCTAGCTCTTGTAATCAACCTTTTAGTTTGTATGATAGATTGTTTTTCCATCTCCCTCTTGTAATAGGCCTTTTTCCTTGTGGAGTTTTACAATAAATGCTCTCAATTTCTCGACAAATTCTTAGCTAAATAAATTATCTGAGGAGCTAACTGCGAGAATACTTGCATAATTTACCATACTGTTTCCACATTTCAGGAAGAGTAAAAAATACATAATCTTTCCTCCCACATTTCTTTTGGCCTTTTCCAAGGCCCCGTTTCACAACTGAGTTGATGAGAATTAGTCCTTAAATACACATAGTATGTGTAAACAAAATAGTATTATAAGATTTAGATAAATCTTTTTCATATTAATCACATCATTAAAATTAGGTTTCATTAAGATTAAGTAGACGTTCTAACCAGCTAATGAAGAAACTAATAAATCTCGATGAATAAATAGTAGAGATGCATCATCAAATTATTAATAAAATAGTATAAGTCTAATGACATCTCAATACTAATATGACAATACAACATATTATTAAGAAATAAAAATAAAACCTCTTAAACCAATAAATTAAAAATATATATATATAATAAAATTAACTTTATCCATAATCATTTGATTTTTAACTCAAATATTAACTTATAAATAGTCAAAGCGAATACGTTATACTTCCCGTGGGCACGATAATAAAAGCAAATCTTAGCTTTCTTTTCACAATGCAAGGCCGGTTCAAAGTATGCTGCTAAACTCTATGCACTAGCATAAAAACTCACACATACAAAACAGAGAAAATATAAAACATGTTTGCGTAAATTACGATACATACAATTAAACTAGTTTTGGAACTACGTATTTCACATAACATTAAAAAACCCATTTTATGATATAATTAATTTTAATATATATAAATAATATAATATAATATGGTAAAGTTAAATATTAAATTGGTATATAAGATATTTTTTTATATAATATATTTTATTATATAATTAATTTTATATATTGTAAATAAAATTATAAATTTTATATTATATATATATATAGATATATTAGAATATGATAAAGTTAAATACTAAATTGGTTTATGAGATATTTTTGTTTATAATGTTTGGGTCTGTGGTGAATTTTCTCCATTACTATTTGGCTTTTGTGGTGATTTTTTCTCCATAAATTTTCGGACCTGGGCACTTGAGGTCTGCTATCCGGTTTGCTGATATTCAGGTGCACACATTCCTTATCTTTTTCTAATACATATTTGCTCATATATTCTCAAGTATGAATAATTCACCACAACTACCAAAGATTACCAAAGGTAGGCCTAGCATCATATATTTTCAAGTATGAATAATTCACCATAGCTACCAAAGATTACCAAAGGTAGGCTTAACACAGTTACTCTACAGAGCCTTTATGAGTATATAGAGTCTTTAGAGAAAAATAGAGAAGAAAGATAAGTCAAGCTACAAAACGAGTTAGAAGCCATGCTGGAAAACAAATTGACATCTCTTGAAGACAAGATCCAAAAAAAAATAGAAAATAAAATAGAACTATTGGAGAATAAAATGGAGGCAATGGAAACTAGGTTGCAGGTCATAGAAAAACAAAACCAAGATACGAACCAAACATCCCAACAAGGAGATGCTGATAATATAGAGAGTCTTAAAATGAAGGACATGATTAAAGAACTAGAAGAAAAAGTTAACAACAATCTCACCCTAATAGTGGGGCAGGGTAAATTAGACATCAAACCATTAAACATGAAATGAAAAAATTGATCGAATTAGACCATGAGCATAATAAAAGGGCCTTGAACCTTATAATCTTTGGTTTGAAAAAGGAGGTAGACGATGATACTTTAGCCATAACCCAAACAGAATTACATAATAGATTACAAATTGAAACCACTTGTCTCACAGAAGCAACAAGGTTAGGGAAATTAAATGAGAATAAAGGAAGGCTGATCCGAATAAAGGTGAGCTCTACTGACCATAAATATGACATACTTAGTAAAACCTCAAGTCTAAATGGAACATGAATACTTATAAATGAAGATCTCATTCCTGAAGATCAAGAAAAATTAAAAAAGGAGGTTCAAAAGGTAAAAGAAGTTAGGAAGGAAGGAAAATGAGCAATAATCAGAAATAGAAAAGCAGTTATTTGAGATAGAAACCAAAAAGATAATAATAACTAGCAATTCAACATGCTCCGAATTCTTTCTTGGAACTGTTGGGGCTTTCCATGGAACAAAGGCCCCAAGCTAAGTTGGATCTCAAATGATGTTGATATTATATTGCTTGTTGAAATTTGAGAGCACGAAGAACCTAAGGTCCCGAACATAGATGGCTTTGCACTATGGTATACCTGGAACAAGCGATCCTCCAGTAGAGGCATTGGGGGCATAGCTTGCTACATTAAGAAGAACATCTCCCCCCATGATAGGATTTTTAAAAACGACCCTTACAACCAATATAGTTGGATTGAGATTACTGACATTAATGATAAAAAGACCTACATAGCAATCTGTTATTTCCCTCCATTAATTCTAACTTCTATAAGAAAAGAATCTAGATAAAAATAGTCCTTAAAATGGTTTAGAGAATGATATTTCTAGCCTAAGGAATGAAGGTAATATCCTTTTAATGGGTGAATTTAATGCTCGAACTTCAAGCAACCAAGCTATTCTTCTAAGAAATCATTCCAACCCCAATCCTCTTTGGTTAGACGAAGACCTTACTCTGGCTAGCCGGTACAAAAGGAGCTCTGAAGACCTCAGGGATAATTTGTTTGGATCGGAGCTAGTCAAGCTCTATAGTGCTTAGGATCCCATAATTTGCAACAGTGTAAAGAAGTGGTCCAATTCTAGCAAGATGACTTGCATCCATGGGCTTGGCAGGAGCGTGGTAGACTATGTTATTTCTGATCTCCTTTTATACAACGAAATAATAAATTTTGACATCTTAGACGACCATGAGCCTGACTCTGATCATAGGCCTTTACTCATAACTCTCAATTTGGTCATGCATAGAGATCCCATAGAAGATAATCCTTATAGTCAAAAGAACTTAATCTTTGATAGAAATAAAAACGATGTCTTTCTAAATGAATTAAAAACCAATTTTCTTCCTTTATCTAGTATAGACAACATAGATGACCTCTATCATAATTTTACTGCAACCCTCTCATATTCTATTAACAAGTTCTCAATTGAAGTCTCAGGTAGTAAAATAAATAGCAAAACCAACCCATGGTATGACAAAGATTGTAAAAGTGTGAGGAGAGAAATTAAGGAAGTTGTTGATGAATCTCTCAAAATTAACAAGATAAATGTAGAAATTTGCTGAATAATGATTAATTATCCACCGAGACTATCCTCATCACATACAATTCAAATTTATATGCAACACATAATCTCTTCCACTCAGATCATCACACATGCAGAAATAAAACAAGCGATAGCACATCAATTCATCATACACATTAACACAGTATGTATGGGGAAAGCTTATAGTTGAAAACCCCGCAGCTATTGTGTATATTATAATGGAGAAAAAATGTAACAAACTTAGTACAATACTCCTCACAAGTACTCAGTACTGTCTCATGAAGTTACACACAAACTAGCTTGGTTTTGAACAAGTCACAGGTTCAAAACACATCCACTAATTGCCTGCCTCTATTGCGCAATCAAGGCTGGTCTAATGAGAGATCCAAGGTTCGAATCTCCTTGGCTTGAAAGCGCAATCATCATGGGAAATTCCTCCAAGTGTGGTGCAAATCTCATGCACAACTGATGTCGCCACTGATAGCTAACTCCACCCTTTCATCTACCTCTTTCACTGGTCTCCACTGAACTGATCATGCACTGTAGTGAAGTGATGTGTTCTTGAGTTGAATAATGAGTTACTAATTAATGAATTAAATAATATTTAATTCACTCCACTCATAACTAATTGATTAGCTAATTAAACTAATCTCAACTAGTTCAACTAAAATAAACAGAACACAACTCCACTAGCTGTCTCATTAACTCCACCAAAATTCTGCCACTGAAGTCCTAACTGAAGTCAACCATGCATGAGCTCACCAAACCCATAGGAATAGCGTAATTCCTCTGTCAGATGCATGAGCCACTTCCAAGGCTCGAACTGAAGTGCTCCAAGAGAGTAAACTGAAGTTTATAGTCCAAATATTATTAAGGGTAAATAATATTTGGCTTCCCTATTTTTAGGATAGGCAGTCTAAAAATAGACTTCGACCTATCGACCTATAGGTCAAAAAATAGAGTCCCATCCATTTTTACCAACATGACCAATACTCCAAGAATAACATACTGCAACCCCTGGACCATGCTCCATATGTCTAAAAATAGACATAGTCTAAAAATAGACTTTGCGCCAGAATTCGCCTGCGGGCCCACTTAGTGAAGGCGACTTCATTTCACTAAGCTCCATCATCTTGCTGAATTTTCAACACTCCCTCTCAGCAAGATATGGATTATCTGCAACCCCTATCCTGCCTCTGTGGAATTCGAACTTGCTCCTGGTGAGCGCCTTCGTCAGGATGTCGGCATCCTGATTCTCTAGTGGGAACATATGAAAGCATCATGATTCTCCGCTGAACACAATCTCTGATATGATGGTACCTGATGTCGATGTGTTTGGATCTATCATGAAATAATGGATTATCCGAGAGTTTAATGCAACTCTAGTTATCATAGTAGATCATTGTAGGCTCCAAATGCAACCCGAACAATCCAACAAGGATCTTCCTCATCCAAATAGCCTCGCATGCAGCCAAGCTAGCTGCCATGTACTCGGCCTCTGTTGAATTGAGTGCCACGGATCTCTGTTTCCTGCTGTACCAGGAAACTGCTGTCGACCCAATGCTAAAAACTCCTCCAGAAGTGCTCTTCTGGTCCGTTGGGCTCCCTGCCCAATCTGCATCAGTGAAGCCAGAAAGCTTCGCTCCATCCTCCTGTCTGTACCATAGACCATATCCCGATGTGCCTCTGATATAGCACAATACATGCTTTCCTGCCTTCCAAAAGAGCTTGGTAGGCTTAACCATAGCTTGCGAAAGCTGGTTAACTGCATAGCATATATCAGGTCGTGTATTGACCAGATACATAAGCGACCCCACCAACTGTCGATAGACAGTGGCATCCACTACCTCCGCTGAAGTAGCATCCTCCTTCCTCCAACCACCAGGAAGAGGAGTGTCAACAGGCTTGCAGCCTTGCATGTTGAACCTCTCCAGAATCTCCCGGGCATACTTGCCCTGAGAAACAAACAGTCCTCCGCTGCGCTGCCAAATCTCCAATCCCAAGAAATAATGAAGGATGCCCAAGTCATTCATCTCAAACTCTCGTGCAAGATCCTCCTTGCATGAAAGTATCAACTGCTCATCGCCAGTCAAAATCAGATCATCTACATACAGTACGATGATCAACAGCTTCCCCTCCACCACAATCTGGTACAGGTTTGGATTCGCCTCACTCTTGGAGAATCCAAGCCCGGTGAAGTAGCTGTCTATCCGAGTGTACCAAGCACGAGGTGCTTGCTTCAGCCCATACAGTGCTCTCTTGAGTCGGCACACATGCGACTCAGTGCTGAAGATCTCAAAACCTTCAGGCTGCTCTATGTACACCTCTTCCTCAATAACTCCATTGAGGAACGCAGTCTTCACATCCATCTGATGAATGTGCCACCCCATCTGCGCTGAGAGAGCAAGGATCGTCCGTATGGAAGAGTACCTTGCGACAGGTGCAAAGGTCTCCTCATAATCGATCCCCTCGATCTGTGAGAAACCACGGGCGACAAATCTCGCCTTGTACTTCTCCACACTCCCGTCAGCCGCCTGCTTCACTTTGTAGATCCATCGCGAACCCACCACTGATTTCCCCTCTGGTCTTGGGACAATCTCCCATGCACTGTTCCTGACGATCGAATCATATTCTTCGATCATGGCATCAACCCATGCGGGTTCCTCCACAGCTTCCTCAAAAGAGGATGGCTCCGTCACAACACATTGACTCACAAGAGCCATGTATCCAGTGTATCGATCCGGTGACTGCCTCTGTCTGCGTTGTACTGTAGGTGGTCCTGCAACCTTCTCTGCATCTCGAGCCAGTCGCTCAGCTTCTGTAGTGCTCATGCGGCCTCTGATGGTTGGCGTTGCATGGGTGGTTTCTTCCACCTCCTGAACTTCCTCTTGTGGTTGATCCACATCCGGAAGCTCCTCCTTAGGAACTAACAGCTCCTCATCTGCATGCAAGTGTAGCTCCCTCTCAAGCGAACACTGCATGGCTTTCTCCTCCTGGAATTTTATATCCCGTCGCACAACAGTCTTGCGACTGTCTGGCACATACACACGATAGTTGTGAGGTGTATCAGTGTACCCCACAAATATTCCAACTTCAGCAGTTGGATCCAGCTTCCTTCTCGCATCCTTCGTCACATGCATGTAGACAGGAGAACCAAAGATCCACAAATGGGAAATATCGGGCCTCTTGCCAGAATAAGCCTCCTCCGGTGTACTCATGCCAAGAACCTTGTGAGGACAACGGTTCTGCACATACACTGCTGTATTGCATGCCTCAGCCCACAAGTGAAGGGGTAGGCCCTGATCATGCAACATCGCCCGTGCGGCACCCACGATCGTTCTGTTCTTCCGCTCAGCCACCCCGTTCTGCTGTGGGTTATGGGGTGCGATGAGCTCTCTCTGAATCCCTTCTGCGCTGCAGAACTCCTTGAATTCGGCCGAGATGAATTCACCACCGTTATCACTCCTTAGAGCAATCACCTTCTTCCCCGACTCCTTCTCGACCAGTGCTTTAAACTCACAGAACTTCGCGAATGTATCGCTCTTCTTCTGCATGAAGAAGATCCGGCACTTTCGAGAGAAATCATCAACAAAGATCACATAATACTTGTGCTTTGCTGTCGAAGCAACTGAGAAAGGACCACACGTCTGTGTGAACTCTCTCAAGGATCGTCGTGGCGCGACTATCCTTCTCGTGAAAGGTGGCTTTCACATACTTCCCTAAAGTACACCCCTTGCACTGATCTGACTGCGCAAGAGTGCCCTTAGGAAGTCCAGTAGAAATCTGCTGCAGAATATTCAAAGCTCCATGATGAAGGTGGCCCAATCTCCTGTGCCACAGTTCGCCCTCATCATCCCGGCTCACCACTTCTCCCACCTTGCATGCCATAGCTGCGCAGTCATCTACCTGCAACTGATAAAGGTTCTTGGTTCGAACCCCTATCTTCCGGGTCTCTCCAGTAGTCTTACTGCGCAGGAAGGCTTTTCCTTCGCTGAAGACCACATCATAACCCTTATCTTCCAACATCGCCACAGAGATCAAGTTCTTCTTCAATCCAGGTACATGCATGACATCCTTCAATACAAAGGGTTTACCAGACTCCCTCTGAAAGGATATGGTACCGATACCAGTCGCACTGTATCTACCATCATCGCCCATCTCGATGTGCACACCCAAATCTTTGTCCTCCAGATCTGAGAACAAATCTCGATCTCCCGTTATATGAAATGACGCACCGCTGTCCAAGAACCACACCGATCCCATCAAACTTGAAACCAAGCATGCGATCAGTGAAAAGTCAAGCTCGAACTGTGAAGCCAAAGCTTCTCCATCTGCAGATCTTCCCGCTTGCTTGTTTTTCTTCTTCTTTGGACAATTGGTAGCATAATGTCCGTGATCATGGCAGTGAAAACAATTCACTTTCGCCATATCCTGCTTCTTGCCCTTTGCACCGGAATGAGAAGTTTTCTTACCCTTCCCCTTCTTTGCTTTGGGAAACAAAGCGCAAGTTTCTTCATAAGCTCCCTTTGATGAAGATCCATCTCGAGTAGTCCTCCTTATCTCCTCCTGCATGAGATCCACCCAAAGGCGCTCCCATCCCAGCAGCTTCTCCCGACCATTGAAACTATCTTGATATGAGTGCCAAGCCTTCGGAAGACCAAGGAGAGCCAGGTCGACCATGTTCTCGTCTTCGACAGTCACCCCCACACTTCCCAGCTCATCTCTGCACTGAGTGAACTTCGTGAGGTATTTGGCGATACTGTCGCCTTTCTCCATCTTGATGTTCCTGAGCTTATCTTTGAGCGCCAGCTTCCTTTGGTCGCTCTTACTCTGGAATAGATCCGTCAAAGCTTTCCACATTAAATATGGAGTAGCCTTTCCATGCAGGCTGGATACAATATGATCCTTGACGCCCTCCAACAGGATCCTTCGACACTTCGCCATCTTCTTTTGCCATGCATCGACTTCAGCAGGATCGGTGGGCTTTTGGACATCCGTATCTACAAACTCCTTGAGACCATTATCTTCTAATACTGCTTCCATGCGATCCTTCCATGCAACATAATTCGAACTGCCTTCAAGAGCATATTCGAGTCGCAAACCGTTGAAAGACATTTTCAACACTAGCACCAAGAAAACAAAACTGCTGCAAAATTTCGAATTCCACCTCAAAGCTCAACCGCTCTAGATCTGCGAGAACAAATTATTTCTAGCACAGAGATTGACTGCAAGGGGCATTTACCAGACCTTTCACTTTCCGAAGAAAGATGAATCCGGAGGCTACCTGGCCCGCATGCAGACTCTGTCTACCGAAATAAGTTTGTAATCACTGTGATGATCAATCTCTCCTTCAATAGCTCCGATACCATGTAGAAATTTTTTGAATAATAATTAATTATCCATCGAGACTATCCTGATCACATAAAATTCGAATTTATATGCAACACATAATCTCTTCCACTCAGATCATCAAACATGCGGAAATAAAATCAAGCGATAACACATCAAATCATCATACACATTAACACGGTATGTATGGGGAAAGCTTATAGCTGAAAACCCCGCAGCTATTGTGTATATTATAATGGAGAAATCATGTAACAAACTCAGTACAATACTCCTCACAAGTACTCAGTACTTTCTCATGAAGTTACACACAAACTAGCTTGGTTTTGAACAAGTCACTGGTTCAAAACTCACCACCAATTGCCTTTCCTCTATTGCGCAATCATGGCCTGTCTAAATAGAGATCCAAGGTTCGAATCTCCTTGGCTTGACAGCGCAATCATCATGGGAAATTCCTCCAAGTGTGGTGCAAATCTCATGCACAACTGATGTCGCCACTGATAGCTAACTCCAACCTTTCATCTACCTCTTTCACTGGTCTCCACTGAACTGATCATGCACTGTAGTGAACTGATGTGTTCTTGAGTTGAATAATGAGTTACTAATTAATGAATTAAATAATATTTAATTCACTCCACTCATTACTAGTTGATTAGCTAGTTAAACTATTCTCAACTAGTTCAACTAAGTTAAACCGAACACAACTCCACTAGCTGTCTCATTAACTCCACCAAACTTCTGCCACTGAAGTCCTAACTGAAGTCAACCATGCATGAGCTCACCAAACCCTTAGGAATAGCGTAATTCCTCTGTTAGATGCATGAGCCACTTCCAAGGCTCGAACTGGAGTGCTCCAAGAGAGTAAACTGAAGTTTATAGTCCAAATATTATTAAGGGTAAATAATGTTTGACTTCCCTATTTTTAGGATAGGCAGTCTAAATATAGACTTCGACCTATAGGTCAAAAAATAGAGGTCCATATACTTTTACCAACATGACAAATACTCCAAGAATAACATACTGCAACCCCTGGACCATGCTCCATATGTCTAAAAATAGACATAGTCTAAAAATAGACTTTGTGCCAGAATTTGCCTGCGGGCCCACTTAGTGAAGGCGACTTCATTTCACTAAGCTCCATCATCTTGCTACATTTTCAACAATAAAAATCTACAAAGCCCTAACTAAAAGGAAAAAAAGGCAATATATTCGTAAAAGATAAGAGAATCTCTTACACCTCTCTAAGGTGGCTCCTAAGAAATTTTGGAGGCAGATTCCAACTAGGAAAACTAAAGATAATAATAAAATTCCTTTACACGACTAGAATTCCTATCTTAAAAAGCTTTATGAATCTCCAAATGCCAGGGATTTTGAAACCCTCCTCACAAAAAAAGAAGTTTTCTCATTAGAAGACATTGATTTTGGGGTTAAACGCCTGGAAAATGGGAAAGCTAAAGACATTTAAGGTTACCAGACGGAAATCTTAAAAATTGGAGGTCCTGTCCTCATCCACCACATCCACAAGCTTTTCAACCAAGCGGTCAAGCAAGGGTTCCCTAAACCTTGGACTCAGAGCCTCATTATCCCGATTTTTAAAAGTGGGGATGCAAATAACTCCTATAATTATCGAACAATTATGATCATCCCTCCCTTAGCCAAGTTATATGGTATTATTTTGGAAAATAAGTTGAGCATTTGGCTTGAAAGTGAAGGTAAGCAAGCTAAAGGCCAAGCGGGTTTTAGAAGGCAACACTCAACAATGGACCACCTTGTTACACTTAGGATCATTATGGAGGAATGCCGTAATGATAAATCCAATCTCTTTTGTTGCTTTGTGGAATTTAGAAAGGCTTTCGATACGGTTCCTAGAAATAACCTATGGAATAGATTAGAAGAGTTGAATGTTCCTTTCGAGCTAAGAGCAACTGCTATAAGGTTATACCAGAATGTAATTGCTAAGTTAAAGAGCAATGAGGGGTGGTCGAAAGATATTAAGTGTAATATCGGAGTTCAACAAGGTTGCCCCCTCTCCCCTACCCTATTTGGCATTTACATTGACAAGCTAGAAGGTTGTTTGGTGGAAGAAGGAAATGCTGACACGATCTTAGCTAAGATAGTCATCATCCTTCTTCTCTATGCAGACGACATTTCTCTTCTCGCAAGGTGCCCATCTGATCTTGATAAGCAACTTAGATTTCTTCTCTACCATGGATTTGTCTGTTAACACTGACAAAAAAAAATTTATGATGATCAAAGCCAAGAAGGATACTTACACTAATTTTATGTATGACAATAGTAACTTCGAGGAAGTGTCTTCCTACAACTACCTAGGAATTGATATTCATCACAAGCTCAACTGGAACTATAGCATTCAGAAAAGGATTAATGGGGGGTGGAAAGCTTATTTTGGTCTTGAAAATAATTGTAAAATGGAAAACCTCGTAATGTGGGATTGAAATAAGTTCCTCTTTGAAACTTTAGTCACTCCTGTTATCTTATATGGATGTGAGGTTTGGGGTTGCAACATATCTAGAGAATCTTGGAGAAATATTGAGAAAATCCAGAAGCATTTTATAGCGTATAACCTTAAAATTAAAAGCAATACATCCTATCCTATTCTCCTTATAGAAGTGGGTCTTTCCCCTATCGAGAGCCTAGCTATGACTAGGCTTATGTTGTACAAGCACAAGATCAATAGCATAGGAGACCATAGACTTCCTAAGCTAGCTTTAAATTCCAACCAAAACCAAGTAAGGCTTAAACGAGGTTGGTATAAAGACACCAAGGCCTGGTTAAACCATTGGGAGATCGATGAGAATGTTGCATTGCAAAACATCAATAACATTAAAAAAATTGTTACTTCTAAGTTCAAAGAAAAAATGTGGTGTGAGAAAGATCTAGCAGCTAAAAGAAAATTAAGGTATTATAAGGAGGTCATCAACCCCACCTTATAATATCAAAAGTATCTCTCTATTTTAAGTAGCTCAAAGAAGAAAATTAATATAGCCAATATTAGAATGAACTCTCATGAGCTCCATAGTGAAACAGGTTGTTGGACAGTTCCTAAAACACCATGGATGGAAAGGATCTGTCATCTCTATGAGAATATGAACATCGAGGATGAAAATCACTTCCTTTTAGAGTGCCCCGCGTACAACCACATTAGAGCTCAATTTCATAATCTTTGTTTCAATACTGACCTTCCTAGCCTTTTAAGATGTCAAAATTATAGTGAACTCGGGAGGCTTCTCTCCAAGCTTTTTGAGCATAGGAATAAAATCTTAAATCAAATTAAATAACTCTTTTCTTTAGCTCTGATAGACCAAAGATTGGTCTCAGTGGAAATTAACCATCATCATCATCATCATTATAAAAAAAATAGACAAAAAAGAATTTTGACACAAACAAAAATCTTTAAACACACTTTAATTTGACTATTAAACTTTAAAATACTATACATACTCTATTCTTTGGATTTGAATAAATAAAAAAATCACATTACTCTTAACTCTTAAATACAGTGGAATTAAAAAATCTATTTTCAAATATATTTAATGCAATTAATAAAATGATTTAAGAAATTTTAATAACTCTATAGTTTTCTTGTCTTTATTTGAAATTCAGTTAGTTTTCACCTACCTTAAATAGACTATCGGTTTCCTGTCTGAATTGTTGATTGCTGATTAATGTTGTCGATTTACAAGTTTGAAAGTTTTTGAAATTTGGATACTAACCATGCTAGTACATCCAAAAGAGTCTCCATTGAGAAAATATTTTATCACAACTCGCTTCGTTCAACGTAGCGTTACAACCTAATTAATTTTTTTAATTTTTATCTTATTAATTTAAATTTATTGTACAGATTAGAGTTCAATCCGCATAGGAGTACATTACTTATAAATCATTACTGAAAAAGAGTAAGACGCAACTAGGATTATGATGGAGCTTTACAACAATATGGTGTCAAAAATCACCAAAATTTTCAGAAGCTTGGTTAGTTTTGCATTTGCACAAAAATTATCTTTATAATTGAAAAAGAAAGGAAGTATCTTTAAAATTGAAAATGAAAGATAGTAGAAGATTCAAGTGGCTTTCTACAAGAGTGATGTTTATAAGTGTTAGCAACCCATAAATTCTGTCATATCAGGTGGTGGCTAAATAATATTGGATAGCCTTCAAGAAACAATTTTGTTACTAAAATTGTTGATGCTTAAATTCTTTTGATAATATCCTATCCTTTGGATAATCGTCACTGTTGTTTCCCTTCAGAACTCAGAAATCCTGTTGATTTCCAAGCCAAAATATTGCTGCAAGCATCATTTCCCTTTTCCCCTTTTACAAAATCTAACCTCATTTCATATCCCTCTATTTCCCATGAAAACCCTCATTTTCATGTTTTTCCCATTTTTCCTTCATCAAAATCCACTTTTACAAGGTTTAAAACCCATTTTTAAGCCTTATCGGAACCCTCAATTTCCCTTTCAAAATCATTGAAAAACTATAGAAACCCACATTTTTGACTTAAGCCCCTCGGGCTCAATCTTAGACCCCTTTTTTCCATCGACCCTCGATCACATCATTTCCCATGCGCCCGCGGCCCCGCAATCGGGCACCAAGCCATGCTTTATATTAATATTTCTCGGCTATAGTTTAAAACCTTAGTTTATATTGAAAATTCGTCGGTTTTATTATTATATTATAAATCCCCGCTGGTTCAAATTTAATTCATTCCGCACCGTTGATCTAATCTGTAGATCGGATGGTGCGGAGTCTGTCTCCCGGTGGTCCCCACATTCGACTAGCCGATTAACGAAACCGCGCTGTTTTCATCGCACCACCTTTGGGCAAAGGCAAGTTTTCCCCAATCGTCAACGATTCCATATATTGTGTGACACGCATCCCCTGTACTTTTTCAGATTCACTTTCTCATCGCGCATTATCGTTCGTACGCGGACGCCCAACGATATTGCCATGCGCCGTCCGATCTGGGGCGGGCCATCCAACGGCTATCGCTCGTTGAAGATGCCTGATAGTTAACCGAGCTACGGCGCGCCATCCAGTTAATCTCCGCCATCGATCTGATCTACAGATCGACGATCCATATTCCATCGCCCTGATTCTGTCGCCCAGTGAACAATTCTTTGTTTTTACTTTCCCCCTCGCTCTCGACTGTCGATCTCTGCGCGATCGACGGCTATGATTTAATCTTTCTTCCACCTTCTTTGATCAATCCTAACCGTTGGATGATGCCATCCAATGGCCACGCTTCCTCCACATGCCTCCGTAGCAATAAACCTATAAATGCATGGATTTTATAATAAGTTGTTTGTATTGTGCAGGGTTTCGAGGTTTTATCACCTTTTTTTCGAGGAAAATTCGAAGGCGGAGGATGACGATCCTCCCGCCTTCGATTAACCAAAGAAAATCATCACAAGGTGTTGAAAACACGTTTCATCAGTGGTCCTTCAGGCATTGATGCCACATCACCCTGCGCAGCTCTGTTTATCAGAAAAAAACCATGGATGGGGCACAGTCAGAGAGTATCAGTGACGAAGAGCAGAATTTACCAAAACAAAGGATTAAAGATAGATTTTATGGAGATTACGGCAAAGAACAATTATTAAAATCCTAAACCCCGATTTAAAACATTGTTTAAAGAAAATCTGAAGTGTTTTATCGATAGGAAACCCTCCACCACCACAAATTGAAGCAAATTGATCCCTCTAGCTACCAAGACTCCACCTGTGCCTCAAAGTATTCAATCGGAAGCCAAATTTATTAATTGGGATCATATATTTGTCTCAAAAAATAGCCAAAGAGTTACTTCTTCAAGGGAATTCAATGCAAGAAATATTTGCAGAGTTACTTTGATGCCACACAGAGCCTCAAAGGTCAACAGAAGCTCTCACCGAGCTTAAAAATTTATGTAAAAAATTTAAGACAAAAGATATATATGTAAGTTTCTTCATTGAGCCCCTCAAAGGCCAAGAAGCCATTAAGTCTGTATTATTTGTAATTGGAGATTCTTATCAGATCACACCTCCTCATTCTTCTATATATACTTCTGAAGGAGATGAGTGTTGGTTGTTGGTTGTTATTTGATCACAAGTTGTAATATTGAAAATCTTTGAAATAAATACATAGTCCGTTGAAGTTGAAGGAGAAATTGAAGTCTTGGAAACCTTGTTGATGTTGTTGCATGCTTGTTCCTGAGAAGGCTCTATCATTGGATCCATGATCTTGGCTGTTGGTGAAGTATTCTGAAATGTTTTATGTTTTCCCCTATTTTCATTATGTTCCATAATTTCTTACTACAGTAGGTTGAAAGCATTAGGCTAAGAAATGACTCCTGGAAGCACCTTAGACCTGTTCATCCTTCACTATTTCATGTTTTCTTCTGCTGAAGTATTTTAGAGGCTTTAATCTTTCTCTTTAGTCTTCATGCTTGTTTATTTCCTTAATAGTTTGAACACTTGGTTTCAGCATGATTTATGGTTATCCCTGCTTGTCCGTTGCCACTTAAAAACTGTTATTGAAGTCTCCCTTTGAATTTCTTTGCTTGCAGTGAATCAAATAGGTTGGTTTTGATCTTGCCCTTTGTCCTCACTTAAACAGTTGGCTTAAATGTCTTTTATAGTTGTGATCATAGATGTGTTAGGTGTTCCCTCTTCTATGACTGCAATTATCAGTGAATCTTTTATGTTTTCTAAATCATTTGAAATAAAATCTTTGAGGAAATAGGGCGTTCCCCGAATCTTAGATTTTCATTTTAAAAGTTGTTTTGAAATTATTATTTGCTTAAAGGTGTGATTTGTAGAATTTATGGTTAGCCCTGTCGATCAAAGAGCTCTTTATTGTTCAAATTATGCTTTTGAATTCCCTTTGTTGAGAATTAAACCTCTCTTTCCAAATCATTAATGTTCATCTCATTCCAAAAACAAAAGGATCCCGTGGCCAAGTTAGATTTTCCCTTTGATATCTCATATACATTGATGATTTTGTTATGACCTCTTCTTGACTCCATTGCCCAATGAACCAGATGTTTCTCCATTCTGTGTATATTTCCTAGACCTTTCATGTTCTGCTGTATCAATTCAACCCAACCAAACAAAAAAATGAATACCTGCACTTAATAACTAGTCTAAAACCAATACTCAAAGCACACAATATAAACCTTTGCAAACAAAATTTTGAGAGATCCCTCTGAGAACAGAAGGACTAGATCCTGTAACTCTAAAGATTGGTTCTGATGTTGCCTTATCTTTTTATTTGCCAAACTATCAAAACACGGGACACCAACATAATGGTGATCACAGTGGGAAATTTCTGAGTCAGTGACAATCTAAGTACCCCTTAGGACTCTAGAAATCTCTTATTTTCAAAGACTATCCAATTATTATCAGCCACCTCATCGCCACCAACATAATGGTGATCACAGTGGGACACTGAGTAAAATATTCAGAAAACAAAACACTCACTGTCTAGCAAAACATAAGTAACCTTCTTCAAGCACTACCAAGCATAATGGTAATCATGATAGGACCTTTGAATCAGTGACAAACTAAGTAACCGTTAGGATTCTCATAAAGCCTTGTCAAACCTTGAATATTTCAGTTACCAAGCCATAAGAGTAAAGTCTATACGTTTTGACACCCTAGCTAAGTGTTAAATCAGACTTAGAACACTCTTCTAACCTATAAGACCAAAATAACTTAGAAAAACCCAAAACATTTTAGTTTCGCTTCATAATAAACTTGGTGGTGGACCATAAAACCTTTTACCTCCAAGAGAGCTAAAAATTCCCACCCGGCGACTCCACAATCCTAAATTAAGACCTTAAGACTCCACTAGGAAGACCCCAAGTCTTAATAGGATCTTACAAACTCAGCTATAAGGCTTTAAGATTAAAAATTTTCGTTCTTGTAAAAATATCAGTTAGCCTATTACAAATTTTCATATTTGGTTAAACTTTTATTTTTTAAACTGGGTCTGAAAAACATAGCATAGTGGCTCCTAGAAAGATTCATACTAGAGCCTACCCTAACCCAAACCCACCGGGAATAGTTGACAACCCTGAAAGTATTCTTAGGAATTATCCTAAGATAAAATTATCAATTGTTTTCAGATCACCCTTGAGAGCTAATTCAGTTCCTGAAAATATTTCATCTCTACAACAATCTCAAGTTGACTTAGTAAATCCATTTAGAACTAGGTCTCTTGGTTATTTAGATCAGTTAGATTCTGAGTCTTCACTATCAGCTCCTGAAACAAGTGAACCTCTTGGTAGCAGAGAAACAACACCTCCCGATTTACATTTCCTTCACAACTTAGGTGTCTCTCATCCAAGATCAGCTCAACGGTCTATTCCTGGTCCATCCACTTTTTCTCACCCTTCATCCACTGTCCAAACCACTACACCTCAGCCCACTGTTCCTGTTATTAATTCGCTCCTTGTAAATCCACCCCCACCACCTATCATGGCATCATGGTATGCTCCCCTAGTCCTTCCTATACCATTAGTCAGCCTTCCACAGGACTATCAGTCCAAAATTCCATTATATGATGCTAGCAATGCTACAACTGCATCACAACATGTAGATAAAATGAATGACTACTTTGACAGAAATGAAATTCATGATGATTCTGTCAAGCTTAGGTTATTTTCTCAAAGCCTAGGGGGAGAAGTAAGAAAATGGTTTAAAGGTTTAGCCCCCCATAGTATTAATGATCTCCAAGGCTTCCATCAAACATTATTAAAGAAATGGGAAGTAAATAAAAATCCTCTCCAAGTCCTTTCTGACTACAATAACCTCCATAGAAACACTGGGGAAAGTGTGCAAGCTTACTGCACTAGATTCAATAGTGTGTATAATGCACTTTCCCCATAACTAAAACCTCCACAGGGCTCAGCTTTAAAAAAATTTCCTGAAGGGTTTGACTCTGACATGACCTATCAGCTGAGAGAAAGAGATTTTGCAACTCTTGAAGATATGCAAAAGGACGCTCTTTCTATGGAAGTCAACTTGATGGAGAAGAGAGAAAGAATGAAAACTAAGAAGAGAGTATCTTTTAGATAAGAGTCCACTCCTACTTCAAGCTCAAAAATGGAGAGAATGTTAGAAGAAATGATGAAAGAGATGAGCATAATTAAGAGAGCACAAGAAAATCAAAATCAAATTGCTCCTCAAAATAGAAATCAGAATTGTAGAAGAGAAAACAATCAAGACAAACATAACGAGAATGACCAACAGATTAGACCTCCCTTCCAACAAAACTATGTAGATAAATATGAGGAAGATATGGAGTTGGAAAGGTTGGAAGAAGATCATGTAAACTTGATTGGATCAGATAGTGGAGATGATGTTTTCCTCACTAAGGAAGAACAAGGATTCTTCTCTTATGATCAAAATACAAACACCTATGAAGACTCTGATGACTATAGATTGGGTTTTAAAAATGCAATTATGGAAGTACATAAACGGTATGATCTTAGGAGTAAGGGAAGCGTAGATAACTTAAAAGACAAGAACACTAATACTGCTGTCAAGAAAAACGTAGAAAATCAGTCCAAAAAGAAAGCAGAGAAGACCAACACTTTGGCTAAGAAACCTAACTTAAACAAAGACAAAGGGGTCCAGCCAAATATTGAAAACAGTACCCCTGGCACTTCAGCTAGTGGTCCTAATAAAACTATCCCAATTACCAGTCCAAACAAGGTTCAACAAATCAAAATTGCTGAAAAGAATTCAATTGAAAAAATAGATGCAAATATCAACAAATCAATTATTCCTTTTAGTTTTGAGGGAGAGATTGCTAAGATAAAAATTGCCATTCCCCTAGCTGAACTAGTAACCCAAGAAGTGTACGAAAACCAAGTTTTGGAAGCTTTGAACCTAGAAACTGATACTGACACCTTAAACTTGACAGATGAAAAACCTGAGTTGTTGTTTGGTCCAGAAGTTGAAGGAAAATACCAAGAAGGGTCTGTCCCTCCCTTCTATGTTAGCTTGAACATACATGAGAAAATTTTACACAATGCTAATATGTTAGACTTAGGAGCTTCACACAATCTAATGCCCAAGGTAGTGATGGAAAGTTTAGGCTTAGAAATTACTAAACCATACAAAGACTTGTATTCCTTTGACTCAAGCAGAGTCAAGTGTTTGGGTTTAATCAAAGATTTATGTGTTACTCTAGCTCAGATCCCTGCTAAGAGTCTAGTTATGGATATAGTTGTAGCTGAAATTCCCCCTAAGTATGGCATGCTCTTATCAAGATCTTGGGGAGCCAAACTTCAGGGAAGCATTCAAATGGACATGTCTTATGCCACCATTCCCATTTTTAACCAAAATAGAAGACTTTATAGGGAATCTCACATGAAGTACATGGTGAGAAACATAGACAAACCAAGCAACTCTCCAATCTATTCTATTCAATCAAGTTTAGATTCCTTTATATTATGTAACAAAGATTAAATTACTCAACAAGATAAAGAAAACATAGACCCAATCAATTCACCACAACAATCCAATCTTCCCTTCAATAAAATTCAAAACATTACCAATCAACAACAATAAGAAAATGAAAATAAGGATGGCATACTTTGGAAAATAAATTTTGATGGATCTTGTAATAAAACAAGTGCAGGAGAAGGTGTGTGGATTTAAAATACAAAATAGATTTTTTCATAAAAATTGGATTTCCCATGCACTAACAATATTGCTGAGTATGAAGCACTTCTCCTACGCTTACAACTTCTTAAACAATTATACGCCCAGAAGATATCAATCCTAGGAGATTCTGAACTTATCATAAAACAAATCAAAGGAGAATACTCAGCTAGAAATCCAAGGCTTAGGGAATATTGAAACGTTGCCCTTGATCTTTTGAAAACCTTTGAAAAGTATGAACTTATTTTCATTACAAGAGAATTGAATCATCTAGCAAACGAACTCGCTTTCAATGCCAGCAATTGGCAGATACCTGAAATAAATGAACAACTCAGTGTGAAGGTAAAACACAGGCCTACCATGCCTGATAACGAAGATCACTGGCAAGTGTTTGATTCTAACAAACACATAGATGATTTCTTGAAATCAGAAAATGATTTCAGCATACCAATATCAGAAACCAGCCATAAAGAAACTAGTTTTTATATTGAACAAATCCCAGAAGTTGAAATGACATATATTGATGATATAAATCATTATGAAAATCCTTTTGAAGCAGAGGTAACTGACAACGCAGACCAAGAAGACTTGGAAGTTTTAAAATGAGAAAATGATAAAATTCCAAGAGGTCTAGCACCTTTAGAACACCTTTTTGATTTTAACGATGTAGCCAAAGAACCAAGAATAGAGCCTGTGGAAACAGATGTAGAAGAACATAACATAGGCACTCTAGCAAAACCCAAGATGATCAAGTTTTCCAGCACTCGCCTAGCTCACATAAAATTGCATTACATAGAGCTGTTCAAAGAGTTTAAAGATGTTTTTGCTTGGGGATACAAAGACCTAAAATCATATGACACCAACATCATCCAGCATAAAATTCCTTTGAAAGAAAATCAAAAGCCCTTTAAACAAAAACTAAGGAGAATAAACCCTCTTTTACTCCCTTTAGTTAAGGCAGAAATTGAAAAGATGCATGCTGCTGGAATCATAGTACCCATTAGATTTTCAAAATGGATATCAAACTTAGTTTATGTTAGAAAGAAAACAGGGGAAATCAAGCTCTGTATTGACTTCAGAAATTTAAATAGAGCCTCCTTAAAAGACAACTACCCCTTACCCAAAATGGACCATATACTTCAAAAGGTAGTTGGGTCAAAAAGGATTTCCCTCTTAGATGGGTTCTCAGGTTACAACCAGGTGTTAGTGCTCTCAAGTGATCGAATCAAAACTACTTTTACCACACCTTGGGGCACCTTTATGTATGTAAAAATGCCTTTTGGATTAATGAATGCAGGGGACACTTTCCAAAGGGCCATGGATATAGCATTCTCTGAAGATATTGGCTATTTCATAATCATCTACCTTGATGACATAACCGTTTTCTCAAAAACCGATGAAGAACATCTGATTCACCTAAGAAAAGTTTTTGAGAAGTGTAGGAAATTTGGCTTGTCATTGAATCCCAAGAAAACGCTCTTTGGTCTCCAAGAAGGTAAACTTCTTGGCCATATAATTTCAGAAGAGGGAATCAAAATAGACCCTACAAGGATAGATGGCATATTGTAGATCAACCATCCAAGAAGCCTCAAGGAGTTGCAATATTTCATCGGAAAGATTAATTTTTTGAGAAGGTTTATCCCTAACCTTGCTGAGCTATTAAAAAACATTACAAACATGCTTAAGAAAGATGTAGGTGTAAAATGGACTTTCCCAGCTAAACAATCATTCAAACTGGTCAAACAAGCTCTTACTCAAACACCAATCCTGATTAGTCTAGATTTCACCAAAGACTTTTATATATTTTCTTTTGCATCTGAGCATACAATAGCTGTAGTTTTACTTCAAAAGAATGATTTAGGGCAAGAACAACCAATATATTTCTTTAGTAAGGCCTTAAGAGATGCTCCTCTCAAATATAACGTCATGGAGAAGCAAGCCTTAGCATTAGTTAAAGCATTAAAATACTTTAGGGTCAATATTTTAAACTCTCACATAATTTCTTTTGTTCGACATACTATTGTCAAGGACATTCTAAGTCAAGACCCTGATGGTAAAAGGGGAAAATGGATTGCAACTATTCTTTAATATGACTTAGAAATTAGGCCCACCAAACTAATTAAGGGGCAGGGATTAGCAAAACTTATGGCTGATTCTAACTTTCAAGCACTGGACATAAATATGGTATATGTGTTGGAAGAAATAGAAGAATCTGATGCTCCTTTTATTGAAGAAACATTTCTAAATTATCCTTGGTATGATGACATTATTTATGTGCTTTTATATCTAAATGCCCCTCCTTCTTTGTATAAAACTAAAGATAGATTCTTGAAACAAAAGGCTTTGAGTTTTTTCATATTGAATGGAGTATTATATTGGAAAAATGCTGTTGGAATTTTTCTTAAATGTTTACTTGAAGATGATGTAGGAAAAATCATGCATGAATTACATGACAGAGAATGTGGAGGACACCTCTACTAGAAGGCCACAATAAACAAAATTCTTAGATCTGGTTACTATTAGCCTACCCTTTTCCCAGACACTCAAAAGTTGGTCATGTCTTGCCATAAGTGTCAAATCTTTGATGGCAAAAGAAAACTTCTTGCCTTACCCTTACATCCTATCAGAGTTGAGGCACCTTTTCAACAATCAGGTTTAGACTTCATTGGGGAAATTCACCCATCCTCCTCAGCTCAACATAAATGGATCCTCACAGCCTCTGACTTCTTTAACAAATGGATAGAAGCGATACCTTCCAAAAATGCCAATGACTCTGTCATTATCAAGTTCCTTGAAACAAATATCCTATCCAGATTTGGTTGTCCTAGAAAAATCATAACAGACAATGTTGTTGCATTTAAATCAAAGAGTATGGTTTATTTCTGTTATAAATATCACATAACCTTGGGCCATTCCACTGCTTACTATCCCCAAGGGAATGGATTGGTTGAATCTTCCAATAAGAGTCTCATCAATATAATCAAAAAGCTGTTGGAACAAAATTAGAAATCATGGCACAGTAAATTTGTTCATGCCTTATGGGCTGATAGGCTAACTACAAAGAAATCAATAAACATGTCCCCCTATCAGCTGGTCTATGGTATGGACGCAGTTTTTCCCACCTCATTAGGAGTTCCAGTTATGAAGCTCCTTCAAGAAGTGTAGATTGAAGAGAATGATATGCAGAGAAGAATCAACCAGACAATCCATTTACAGTAGACCAGAGAGGAAGTCTACGAAAGAACACAGTTAGTCTAACAGAATATGAAGAAGCTATTTCATAAGAGGACTAAGGAAAACAATTTCCAAGTTGGAAATGTTGTTCTTAAGTGGGATTCAAGAAAATAAGAGAAGGGAAAACATGGCAAATTTGAGAACTTGTGGAAAGGGCCCTATATTATTCATGCTGAGAGGGGTCACAATGCATTTTTATTGAAAGAATTGAATGGAGAAGACCCTTATGGAGGTCCTGTCAATGGCAGGATGCTCAAACATTACTTTTTCCAAGAATCTTAAGTTTCAAAGCATTTTATTTTTCATTGTAAATATCATAGTCTAACCATTGCATTCAAATTTAGAAAAATCAAAATACAAAAACAAAGAAAGAAAGAAAAGAGGGCAGATTGTCAAAACAAGAATGGTATAGCCCCATACCAAAAAAGAGAAACAAATCTGAAAGTGTGCAAGCTCAAATGCCACTCCTGAAAAACACACTTCTAATTAGTCAAACTTCCTAATCTTGACTAATTAGCCTTTAAATTTTCTGCTGATAGGATAGTGAATTCGATTTTCCAAACTGTTTAATCTTAGCTTATCAATAGATAGATTAGGATAGAAATCAAAGGTTCAAACATGCTCAAAATCTGAACCTAACATTTCAAAAAGAGAATGACTCAAATCTGTTTTGTTTTCTGAGTCAAAAAGGATAAAAATCTGGTTCTAATTAGCTCAAAATATGAACTAGAGAGCAAAGATAGCTCAGAAAAATGATCAAAACAAAGGTGTAGAAAAGAGGAAGGAAATGTTTTCAATTTTAGATCTCAAGCCTTCCATTTTTTTTTTAATTTTTTATACAAAATAAATGTCTATGTGTAGCTTGTATTTTATGCCATAGACGAGAATCAAGTTAGACTGTCCAATCCTAACTTGAATGCTTTTTCAATTTCTGTTGTAGAATTTAGAGAATACAAATATGTTGGACAGTTTAATCCCAACAGATGATAGAATAGGTAGAGAAGCATCTGAACTCAACTGCTTAACCTCAGTTCAGGGAGAAATAAGTAGTAGAATTAGATTATTTTTATGCTTTCAAAAGAATAAAATGTTGTGAAAAGAGTTTGCCAATCCAAGTGCACTCTAATGAAGAGAAAATGTTATATCAGTAGGATTGGGTAGGTAGAAAGCTTGTTGATGAAAGAACCATTGTTTTTTATGACTGCTAATATGTTTCAGAGCAAAGGAAGATCATCCACAAAAAGGAAGGCAACCCAATGGAGGAGGCAACTGATCAGCCTCCCAGAGAAAGCAAGTCTGAAATTCTTGATGCCTTCAAAAAGGCACCATCCCCAAGTGGAGCCACTGTTAGCCACCCATAAATTCTGTCATATCAGGTGGTGGCTAAATAATGTTGGATAGCCTTCAAGAAACAATTTTATTACTAAAATTGTTGATGCTTAAAGTCTTTTGATAATATCCTATCCTTTGGATAATCGTCATTGTTGTTTCCCTTCAGAACTCAGAAATCCTGCTGATTTCCAAGCCAGAATACTGCTGCAAGCATCATTTCCCTTTTCCCCTTTTCAAAAAGCTAACCTCATTTCCTATCCCTCTATTTCCCATGAAAACCCCTCATTTTCATGTTCTTCCCATTTTTCCTTCATCAAAATCCACTTTTATAAGGTTTAAAACCCACTTTTAAGCCTTATCGGAACCCTCAATTTCCCTTTGAAAATCATTGAAAAACTATAAAAATCCACATTTTGGACTTAAGCCCCTCGGCTTAGTCTTAAACCCATTTTTTCCATCGACCCTCGGTCACATCATTTCCCATGCGCTCGCAGCCCCGCAATCGAGTGCCAAGACATGTTTTGTATTAATATTTCTCAGCTATAGTTTAAAACCTTGGTTTATATTGAAAAATCGTCGGTTTTATTATTATATTATAAATCCCTATCGGTTCAAATTTAATTCGTTCTGCACTGTCGATCTAATTTGTAGATCAGATGGTGTGGAGTCCATCTCCCGATGGTCCCCACATTCCACTAGCCGATTGCCGAAACCGCACGGTTTTCATCGCACTGCCTTTGGGAAAAGGCGGTTTTTCCCCAATCGCCAGCGATTCCATACATTGTGTGACACATGTCCCCTGTACCTTTTCAAAACCACTTGCTCATCGCGCATTATCGGTCATACGCGGACGCCCAGCGATATTGCCGTGCGTCGTTCGATCAAGGGCAGGCCATCCAACGACTATCGCTCGCCAAAGATGCCCGATAGTTAACCGGGCTACGACGCACCATCCAGTTAATATTCGTCGTCGATCTGATCTGCAGATCGACGGTCCATATTCCATCGCCCTGATTCTGTTGCCCAGTCAATGATTCTCCGTTTTCACTTTGCCCCTCGCTCTCGACCGTCGATCTCTACGCGATCGACGGCTCTGATTTAATCTTTCTTCCACCTTCTCCGATCAATCCTGACCATTGGATGATGCCATCCAATGACAATGCTTCCTCCACATGCCTCCGTAGCAATAAACCTATAAATACATGGATTTTATAATAATTTGTTTGTATTTTGCAGGGTTTCGAGGTTTTATCGCCTTTTTTCGAGGAAAATTCGAAGGCGGAGAATGACGATCCTCCCACCTTCGATTCACGAAAGAAAATCATCACAGGGTGTTGACAACACGTTTCATCAGTGGTCCTTCAGGCATTGATGCCACATCACCCTGTGCAGCCCTGTTTATCAGAAAAAACCATGGATGGGGCATAGTCAGAGAGTATCAGTGACGAAGACCAGAATTTACCAGAACAAAGGATTAAAGATAGATTTAATGGAGATTACGGCTAAGAATATTTATTAAAAGCCTAAACCCCGATTTAAAACACAGTTTAAAGAAAATCTGAAGTGTTTTATCGACAGGAAACCCTCCACTGCCACAAATTGAGGCAAATTGATCCCTCTAGCTACCAAGACGCCACCTGTGCCTCAAAGTATTCAATCAGAAGTCGAATTTATTGATCGAGATCAGATATTTCTCTCAAAACATAGCCAAAGAGTTACTTTTGCAAGGGACTTCAATGAAAGAAATATCTGCAGAGTTACTTCGACGCCACACAGAGCCTCAAAGGTCAACAAAAGCTCCCACCGAGCTTAAAACTTTATGTAAAAAATTTAAGACAGAAGATATGTATGTAGGTTTCTTCATTGAGCCCCTTAAAGGCCAAGAAGCCATTAAGTCTGTATTATTTGTAATTGGAGATTTTTATTAGATCACACCTCCTCATTCTTCTATATATACTTCCATAGGAGATGAGTGTTGGTTGTTGGTTGTTGTTTGATCACAAGTTGTAATACTGAAACTCTTTGAAATAAATACATAGTTCGTTGAAGTTGAAGGAGAAATTGAAGTCTTGGAAACCTTGTTGATGTTGTTGCATGCTTGTTCCTGAGAAGGCTCTATCATTGGATCCATGAGCTTGGTTTTTGGTGAAGTATTCTGAAATGTTTTATGTTTTCCCCTATTTTCATTATGTTCCATAATTTCTTACTACAGTAGGTTGAAAGTATTAGGCTAAGAAATGACTCCTGGAAGCACCTTAGACCTGTTCATCCTTCACTGTTTCATGTTTTCTTCTGATGAAGTATTTTAGAGGCTTTAATCTTTCTCTTTATTCTTCATGCTTTTTTATTTCCTTAATAGTTTGAACAGTTGGTTTCAGCATCATTTATGGTTCTCCCTGCTTGCCTGCTGCCACTTAAAAACTGTTATTGAAGTCTCCCTTTGAAGTTATTTGCTTACAGTGAATCAAAGAGGTCGGTTTTGATCTTGCCCTTTGTCCTCTCTTAAACATTTGGCTTAAAGGTATTTTATAGTTGTGATCATAGATGTGTTAGGTGTTCCCTCTTATATGACTACAATTATCAGTGAATCTTTTATGTTTTCTAAATCATTTGAAATAAAATCTTTGAGGAAATAGGGTGTTCCCCGAATCTTAGATTTTCATTTTAAAAGTTGTTTTGAAATCATTATTTTCTTAAAGGTGTGATTTGTAGAATCTATGGTTAGCCATGTCTATCAAAGAGCTCTTTATTTTTCAAATTATGCTTTTGAATTCCCTTTGTTGAGAATTAAACCTCTTTTTCCAAATCATTAATGTTCATCTCATTCCAAAAACAAAAGGATCCCGTGGCCAAGTTATATTTGCCCTTTGATATCTCATATCCATTGATGAGTTTGTTATGACCTGTTCTTGACTCCATTGCCCAATGAACCAAATGTTTCTCCATTCTGTGTATCTTTCCTAGACCTTTCATGTTCTTCTGTATCAATTCAACCCAACCAAACAAACAAATGAATACCTGCACTTAATAACTAGTTTAAAACCAATACTCAAAGCACATAAGATAAACCTTTGCAAACAAACTTTTGAGAGATCCCTCTCTGAGAACAGGAGGACTAAATCTTGTAACTCTAAAGATTGGTTTTGATTTTGCCTTGTCTTTTGATTTTCCAAACTATCAAAACACGGGACACTAATAATAAGCAACGAGATTCAAGTGGTCTTCTTCTTATTTGCACAGTGATGATGATGATATCGAGATGGTTGTGGTTGTTTTTTTTTTTTCTCTCTTTTGGAGAAGCCAAAGAAGCCTCTATCGCCAATCCACTTGCCTTCAACATGGTCAATGCAGACAGATACATGGACATTTACCACCGGGCTCACCTTCACCTCTCTTCCCATGGAGCTATTGGGCTTCAGTAAGATGTATCCCTAAGCCGTTAGTTTTCTAGGTGGTGGGGGATTCAAGTTGGCAGCTTTTGCAAACGTTTCCACTGGACCTATCCATGTTTCGAACCGTCAACCTCTTGTTCCCACCAACACTTTCGAAACTCTATTGTGTGTTGGAAACAATTACTCTTAACAATGCATTGGCACTGCCTCACTTTGACCGCCATGACTTGCTCAAACTAGAAGAGGCACCACCGCCATGTTTTGTTGAGTTTCGAACGGCCAGACGCCATCACCGCCATAACCCTTTTAGTTGAAGAGGAAATTAATCGACTTAATTTTGTATAAATTGAGAAGATATGTAGAGTGCAGACGCAAAGTCTGAGAGTTTGAGTTGTAAGGAAGTTCTATCTGCATACTAAATTCTATAAAGCAGTAGTTGTGCTTTGCATATGGTTCTCTACGTTTTACTCGCAGCAGCCATACCTCAGTTAATGTTTTGTAGGTTACAGATTGTGTGTGCAGAGAAAGACAAGTTCTGAGCATAGTATCATAACCCATTCCGCAACAGAGTTAAATAATCAATGTCAAATAGAATTTAATGCATGGTTCGTAAATCTATATGGGAAAACATTTAATCTGCAAGTGTTGTTTACTTCACGCAACTTCTGTAATGTTTAGAAAATGATGTCCACCCATACTATGTATTAAATTTTGTGTGTCACGAATTAAATATCTTTCATATATATGCTTAGATTTTACATGTAAGTTTTCAGCGAAGATAGAGTGTTGTGTAATGTGGCAAATGTAAGTTTGGAAAGACAAGGGGAGAAAATAGTGGAGCGAATTTTGGTGGGCGTGTGAAAACACAAGTTATAGGTTTTAATGTGCTTTGTGTTACTCAGCAACCCTAGTGAATGTAATTCTCAGTAAGAATTACGATTTGGTTCTGGAATTTTTCAGATATTTTTTTTACTACAACACTCTGTTTTACTTTGTTTCACCATGAGTAAAATTATTTGAATATATTTTCTCCTCCCTATAGTTGCGAATTTAATCTGGGCCACTCTGTATTGAAAAGAGGATTCATATGATTTGATTTCTGCTATTGTATGGTATGGATTAAGTGAGTTCCAAAACTCTTTGTAAATTCCCGTAACTTTTTTGTCTTAATTAAAGTGATTTCTGCAACTGTGTGAACTCTTATGTTGAGGGAAAAGCATTTCCCTTGTCCTTTTAAAAGTTATAACATGGTATCAGAGCATTCAAAATTTTTTAACACGGTATCAGAGCGGGTTTAAAATCTCAGTAAAAGGAATGTTTTTACTGAGGATTTCAAATTTTTTTTGAGGAGCATATTCTCCAGCAGTGAGAAAATTTCACACAGTGAGAAAATTTCCACATAGTAAGAAAGTTTGTTTACAGAGTGAAAATGGAAGAAACAAGCACAAGCTTGAATAATCCACAAATACTTCCGTTTAATGGAAAAAATTATAACTATTGGGCTAAGGCTCTATTTTCTTCACAAGATATTTTGGAATTAGTGGAGAATGGATTCCAAGAATCAGCAGATGCATTAGCATACAATGCATTGACACAAGTAGAAAGAGATGTGTTGAGATATAATAAGAATAAGGACACTAAAGCCCTCTTCTACATCTTTCAAGAATTTCATGAAAGTATCTTCCCAAAGATTGCAGTAGCAACAAATTCCAAGTAAGCATGGGATACCCTCCAAACAGCCTACCAAGGCATGGCAAAGGTGAAGACAACAAAACTACAAATGCTGAGAAGAGATTTTGAGACAATATATATGAAAGAGTTTGAGAATGTAGACTCATTTTTTACACATGTAATTGGGTTGGTTACCCAAATCAAGTCTCATGGCGAGACACTTGAGGAAAGGAGAATTTTTGAGAAAATTTTGAGAAGTCTGCCAACAAGGTTTGATGTCATAGTTGTGGCAATAGAAGAGACAAAGGATATCTCACAATTTTCAGTGGATGAGATTCATGCATCACTAATTTCTCATGAACATATTTTGAACAGAGGAACAAACTCATCTTTGGAGCATGCCTTAAAGACACAAGTTTCATTTGGTCAAGGTAGAGGTCGACGAAGATCAAATTACAGAGGAAGAAGAAGAAGCCCACACAAAGGTGGAAGAAGTAGCCCTTCAAGCTCAAGTGGAAGGGGCAACAATAAAAATAAAAGTCAAGGCCCAAGCCAAAATCAAGCACAAGGTCAGAGGTATGATAAATCTCAAGTTCAATGTCATTATTGTAAGAAGTATGGTCATTATGCAAATGAATGTAGAAAGAAACAATATGACACAACTAGTAAACCAAGTAAAAATTTCATAAGGGAAATTCAAAACCATGATAGCATGTTTTTAACTTGTAATGTAGCACAAGAAAAACAAGGATATATATGGTTCTTAGATTTAGGTTGTAGCAAACACATGACCAGAAAAATAGAAATGTTTTCCAATTTAGATGAGAGTGTAAAATATGAAGTAACATTAGGGACTGATAGAAAAGTATTTGTAATGGGAAAAGGAAGAGTAGACATTCTAACAAAGAAGGGAGATAAGAAGTTCATGTCAGATGTTTACTTTGTCCCTGGTTTGAAACATAATCTCATAAGCATTGGGAAACTCATACAAAAGGGCTACAATGTATTTTTCAAAAATGACGTGTGCACAATTTTGGATAAGCCTCCAAGTAGACAATTGATTGCAAAGGTTCATATGAGAAACAATAGAATATTTCCTCTCAAGCTAAGATCAGATTTGAAAGAAGAAGGTGTTGTAGTAGTTGTCACACAAGAAAACATTCAAGAAGGAATCAAAGATGAAAATTGGTTATGGCATTTGAGATTTGGTCATCTCAACTTTGGAGGTTTGAATTTCTTGCATAGAAAATGCATGGTAAAGGGATTGTAACTCATAGAAAAACTAGACAGCCTATGTGAAGGATGCATCTTGGGCAAACAACACAGAGAATTATTTCCAGCAGGAAAGCCAATAAAGGGAAAATCACCTTTGGAGATTGTCCACTCATATTTATGTGGACCAATGCAAACACCATCATTTGGGGGCAGCCACTATATTTTGACCTTCATAGATGACTACACAAGGAAGACATAGGTTTATTTCCTAAAACAGAAAAGTGAAGTGTTTGACTGATGTTGCCACTACAAAGTTCTTGTTGAGAAGTAAAGTGGACACTACATCAACGTGTTGAGGGCTGATATAGGTGGCGAATATATCTCAAGTGACTTCCTACGTTTTTGTAGGGAGCATCGAATTCACAAGAAGTTTACAACAAGGTATACACGTTTGCAAAATGGTGTCACGGAAAGAAAGAATAGGACCATCATGGAAATGGAAAGGAGTATGTTGAAGTCAAAGCATTTTCCAAATGATTATTGGGTTGAAGTTGTCACTTGTGCAACGTATATTATTAATAGGTTTCCAGGCAAAATTGTCATGAATAGAGTTCTTGAAGAGGCATGGAGTGGAAGAAAACAATATGTCACTCACATGAGAGTGTTTGGGTGTTTGGTATATGCACATGTCCTGAATGAGTTGAGGAAAAATTTGGACAACAAGGGAGAGAAATATATATATTTTGGATATAGTGATGAATCCAAGGCATACAAGCTCTACAATCCATCAACCAAGAAGGTAATAATCAGCAGAGATGTTGAGTTCATAGAAGAGGAAGTATGGGATGGAAGTTTAGAGAAGACAGTAAATGTGAAGATATGTATTTCACATGAAGAGAAAGAGGAATTGACCACATCAAGCAATCCCTCAATGGTGACTCCTCCTCCACCTACACAAGATCAACAAAGAAATCAACATATGACACCACAAGAAAATAATAGGACATCATTGCACAACTAAGCAAGTGTTTATCCAAGCACACGACAAAGATCCGCAACTCCATCTACTTCAAGCAAAACACCAAGCCCATATTCAACAAGCATAAGAGGACACAAATTCAGAAATTTAAGTGAATTATATCAGCTAGATGATGTTGATTGCAGCACTGGTCTGAATTCCTTATTTGCATTATTTTTTCATGTAGATGATCCAACCACTTTGAAGATGCATTCAAAGAAGAGAAATGGGTTGCAGAAATGAATGAAGAAATAGGAGCAATAGAAAAGAACGACACATGGGAGTTAGTGGACCTTCCGCAGGGAAAAGAATTCATTGGAGTGAAGTGGGTATATAATACCAAGAGAAACATTGAAGGAAATATTGAAAGGCATAAAGAAAGGCTAGTTGTCAAAGGATACAAGAAAAAACATGGAAGAAACTATGCGGAAAAATTTGTGCCAGCTGCGAGGATGGAGACAGTGCATACAATGTTGTTGATTGTCGCGCAGCACAAATGGAAAGTGTATCAAATGGACGTAAAATAAACGTTGTTGAATAGAGTGATGAAAGAGGAAGTGTATGTTGCGCAACCTCCTGGATATGAGGTAGAAGGCAAATAAGACAAGGTATGTAGGTTGCAGAAATATTTTTATGGGCTGAAGCAAGCACCATGTGCATGATATAGCAGGATAGATGCCTACTTGATGGACAATGGGTTCAACAAGTGTGACGGTGAACCTATTATCTACATAAAATAAAATTATGGTAATATTATTATTGTCATTTTTTATGTAGATGATTTTATTTTTACAGGGAGTGATGATTTTCTCATTGTTGATTTCAAAGAAGTCATGAAAAGTGAGTTTGAAATGAATGACTTGGGGTTGCTAAGATATTTTTTGGGCATAGAACTGAAGCAAACCTAAAATGGAATATTTATTTCTCAAGAAACGTATGTTGCAGACATTTTAGAGAGGTTTAACATACATAACAACAAGCCATCACCAACTCCAATAGTCATGGGGTTGAAGTTGAGAAAGGAAGATTGTCGTAGCAATGTCAATCCGACATTATACAAAAGCATGGTGGGCAGCCTAATGTACTTGACTGCAACTAGGCCAGATGTAATGTATGCAGTGAGTTTGGTGTCAAGGTTCATGGATACACCCCAGGAGACACATTAGCAAGAAGCCAAAAGAATTTTAAAGTATGTCAATTGGACAAAGGAGTATGGCATGTTGTACTCTGCAACAGATGATTTTAGGTTCGTTGGTTATACTGATAATGATTGGGCAGGAAGTATTGATGACATAAATAGCACGTCATTATATGTTTTTCATTTGGGTTTGGGAGCCATTTCACGGGCTTCCAAGAAGCAGTCGATAGTATCATTATCAATAGCAAAAGCTGATTATGTCACCGCAACAGGAGCAACATGTTAAATAGTTTGAATGAGAAGGATGTTGTGGGATTTATGTCATAAACAAGATGGAGCAAGCACTATTTTCTGTGACAATAGTTCAACAATTGCACTATCAAATAATTTTGTCTTTCACAAGAGGTCAAAGCACATTGATGCTAAATATCATTTCATAAGAGAATTAGTTAAGAACAGTGAAATTGTATTGTAGCATTGCAGGTCAAAGGAACATTTTGCAGAGATCTTCATAAAGCCATTGGCACGTGAAATTTTTATTATCTCAGATATTGTCTAGGAATGATCAATGGCAGAAGTTGTGATTAAGGAGGAGTGACAGAAATTAATCTCAACCACCACGTTAAATGAAATAGTAGAAGCCATACCTCAGTTAATGTTTTGTAGGTTGCGGATTTCGTGTGCAGAGAAGGACAAGTTCTGAGCATAGTATCGTAACCCATTCTGCAACAGAGTTAAATAATCAAAGTCAAATAGAATTTAATGCATGGTTAGTAAATGTGTATGGGTAAAAATTTAATCCGCAAGTGTTGTCTTACTCACGCAACTTCTGTAGTGTTCAGAAAATGATGTCCACCCATACTATTTATTAAATTTTGTATGTCATGAATTAAATGTGTTAGATGTATATGTTTAGATTTTACATGTAAGTCTTCAGTGAAGATAGAGTGTTGTGTAATATGGCGGATGTAAGTCTAGAAAGACAAGGGGATGTGCATGAGTTGTATAAGCACAGATTGTTTTATGTGTTGAAAATTGAGAATATACATCTAAAAAAATTGGAATTATTAAAGTAGAGATTGGATAGAAATCCGGTTAGCAGTCCCTGAGAAAAAGGAGTAGTCATTCTGTAAGAAATAAAATCTCATGGAATACATTCGATATTGTAGTGTGTAAATTAGGATTGGAGCTATAGTCGGTATTGCGGTCTATGTAAAGTCACATTATCCATTACTTGTGTGTATCTATGCTCAGTGTTGTTCGGACTTTTGGATGTTGAGACATTTCATTAGTCAGCATGAACTTTCATAGAGTATGAGTGCAGTATTTGAATATGAATCCTTGGTGAATCTTGAGCTAATTGTGGCAAGTTGAGCATGTGTCATGGAACTATGTCACACATTAATTCGGGGAACATTATCACTTTATTTATCAAGAGGAGTATCGAAAAACTAGGTGTTGTTGTATCTACTGCTAAAATTATGTTGAGTAGATTTGCAACATTGTTTTGCAATTTGTTTGAGCATCAATTTATCAATTGATTAAGGGTTTTTGGGAAAAAATAATTGAATTAAAGTTAAAATGTAGTGTTTTCATTAAATAAATGGGAAAATCCAAAAGGTTGAGGAAATCAAAGCAAAAACCAGCTTTGTTTTAGGTGTATTTGAAATAATTGGAAGTCAAAAGGAAAAAAAATGCCTTCGCATTAAAATGGATACAAGAATGCATAGATGACATCATTATTCCCCTCATTACATATTCAAAGACAACAAAGGAGGCTTGGGATATCCTTGAGATCACTTTTGGTGTAAGGGGGAGGAATCAAGTCAAAGATAGTAGTGTCATACAGCATGTTGTAACAGGGTTTGAAGATGAAAATGAAGATGGATCTGTAGGAGTGAATCTACAAAGAGATGAAGAGTTTTTTGAATCTCATCACACTGTTGATGATGTGTTACCAGTAGGACTTGATGTTGGCATAGATAATGTTGCCAATGGAGAAGCAACTGATTCAACGGAACCAAAAATTGAAATAGTTGGTGTTAAATTTGATCAAGACGAATTAACTAATGATGAGTGGCTGTAGATGATGAAACAAAAACAACTTATTGATGCATTTTTATTTGGCGAGAGAAACCCACTTGTGTCTGGAAACTAAGTGGAAGGAAACTTTTTAGAAAAACCAGATGTATAGAATCACGATTATGAGTCATCGACAGAGTCAAAGAAGGAAGTGAAAGTGCATAAATCTCTCATTCCAAAGAAAAATGAACATAACCAATATGGTTATGAAAAAAAAAATTCATATAAACTTAGCATTGATTTTGTGTGTGCAGATGTTAAAAGAAACCGAGATGGAACAAAAAAAAATTGAAGAAGAATTAAATTTCCTTGAAGCATGGCTTGAAACACCATGTGTTGATGATGTTTGTATTGAAGATGCAGCAATGAACGTTGAAGAAACATGAACGATGTTGAAAATGAAAATGTGAATGAAATTTTCATGTATTGGAGTCCTTAAGAGATAAAAATTTATTATGAACTTATGTTGCAACAAATTGATAATCAAAACATTAATGATAAAGAACAAACTATAAAAGATGATCTGTGGCACCAGTCCACATACAGGAAAATTTCTAAAGTAGTAGATGACATCAATGGACATCCTGAAATGATTTTTTATGTTTTTATGGTAAACAAAGATATTGCAATGGAAGAACGGCAACACCAAATGGAGAAACTGAAATTTGGAACATACAATAAAAAGGAAAAGATGAAGCAGTTAAGAGGATACATAATTTGGAAGAAAAGGAAAAAGAAATCTAACTAAAGAGCTAATGTCAAAGTTTTTGAGTCATTTAAAGCCTAGCTGAGACCTAGATGAGCAGGCATGTTTAATTTATGTCAATTCATGGATACGTTTCTAGTTGTAATTAATGGGGAGCATTGGAAATAATTCCATTTGTCAACCCACTTTCAAAAACTGCCTCACCACCACAGGTTGGTCAAGTTCAACGATCAGAGGCTTAGTATTTATCTCAAAAATGAGAGTCCCCAGAATTTATTTGAAATTGAACGACAACGACCAACCCGCCACTAGGAATCCAACACAATGTGTTTCGTTGAAAATCGGGTTCGGATGAAGAAGTTATAGCCTATTAACCGTCATTCAAAACAAGCAAATTATTAAAAAAAAATTACAGAATAGGTACAGGTTGATGACAGGCATCCCAGCTAGCATGCAGGGAATATTCTTCAGTTTTTTCCCAATGGCACCATGACAAGTGTCACAACGAGACTTGCCAGTTTGGGTTTTTGAAGGTGAAATTTCCCAATGTCCTCTAAGGTTGAATTTGGGTTCATGATGAATACTTATGTGTTGGAATTATTATTTTATTAAGGTTGGATATATATATATATATATATATATATATATATATATATATATATATAGTGATGCAAGAGGATCACATGAGATGAATTTCACCGACCTGTGTGGTCAAATTATCTTTTAGTAGAGAGGGTTGGATCTCTCAAATTTACTTTTATTTCATTTATGTAATTATTTACTTTGATTATGGTTATTGTAATAGTTAGTGCAATTCTAAATTACAAGAAAAATATAATACTGTTCGATTAAAATGCATCGAACCATGGAATAGGGATTTTTATTTGCTAGTTTGATAAATATAGTAAGCGCATTTATCATGGAGGAAGGAAAAATCGTGTTTATTTTTATAAAAAAAAGAATTTGAATAGGAAGGAGAGAGCAAGAGGAAGGATAGAGCGAGAGACAAAGAGTACATAGAGAGAAAATATTGATGTAATCAAGCCAAGAAGGGCAAAAGAACTCTGTAACTTTTATTTTCTGAGTAATTGATTGAAGCATGGATGTACAAGTAATTGTTCTTGTGTGTGTGCATTCATCAAAAACCTACTAAGGATCACTTACGGAAGGAGTTAAAATATGGGTATTAATCCTCTATGTTTTTATAATTTATGTCTTAGTCTCGTAAACCCAAATTTCCTTGTTAGCACTGTAATTTCAAAACTTAAGTCATATATAGCATCACAATGTTAAAAATTGCAAAATATCGCATCGCATGGATATAATATTTCACCACATCACTATCAGTGATTTTTATATTTATATGTTAGGTTATCACAAGTTAATTGTGATAAGTTTTATATCTAATACACGATATCGTAAATCTTGCAATATGGGGTAAGGAAAATCACAGCAATTTGCAAAATTGCAAAATCAAAAACATTGTGATATATGTTATGTGTGATTGGTGGAGTTTGTTAAATTATGTGATCTGTGATACGGTTAAAATTTTCAAAGTTGCAATCTTTTTGGGAAAGTGTGGTATAGTTATAAAGGGGAAAATTAATCTTTAATTGCATTTTAAAGGTTTTAAATTGAGTCTTCATAGGAACATTGTACCTGTACATCATTTTCAGTATCAGAGTTGACTGAAATTGAGTTTAATTCGACAAGATGAAACCTAGAAGAACAACTGACATAGGGATAGCAAGAGCAGTAGCAAATGCGATTCTACTGGAAGAGATTCAATGCATTCGTGCAAGGATTGAAATGATGGAGGTTGTCCAAAGGAGAGCGCCTGATGAAGGAGATGACAGTGCTGCAGAGGAACCTTCAGAAGAAGAAGAAGATGAAGAGAATGAGACAAAAAAAGTTCTCAAGATGTTGATGAAGGCGAGCGGAAGACCAAAGATAGAAGTGCCTTTGTATGATGCAAATCTCAATGTGGAAGAACTAATGGACTGGATCAGTTCATTAGAAAAGTACTTTGATTTTGAAGAAATCGAAGACCAAAAGAAAGTGAAATTTGTGGCTAGGAGATTGAAAGGCCACACAACCATTTGGTGGGAGGAGTTATAGGTATCCAAACAACGAAAAGGAAAAAAAAAATTAAACAATGGGATAAAATGGTAAGTAAATTAAAGAGTAATTTCATACCCAATGATTATCAGTTAAATCCTTTTAAGAAATTACAGAATTTGAAGAAAAAAGGGATGACAGTTAAAGAATATACAAAAGAGTTTTATAGGCTGAATATCAGTGCAGAACATGTGGAAGATGATGTTGAGAAAGTAGCCAAGTATATAAATGGCTTGAGGTATGATATCCAGGATGAGATCAGTTTATTAAATCTGAAAATAATTGAAGATGCTTACCAATCAGCCTTAAAAACAGAGGACAAGATATAGAGGAAGCAAAGCTAGAGAAATAGAGGGAAGAATCCAGTAAGAGGAAGAGGAGTATTCAAACCTAGATTTCAGCATTCACAGAATGAAGTAGGAGGTTCTAGTAGTAGATCTCCACAAAGAGGAGACTCTGGCCAAGGAAGGTTCGTATCCAGAGGTAGAGGCTGAGGAAGAGAGATTCAGTACTTTACATGTGGTGAATGGGGACATGGGTCATGGGACTGTCCTCACAATAATGCAAAAAATCAGAGAAATGTGATATTGTTGAAGAAAAGGAAGAAATTCCTCAGATTGCAGGAAAAGAAGAACCACCCAAAGCGAGAAAATCCTTGTTATTGAAAAGGGTATTGCTTAAAGCAGAAGAAGAAGTAGAAGAGACAGTTTAGAGGAAGAACATATTCAGGACTATATGCAAGTCCAAGGGGAAACGCTGTAAAGTGGTAATTGACAGTGGAAGTATTGATAACCTTGTTTCCACAGAGATGGTGGAAAAATTGGAATTGGTAAAAATGGTACACCCTACTCGATATAAGGTGTCGTGGCTGCAAAAAGGACACCAACTTCTTGTGACTGAACAATGCAACGTAGAGATACAAATTGATACCAACAAATATGTTATATTATGTGATGTAATGCCGATGATGTATGCCACATATTGCTAGGAAGACCCTAGAAATTTGATTGAAAAGTTGTTCATGGTGGTCGAAGAAATACTTATACCCTAGAGAAGGATGGGAATAAACACACATTTTTTCCCTTGAAGAATGAAGCAGAAAAAGAAGCACCTGGAAACAATGTTATGATGATGAGTGGAAAAGAACTATTGCAAGAAGTCGAGAAGGAAGCACAATTAAATTTTGTTTTTGTGGGTAACTCAAGTTAATTCTGACTTCTACCAATTTAGATGATCTGCCTCAAGAAATTAAAAATCTACTAAATGAATATGTTGATATTATTTTTGATGAGTTTCCAAATGCATTATCACTAATCAGGAGTATTAGTCATCACATAGATCTAATACATGGTGCAATTTTTCCGAATAAAGCAACATGTGGGTTAACTCCTCAGGAAAATGTAAAAGTTGGGAGACAAGTGTAGGAATTGATGGATAAGGGGTTGATAAGAGAGGGCCTTAGTCTGTTTTTTGTACCAGCAGTACTCAACCCAAAAAAGAGCGGGGAATAGTGCATGTGTATTGATTCCAGAACCATAAAAAAAATCACCATCAGGTATTTTTTTTTCCTTTATCACACATGGATGACTTAATGGATTGTGTGAGTGGTTCAAAATATTTTACTTAAATAGATTTGAAAAGTGGTTACCATCAAATAAGAATAAGAGAGGAGGATGAATGGAAGACTAGGTTCAAAATAAACAGTGGGTTGTATCAGTGGTTAGTGATGCCTTTTGGACTCACTAATGCCCCCAATGGATGACTTAATGGATTGTGTGAGTGGTTCAAAATATTTTACTTAAATAGATTTGAAAAGTGGTTACCATCAAATAAGAATAAGAGAGGAGGATGAATGGAAGACTAGGTTCAAAATAAACAGTGGGTTGTATCAGTGGTTAGTGATGCCTTTTGGACTCACTAATGCACCCAACACATTCATGAGATTAATGGATGAAGTCTTGAAGGAGTATGCAGGAAAGTTTGTAATTGTTTATCTTGACGATATTATGATTTTAGTCGAAGTAAATAAGAGCATCTGGAACACCTTAAACTAGTTTTAAAAAATTTGCAGAAAGAGAAGTTGCTAATAAATTTGAAGATTGTAGTTTTTATGAAGGAAGAGCTAGTTTATTTGGGATTCATAGTCTCTAAAGATGGCTTAAAAATGGACCCACGGAAATTCCACTCAATTTTAAATTGGCTGACTCCAAAGAACATATTTGAGGTAAGAAGCTTTCATGGTCTTGCAAGTTTCTACAGGAAATTTATAAAACGTTTTAGTCACATCTGTGCACCAATCATTCAAAAAATCAAGGAGAACAATCAACCATTCAAGTGGACAGAAGCAGTAGACCAAAAATTTAGACTCTTGAAAAACAAAATCACAGAAAAACTAGTTTTGGCCATGCCGAACTTTGATAAAGTTTTTCAATTTGAAACTGATGCTAGTGGAGTTGAAATTGGAGCAGTGTTAACTCAAGAACATAGAACAATAGAAAATTTCAATGAGAAATTGAATGAAGCTAAAAAAATACTCATCCTATGATAAGGAGTTTTGTGCTATTGTGCAGAAATTAAAAAAATGGAGGCATTATCTGTTACCAAAATAATTTATTTTATATTATGATAATCATGCATTACATTTGATCAATAATCAGCCGAAGTTGTGCTGGAAGCATGCCAAGTGGGTGGAGTTTTTGTAGATTTTTACTTTTGTGATGAAGCATACAAGAGGTAAGTTGAAAAAAGTCGTTGATGCTTTGAGTGGAGTGAATTTAATTGTGCAGGAATTAAAAATTGGTGTTGTGGGTTTTGAAGAGATGGTTGACATGTATAAGGAAGATGCAAAATTTAAAGACATTTATGCAGTTGTGAAAAATCTAGCAATTCAAAATAGAAGCCAGTGGTTGGATTATCTTATCCAAGGAGGTTTGTTGTTTAAAAATAACAAGTTGTGTATTCCCAAATGTTCTATGAAGGAAAACATAATTAAAGAAAAGCACAATGGAGGCTTATATGGACACTTTGGACAAGACAAGACATTTGCTCAGGTAAATTATTTTTACTACTGGCCAAAGATGCAAACTAATGTTAAGAAATTCATTGATAAATGTAGGATTTGTCATCACGCTAAAGGGAGAAGCCAAAATACCGGATTTTACCAGCCATTTCCAATACCAAACTAGCCTTGGGATGTAGTTAGTATGGATTTCATTTTGGGTTTGCTAAAAAATCAAAGGAAAAATGATTCTATCTATGTTATTGTAGATATATTTTCAAAAATGGCTCATTTATTGCATGCAAGAAGACTAGTTCCACAACTCATATTGCTAATATATTTTTTTCATAAATTATAAGGTTGCATGGGTTACTTGTAAGTATTGTGTCTAACAGGGATACAAAGTTTGTTGGGAATTTCTAGAGAAATCTATGGAAGAAATTAGGTGCAAACCTTAGTTTCATCTTAGCCTATCATCCTCAAATGGATGGATAGGCCGAAGTAGTAAATAGAAGTTTGGGAAATATATTGAGGAGCTTAGTTTATAAAAATCCTAAGCAGTGGGATTTAACGCTTGCTCAAGATGAGTTTTCTTATAACGATACTCCTAACCGGAGTATTGGGATGAGTCCATTCCAAATATTTTTTGGGATGAATCCAAGAGGTGTGTATGAGCTCATAAATTTGGGCAAACAGGAGAAAAGTAGCACAAAGGTGGAAGATTTTGCAAAGCAGATGCAGAGGGTATAGGAAGATGTCAAAGAAATATTATAGGAAAGTAGTAGCAAATACAAACAGAGAGCTGATATGAGGAGTAAAGAAAAATAATTCCAACTGGGCGATATCATTATGGTGTACCTAAGAAAATAAAGGTTTCCTGTTGGGACTTATAACAAATTTAAGATGAAGAATATATGGACGTGTAGAATTGTAAGAAAATTTGCAACCAATGCCTATGAAATTGAGTTTCCAGAAGGAGTTGGTATACAGAGGACAGATTTATTTTCAGTATCTAGTCAAATGGAAGGGACAACAAGTGGAGGATGCCAGTTGGTTTACAACGGTAGAATTACAGAAGTATGGAGTAAATCCTGAAAGTTTGATGGATGATTATTTTCTTCCCTGGGAGTCTAATGCAGGAGCATCACATGAGATGAATTTCACCGACTGGTGTGGTCAAATTATCTTTTAGTAGAGAGGTTTGGATCTCTCGAATTTATTTTTATTTTATATATGTAATAATTTACTTTCATTGTAATGGTTAGTTCAATTCTAAATTAGGAGAAAAATATAAGATTGTTCGATTAAAATGCATCGAACCATGATATAGGGATTTTTATTTCATAGTTTGATAAATATAGTGAGTGCATTTAGTACGGAGGAAGGAAAAATCATGTTTACTTTTATAAAATATAGAATCTCAATAGGAAGGAGAGAGCGAGAGGAAGGATAGAGCGAGAGACAAAGAGGAAAGAGAGAGCAAAGACAGATGTAATTAACCCGATAAGGGCAAAATAACTATAACTTTTATTTTCTGAGTAATTAATTGAAGCATGGATTTGCAAGTAATTGTTCCTGTGTCTGTGCATTCATCCAAAACCTGCTAAGGATTACTTATGACAGGAGTTAAAATCTGGGTATTGATCCCTCTATTTTTTTATAATTTATGTCTTAGTCCCAGAAACCCAAATTTCCTTGTTCGCACCTCAAATTCAATACTTAATTCATATATAGCATCACAATCTTCAAAATTGAAAAATATCGCATCCCACAGATATAATATTTCTCCAAATCTCTATCAGTTATTTTTATATTTATATGTTAAGTTATTTCAAGTTAATTGTGATAAATTTGATATCCGATACGTGATATCATAAATCTTGCAATATGGGATAAGGAAAATCGCATCCATTTGCAAAATTGAAAAATCATAAACATTGTGATATATGTTATGTGTGATCGGTGGATTTTGTTAATTTATGTGATCTACGATACGGTTAAAATTTGCAAAGCTACGATATTTTCTTGAAAGTGTGATATAGTTATAAAGGGCCAAATTGAGTTTTAATTGCGGTTTAAAGGTTTTAAATTGAGTTTGCACATGAATAGTGTGCGTGTACATCATATTCACACACACACACACACACACACACACACATAGATATATATATATATATATATTAATTCCAAACCTTATAACCAAATCTCGCATTTTTATTATTCTAAAGTCCAAAGATTTGTTTTAAACCTATGGTATTGAACTATGGGTTTAATAAATTATTATGGTGGCGAATATATTTCTATACAAAGGTTTTGGAGTGTGTAATTTACAGGTTGGAAAAATATATATGAGAAGGAGCGGAGGTCGAGGTCGAACCCATGACCTCCCTCCACATAACCGCGAGCCTTACCAATGGGCCGCAGATATGACTTGTAAAGAGTTGGCCACGAAATTATATTTAAATTTCAATGCAGAATCTGATGGTGGAAGGGAGGGGGCTAGTCCGTGGGCCAACCCTCCTCCTCATGTGACTGCTCCACAGAACCGAAGGCAGGCGCAAATATTTTTGGTGGGATTTAAATGTTAAACATGGATTAATGAATATAATTCGTAGTTTAAATTTTGTTAAACTAGGACTAGTATTAAATGCGCTTAATGCACTAATATCACTTATATTTAACATTAATTAATACTATGGTTAGGTTGGCTAATTTTTAGGGGCGCCTCCAAAACTAGCAGACCCTCCAAAGTTGGGGGGGTTATCTAAAGTCTTCTCGAGATTTGGAGGATGAATTTAGGGAAAATTTTAATGAACCATATATTGAGCAACTTTCGACCAATTTTGGCTCAGGAAGATTCATTCATAGCAGATTGACATGCTCTAAATACATCGGATCAGGTTGCAGAGGTAGAGGAGAAATTCTACATGTGCTTTTGTTACTTTGAATAATTTTGAAGCCTAGGGCCACCACAAAGGAAGGCCATGCCTATATCAGCTAAAGGCCAAAAGGAGTGAATGAATAATCATTTCTTATAGATGATATTATTAACTCATTGGAGTATGTTTCAGGATCATTTGATGCATGTAAACAACAATTTTTGCACTATTGATCTAATACAGAGGCCGAAGCCATGGAAGTTGGACCAAGGAGATGTAGCCCAGGAGGGGTGAACTCCTTCATCAAAACTCTACATTGATGGATCAATTTTGATGGTTTATTGTTCTTTATGTTGGCGTCGTTCAATATTTGAAATTCGTACTTTATGCTCTTGAATTCACTCATAAATCTCAGTTAAATTACCTGTTTGACACACATAAGAAACAAGGAAACATATGTACAACAAACATAAGATCAAAAAATAATTTATAAATTTGAACGTGAAATTAGCACAACAAAACTAACATACATATTCATATCAAGTTGGTATCAGATCTTGGTTGAAAGGAAAGGTTATTTTCTTGATATTTGTTGGAGTTTTGTTCAAGTTTAAAGGTTGGAAATTTGTGATGCTGACAACGTTAAAGTTGTAGAAAGGTGAAGGGAAATTGTTGGTTTCAAGTCCTGAGATTAGGACCAGAATAATGAGAGCTACAAGAGCACCATATTCACCAAAATTTCTACTCATAGCTGTAGTTGAATCACCTCAAGTTTTGTCTCAAGAAGCTGAGGTTGAAGAGGTACAAGTTGTACAAGAAGCTGAGTTGATTGAAGAGGTACAAACATCAGAAGCTGAGCTTGAATCCCTAACCATCATATCAAGTGTTGGAGAGACTCAAGAGACTTCAATGACATAAAGAGAATGGTTAAAATTATGTTTGATGCATTTACTACTGGAATGGAAGGAGAAGGTTCTAAGCCTCCACATGGAGAAGGAACTTCAGATGGTAATAAGGATGAATAGAAGAGTTCAAAGGGTAGTGGAGGAAAGCCACTTCCATATCCACTATCTTCATCATCCTCATCATCTCCATCATCATCATCATCTTCCACTTCCACCACAAAAATCACTCACACTCACTCGAAAGCCACAAAACGAAAAAGACCCTTACTCAAACTAGATGTCAAATTTGAGCTTCCAATGTATAATGGTGAGGTAAATGCATAAAGATTGGACAATTGGATACGTCAACTGGAGGTGTATTGTAGGATTTAGAACCTTCATGAAGATGACATAAAGATTCAATTGGCTTCTTTGAGGATGGAAGTATCTACACTTGTATGGTGGGAAGCAAGGACTCAAGAAGAGATAAAAAACTACAGTAAGATCTCTATGTCTTGGTCAAGTTTTATTGCTTCCATTAAAATGAAATTGTATCCCTTCACTTACATGAAAAAGGAAATTATGGATTGGAAAAATTTTAGACAGTTGAAACGGAAAAGTGTGCAAGGTTATACTCATGAATTTAGGAGAAGAGCTCTAATTTTGGGTATTAATTTATATTCTCAAGAAACTTTTTTAGATTATTTTGGGGGTTTTCACAATTACCTTAGGCGCACTATACTCATGTTTAATCCCACAAACATAGATGAAGTTTTTGTTCGATCCACACACTTAGAGGCAAGAGGGAAACAAAACATAGATGAGAAAAGTGAAAGTGAGGGTAAAGGAAAAGAAAAGTTTTATGGAAGAGGAAAAATTAATAGCTCTGTGATAAGAGAGAAATAAAAACTCACATTTAAATTTTTTTCAAAGACTGGCCATGATTAAGACCATTGTTGGCAACTTCATCCATAGTTGAATTGAAAGCCAAAGAAAAGGGTAAAACTCTTGCTATAGTTGAACATGACTTAGGGTCATATTCAGGAGATGAGACAAATATTACAACCATGGGTTTGAAAGGTAAACATATTGCAATCACTAGTTCTTCAAATTGTTCAAATGATACTCATGATGAAGATACAAGAATAAAATGTTTCCACATTAGAGTTGTCTCTAAACATACCAAGATTGATACACTTTTCTTAGTGGGTCACAAGCTAATCTAATTTCCGAAGACTTGTTTAAGCAAATAGGCCTTGAAACTATTAGACATCCAAAGCCATATCCTTTGGGTTGGATATGAAAGAATGCAAACTTGCAGGTTACAAGGAAGTGCTTAATAATATTCACCATCAATTCAAACTTTATTGATGAAGTTGAACTTGATGTGGTGTTGCTTCAAATACCAGGTATTGTATTGGGAATTCCTTATCTGTATGATAGGAAAGCAATATTTCATCGCCATGAAAATAGGTATTACTTGTTTACAGATGATATTGAGTACATAATTATAGTGTATAAGAAGAAGACAAGTTTGTCTCTTATACATGCAAGAGAAATGAAGAGGATAGTGAATGCAATTCATAATTTTACATTGTTGATGATCAAACAAAGAGATGTTTTGAATGAAAAATTTCAAAAATATGCTTATGTTTGTAATGAGATGTTTCAGTATTCTAACAGGTTTCCTTTGAAAGGAGGTGAACAAGATGAAAAACATTTGCAGTAGTCAACATCAGTGATGAGTAGTGTTGGAAACAAGATGTTGGTGCAAGAGAGTACAAAGGTAAACGAGAAGGTGACAAAGAAGCTTGAAAAGAAGGCATGGGTTCCACAAATGCCTGTAATTGGTTTCCAAAAGGTACATGGCAATGGCGAATATAATTGGTCAAGATTTGACACAAGTACAAAGAAAAAGCAGCTAAGAAATGCCATGGTGACAGTGTGCAAGGCGAGAAAACTTTTAACTTTCCTTTGATTACTGACCAAGGTAGGAATAAGATGGTTTCTGTAAGAATAACTTGTTGTTATGCAAATTCAGAAAAATTGGAGCATGACAGTGTCAATGATAGCAAGAGAAGGTCGGAAGAATCAAAGAAAAAGTTAAATTTTTGTGAAAAGCTCCAAATGATGAAACTAGGAAAATTTCAGTGGATAGAGAATAGAAGGGTGAGGGAACAGTACTCTCATCCACATTATCAGTAATTAGAGAGATTTTTGGGTCCATAAGGCTTATAGTGGGGAGGAATAATCACAAGCTCAGTATTTAGCTCAAAAATGCAAAACTGATTGGAAAATGAATGATAATGATTGGCTCGTCTCCAATAATCCAACGCAACTCGTTTCGTCGAAAATCGAGCTCAGATGAAGAATTTATAGCTTGCTGACCATCATTTAGAACATGCAAATTATTAAAAAAAATTGTAGAATAGGTACAGGTTGATGACATGGCATCCCAATCAGCATGCAGGTAATATTCTTTAGTTTTTTCCCTATGGCACTGTGTGTCACAACCATATTGTCCAGTTTGGGTTTGAGAAGGTGAAACTACCCCATGTCCTCTAAGGTTGAATTTGGGTTCATAATGAATATATATGTGTTGGAATTATTTTTTTATTAAGTTTGGATATATATATATATGGTTTATTAATAATATATTATGTTAGAAAATTATATATTACAGAGCAATGCAACACATAAAATATGTGGAAACACAAACACAAAAAACATATAAAACTAGAGAGACATACATTTTCATTGTTCACCCAATTTGGGCTATGTCCACCTCGAACAACCAGTCCTTCCTTTATATTATCTAGAAAAATGAAGAGACGCAACCTACAACAGATCAACTGTAATATCCTCTGTTCTCTATCATAGTCTCCCTATCTATTTCTCGCTCTGAGAATACACATGCAATACACAGCTACAATATAATACCCTCGTACATAATGAGGGGTTTCCTTCTAGGAAAAAAACCCCAAATTAAACATAACTTCTACTGTCATATCATCCGCCTAATGAACAGCTCAGATTGACTAGAAATTACAATACTTTTACAAGGCAATTTTACATCCATTTTTAGCTTGGGGGGCACTGCCCCTGAAACCCCCGTCGGGGGACCTCTGGCCCCCAGACCATGCGGGGGGACAAGTCCCCCTCACGTAGAGGGGTGTAGAACCTTCCTGGGTTATAGATCCGGTTGAAAGAAAGATCTTTGAATCAAGATGAAAATTAGGATTCACACCCAACATTTGTTACATATATTCATATTTATTTATTAAATCCAAATCTTTTAACCAAATTCCACATTTTTATTATTCTAAAGTGTGAAGATTTGTTTTAAACTTATGTTAATAAACTATGGTTTTAATACATTATTATGGTGGCGAATATATTTCTATGAAAAATTTTGGTAGCACATAATTTACAGGTTGGAAAACTATATATGAGAAGGATCATAGGTCGGGGTCGAACCCATGACCTCCCTCCACATAACCGCGAGCCTTACTAATGGGCCACGAGCAGGACTTGTAAATATTTGGTCACGAAATTATATTTAAATTTCAATGTATACTCTGATATCGGAAGGGGGGGTGGCATCCCACCTCCTCATGTGACGCTCCACAGAACCGAAGGCAGGCACAAAGATTTTTGGTGGTATTTAAATGCTAAACACGATTTAATTAATATAATCCATAGTTTAAAATTTGTTAAACCATGATTATTACTAAACACACTTTATGCGCTAATATCACTTATCAATTGTTATATGGATTTAATTTTAATTAACACTGTAGTTAGGTTGGCGTATTTTTAGGGTGCCTGCAAACCGTAGGAACCTCCAAATTTGGCGAGGTTATCTAGAGTGTTTTTGTAATATTCCCAATTAGCCTTGCTAATTGGAATATTTCATTTTTGTTTAATTTTGCCGCTTTAGTCAGAAATAATAAATAAAGTGAGAAATAAGAGGGGTCACCTCACTTTAGTCATCTCACTTTATAAAATAAAGTGCTTTCCTAGTTGATTGACGTTGTAACTTAAAGAAGGGGCCTTGGGGGTCCACATGGGTATGATGGGGGAGGCATCAGGCTGACCCAAGGTAAACTGCGCAGGTCAAAGGAGAGTTAAGTTTTGGAGGGAGTTTGGCATTATAAAAGGAGAGGTTCTCACCTCATTTGGATCATGCATATTTTGATATTGATATTGAGAGCTAGACTTTTGTCTGCTTCAGCACGCCGGTTGTTTAGTCGGTCTGCAGCACTGTTTAGTGCACGAGTGTCCCCGGTCGGAGATCTCACCCTTAGCCTCGGGGGACTTCGAGTGCCTGCCCTGGTAAGGTTATTTCTGGTTTCACCCTTAGCTTCGGGGGACTTCGAGTGCCCGCCCTAGTAAGGTTAATTTCTGAGTTCTATCTTTCAGTTTCAGTAGCAGTTTCAGGTGGAGAGTCGGAGAAGAAGAAGCCCTCTAGTGGCTGCGCAGATCTAGCAGGAAAAACGCAGTTTCAGCAGCAGGAAGGACGCAGATCAGTTTGGAGTGAGGACGCTGTTCCAGTAGGAAGAGGAAGGACGCAGATCTGAAGGCACAGTGATAGATCCAGCCTTGGAGATCGTAGATCTGAGCAGATATTTGCAGATCTGGTTCTGTAGGTTGCAGATCTGGAGGGGTAGCACTAGATCCAGCTTGGGAGATTGCAGATCTGAGGAGATATTGGCAGATCCAGCCTAGATCTGAAGAGATAACATCAGATCCAGCCTTTGAGGTTGCAGATCTGAGGAGATATTGGCAGATCTAGCATAGATCCGAAGAGCTAGCAGCAGATCTAGCCTTGTGGGACGCAGATCTGGAGAGATAGTAGCAGATCCAGCCTTGTATGACTCAGATCCAGCAGATCTGGGCAGAGAGGACGCAGATCCAGTCAGGGAGGACGCAGATCTGATGAGTAGGGTCTTTGGTGTGGGTTCCCGCGCATTTTTCGTTGTTTTCACCTTGAGAGTTGGTCATCTCATCCTGGAGGATTTGGTGGTGATCCGGCCCTTGCCGCATATTTCGGAGCTTCTCGAGTCGTCCGGGCGGCACAAATCGTTTTGCAGGGAGGAGGTTTCTAGGGGCGTATTTTCGAGGTGGTCCAGCTTGTTTGCTTTCCGGGTTTTGTCCTATGTGTCGACATAGGTGATCCGTAGACTAGTCATTCCGGCAAGGGATCAGCCCCGAACTTCGCTCACCTGGAAATAGTTAACAGCCACGGCAGCCTCCTTCCTGCCATCGACGCGGTGCTCGTAGCAGCTACTTCTGCTTCCTCGAGAGGCTTCTTCACTTGCTCTCAGCAAACAACGTGCCCTCATTCGTACTTTCGTACTCTCTTTCATGTACTTTCAGATTAATAAAATGGCTCAGTTTTCTGGCATTCTATGTGTAATTGTTCCATGATCTGGTTCAGCATTGTATTTTCTATATCTGTCTGGCATATTTCTGTTTATTACTGGTTATTTCCCTTTGGGGATATTACAGTTTTCGAGATTTGGAGGAGGAATCCAGGGAATATTTTCATGAACCATATTTGAGAAATTTTCGACCAATTTTTGCTTAGGAAGAGTCATTCCTAGCATATTGGCATGCTCTGAATGTAGAAATTTTAATACAATTACGTATTGTCTGGATTCTCCTGATCGAACAATTATATGCCATTGTTAAATACATAATCTCTTCTACAAAAATTCTTGCGGAATTTAAAACACGATTGCCAGTTGAAATATCAATAAGAAATATCAATCACACATAACCCAAATTTTTTTACCAGGAAAGAATAAATCTAAAAACCCCACTACCATATATTATGCATATATCATGGATCATGAAAAAATATCATACAAAACTCTAATTCAAGAGCTCTTAGTACAATATATAATCGTCTCACATTGTCATACAAAAAGTGGCAAATACATACACCAATTTACTGCCTCCTGACAGACTGCCTCCACTGCACAATCCCTATTGATAGCAATCCTTGAATGAATGGAATCTTACTTGCCTTGACTGTGCAATCCTCATGGGCACATCCAATGTGTGTGTGGTTGCATGAGTGCACCCACTAATATCACAACTGATAGTCAAACTGTCCCTTTCAGCTACATCTCAAATGGGTCTCCATTGGATTTGACATGGATGTAGTCAACAATAGTAAATATTCAGTTGCATGTGAGACCACTAATTGTGAATTAATTAAATAATTAACTCATTGTTCTCTCACTAGTGTATGTTCAGTTACAACTAGCGCAACTGAATTTAACTCACTTAATTGAGTTAAACTACATTACAACTCACATAACTACACATCCAACTCTGTTACAACTTCGAATCACTCAGTTACAACTAATTCCACTTGCATGTCCCACCAACCAACCTTTGAAGTCAAATTTCATATAGCTAATTGGTTTTCCACTTCATTTAACTATTTCCAAGTGCTAATTGAGAATAGATTAATATTTATTGTCCAACTATTATTAAGGGAGAATAATAGTTGACGTGCATCTATAAATAGACATGCGATCTATAAATAGAACTTGGACATACATCTATAAATAGAAAAAAATCTATAAATAAAATTTTCTCACCATCTATAGATAGATATCATCTATAAATATAATTTTCTCATGCATCCTAAAAATAGACTTCCACCTAAAAATATCATGAGGCTCCATTCTAGTGTAGGTGCATAACTTTCACTAGGATCTTCTTGTTGAATCTCAGCACTCCCTCTCAACAAGAAAGGGATTATCCTTCACCCCGATCTTGTCTCTATGGTATTCGAATTTGCTCCTGGTGAGCACCTTCCTTAGAATATCTACATCCTGATCTTCCATAGGAATGTACTGAAGCAACATGACCTTTTGTTGCACACAATATCTGATATGATGATACCGGATATCTATATGCTTAGATCTGTCATGAAACACATGATTAATCGAGATTTTAATGCAACTCTGATTATCACAATCAATCACTGTCAGATATAAATGAGAACTAAACAAACCAACCAAGATCTTTCTCATCGAGATAGCCTCACGTGCCGCTTGAGTCGCTCCCATGTATTTTGCTTCTGCAGAACTGAGTGCCACGAATCTTTGTTTCTTGTTGTACCAAGAAACATCTGTAGATTCGATATTAAAGATCCCTCCTCATGTGCTCTTTTTTTCCATTAGGTTGCCTGGCCAATCTGCATCCGTGAATCCATGCAACTTCACCTCATCCGTTTTTCTGTACCATAAGCCATACTCATATGTGCATCTCAGGTATCTCAGGACATGCTTTCCTGCCTACCAAAAGAGATTGGTAGGCTTAAACATCACCTGACTTAGCTAGTTAACCGCATAGCATATGTCTGGTATCATGTTCACTAAATACATTAGCGAACCTACTAACTGTCGATGGACAATAGCATCAACTACATCTCTAGATGTAGCATCCTCTTTCCTCTAGTTTCTTGGAAGAGGAGTATCCATGGGTTTGCAGCCCTCCATGTGAAACTTACCAAGTACCTCCCTTTCATAGTTGCCTTAAGACACAAAAATTTCACCATCTCACTACCATATTTCCAATCCAAGGAAATAATGAAGGAAGCCCATATCCTTCATCTCGAATTCCTTTGCAAGATCCTCCTTGCATGAGTGTATTAGATGCTCGTCACCAGTCGGTATTAAATCATCAACATAAATAAAAATGATTAAAATACTACCCTCCACCACAATTTGGTATAGGTTTGCATCCACCTCACTCTTGGTGCAGCCAAGTCTGGTAAAATAACTGTCTATCCGAGTGTACCAAGCATGGGGTGCTTTCTTCAACCCATACATCGCTCTTTTGAGTCTGCACACATGTGGCTCACTATTGAATATCTCAAATCCTTCAGGATGCTCTATGTACACATCTTCCTCAATGATCCCATTGAGAAACTTAGTCTTCACATCCATCTGATGAATGCGCCAGCCTATCTGCACTGAGAGTGCAAGGATGCTCCTTATCGAAGAATACCTTGCAACAGGTGCAAAGTTTTCTTCATAATCAATCCCCTCGATTTGTGAGAAGCCCCAGGCCACAAATTTTGCCTTATATTTCTCAACACTCCCATCAGTAGCTTGCTTTACCTTGTATATCCATCTCGAACCTACCACTAATTTATCAATCGGCCTTGGAAAAATTTCCCAAGCACTATTTCTGACAATGGAGTCATACTCCTCCCCCATTGCATCTACCCATGTGGGCTCCTGCACTGCGTCCTGAAAGGAATATCTATTAGTCACAATACATTTTCTCATGAGGTCCATGTATCTAGTAAATTGGTCAGGAAGCTATCTTTTTCTGCACTGTGAAGTAGGGACTCCTACATTTTGCGCAACATCTAGTCTTAGTTTGTCAGCTTTTGTGGTACGCCTTCTACCTATTCTGATGTTTGGCTCTATGTGAGTGGACTCCTCCACTCCATGAACCTCCTCCTGTGGCTGATCCACATCTAGAGACTCATCTTTGGGAACCAATTTTTCCTCCTTCACATGCAAGTCTATCTCCCTCTCAAGTGATAATCGCATCACTTTCCCCTCATGGAATTTTATATCATGTTGCATAATAGCCATCTTACTGTTAGGAAAATACACTCAATAATTATGTGGTGTTTATGTGTACCCCACAAATATCCCAACTTTAGTAGTCGCCTTCAACTTCTTCCTCGCATTATTGGTCACATGCACATAAACAGATGAGCCAAAAATTTTAAAGTGAGAAACATCCGGTTTCTTACCAGTGAAAGCTTCTCCAGGTGTACTCATGCCAAGTACTCTATGAAGACAACGGTTTTGAACATAAACCGTAGAGATGCATGCTTCCGCCCACAAATGCATTGGTAGGCCTTAATCATGCAACATCACTCATGATGCACCCATGATTGTTCTGTTCTTCGTATTCACGACCCCATTTTGTTGTTGGTGATGAGGCACTGTGAGTTCTCTTTTAATTCCTTATTTGCTGTAGAAGTCTTTGAATTTTTTAGAGATGTATTCTCCACCATTATCACTCCTCAGAGCCTTCACTTGCTTCCCCGACTCACAGAAATTTGAGAATTTTTTATCCTTCTTTTGCATGAAGAATATCCATCATTTATGAGAAAATTCATCAACAAAAATAACATAATACTTATGTTTTGTTGTTGAAGCGACCGAGAATGGTCCACACACGTTTGTGTGAACTCTCTCTAGGATCACTGAAGCATGGTTATCCTTTGAATGAAAGGTGGACTTTATGTACTTCCCCATGGTGCAACCCTTGCACTAATCTAAGTGAGCAAGTGTTCCCATTGGAAGTCCAGTAGATATTTGCTGCATGACTTTCAAGGCTCCATGATGAAGATGGCCCATTCACCTATGCCATAATTCGCCCTCATCCCAACTCACCACTTTTTCTGCCTTGCCCATCATGGCAGCATAACCATCTACCTCCATCTTGTAGAGATTATTAACTTGAATCCCTATCTTCTTGCCTTGACCCATTATTTTATGTCATAGGAAATATTTTCCATCGCTGAAAACAACGTCATAGCCTCTGTCCTCCAACATTGTGACTGAGACCAAGCTTTTCTTTGGGCCTAGAACATGCATAACATTTTTCAACTGAAATGGTTTACCTGACTCCCTCTCAAAGGTAATGGTACCAATGCCAGTCGCATTGTATCGTCCACGGTTTCCCATATATATATGCATTAGAGATCTTTCTCCTCAAACTCACTAAAAATATCTTTATCTCCTGTCCTGTGGAAGGAAGCACCACTATCCAAATACCACATAGATCCTAATTCACTTGACACCATGCATGCGTTCAAATAGAAATCAAGTTCAAATTGCAAGGCAAGGGCCTCACTAGTTGTAGCTCCAGCAGCCTTCTTGTTCTTCTTCTTCTGGAAATATTTAGTAGCGAGATTCCCATGTTTGTGATAGTGAAAACACTTCACCTTGGACAAATCCAGATTCTTGCCTTTAGACTCGGATTTTGAATGGAATTTATTCCCCTTCCCTTTCATTCCCTTGGCAGCTAAAGCACAATCCTCTTCATCATCGTGCTTTGATGAAGATCCATCTATGGTGTTCTTCCTGAACTCCTCCTACACCATATCCGACCACATTCGTTCCCAATCTGAAAGTTTTCTCGTCCATTGAGAGACTCTTCATAACTGTGACAAATCTTAGGAAGTCCCAAGAGAGCCAAGCTCACCAAATCATCATCAACAATAGTGATTCCCACACTTCCCAGTTCATCTCTACATTGGAAAAATTTTGTGAGATACTTTGGAATATTGTCACCCTTTTCCATCTTCATCTTCCTGAGTTTATCTTTCAGCGCTAATTTCCTATGGTCGTTGTTGCTTTGGAAAAGATCCGTCAAAGCCTTCCACATATAATATGGTGTGGATTTCCCATGAAGGCTTGAGACAATGTGGTCTTGTACACCTTGTTGGGCCCAAATTAGGGTATGTTCTCACCCTGTAATTACTTCAAATTATGTTACCATTTTGGGGAATTCCCCTTCATCTTAACAATAAAGAGAGGAATAATTTATGAAAACTAGAACAACTAGGCTAACGATAAAAATGATTTTTTTATAACAGAAAATTGACTTCTCTTATCTCTGCATGCAGGAAGGCAAAGTGGTTGGACCAATAGAAAATTGAAGCTAACCAACGAGTGAAAATGTGTGAGATCTAGGTAAATACAAGCGGTCGGAAGAAGGCATATAGACGAATTCGAGCCCAAGAACTCAAACGACAGCCATGCGTAGCAGGCTGTCGTTTGGGAAATACTTTCTCATTTTGTGAAATCGCCTTTAAAAAGACGAAGGACGAACGAGAAAAGGGGAGTCGGAAAAAGAATAGGAAATTAATTATGTAATCGACGCATCAGAACCAACTTGTCTAATCGTAATTTTGTAATATCATTAGATGTAATATAGAGCTTTGAAAAACAATATTTTGAAGTTTTTACTATGCTAGAGCTTCTGGTGGTCTGGGCCCAACCCCTCGAAGTTCCTCGCAAATTCCCATACTTTGTGTAGTCGCAGAACCAATGCCTAAGTATCTGATGCAATTGTAAAGTATATTTCCATTCAATAAAGTTACAGTTTCTCTTTCTTCAGGACTGTTAGCAATTGTGTTCTTGAGTTAGGATAATCACAATTGTAATTCCAGCTTATAATAATGCTTCATCACTAGTAGATGGTTCCAGTTTCTTCCAATATCATTGCAATTGATTTACAGATCATAGAATAAGTTGCTTTCGATGTTATCTGTCTTTATGGATTTCATTATTCTTTCAGCACATTGAAGCGTCCAATCGTCGATCAATGTTGATTATTTAGGTTACAAAGAGAATTCCATTGCAAAATTTTATAAGTAACTTTTGTACAAATTCATTTAGATTGCTTCAATTAGACTACTGTTCAATTCAATTAAATTGTTGTTCGATTATCTAGATTTTTTTTCAGTTTATTTAGACTGTTGTTCAATTCAATTCCATTTCTGTTTGATTCATCTATATTTTTGTTCAGTTTAGTTAGATTGTTGTTCAATTCAATTCAATTGTTGTTCGATTCATCTAAATTGTTGTTCAGTTCATTTAAACTATTGTTTAATTCAATTAGATAGTTGATCAATCCTTCTATTCGATCTTAGGTTAAGAATAAACCCAAGACACCCCTCCTTAGGTTAATTGAATTTACGAGGCTAACTAATTCTTCCTCATAAGCAAAATAGAGTAACTGTTTGACAATTTCACTCGCATATATTGTGCCAACATTCTTGAAATAAGGAGACTTACCTCAGGTTGATAATTAAATGAGAAGCACTAGATTTTTCTATAATAAGCCATCTCTATGAGGCCAACACACCTTCAAACATAATCCTTCTCACCTTTTCCACTTTCTTTTGCCATGCATCAAGTAATGCAAAATCCATCGAAGTGGGCTTAGGAACATTACTGTCGATGAATTCCTTCAAGCCATTATCTTCGAGCACCACCTCCATCATGTCCTCCTAAGAAATTTAGTTCAATCTACCATCGATTGCATACTATAACCACAATCCATTGAAATCCATTTCAATATTTACTCAACTGTAGAACCAAGCAAATTTTTTTGCAAATTCAAATTGTTTCCACCACCAAACTCAGCTCTTGCTTCAAAATTTCAACCTTCTGTGCTTTGATATCATGTAGAAATTTTAATACAATTATATATTTCCTAGATTCTCCTATTCTTAGTATTATACTCCACTGTTAAATATAGAATCGCTTCTACAAAAATTATTGTGGAATTTAAAACATGATCGCCAATTGCAATATCAAGAAAAAATATCAATCACACATAAAACAGATGTTTTTACTAGGAAATCATAAAGGTGAAAACCCCAGTATCATATATTATGTATATATCATGGATCTTGAAACAATCTCATACAAAAATATAATCCAAGAGCTCTCAGTAATATATACAATCCTCTCACACTATCATACAAAAATTGGCAAATACTTGTGCTAATTTATTGCCTCATGACAGACTTCCTCCACTGCGCAATCCATGCTTACAAAAATCCCTAAATGAATGGAATCCTACTTGCCTTGACTATGCAATCCTCATGGGCACATCCAATGTGTGTGTGGTTGCATGAGTTCACCCACTAATGTCGCAACTGATAGTCAAATTGTCCCTTTCACCTACATCTCAACTCGGTCTCCACTGGATCTGACATGCATGTAGATAACAGTAGTAAATATTTTGTTTCATGTGATACCATTGATTTTGAATTAATTAAATAATTAATTCGTTGATCTCTCACTAGTGTATGTTCAGTTACAACTAGCACAACTGATTTTAACACACTTAACTGAGTTAAACTACTTTACAACTCACATAACTACAGATCCAACTTTGTTACAAATTTGAATCACTTAGTTACAACTAAGTCCACTTTCATGTCCCACCAACCAACCTTTGAACTCGAATTTCCTATAGCTAACTATTTTTCCACTTCAGTTAACTACTTACAAGTGCTCATTGAGAATAGATTAATATTTATTGTCCAACAATTATTAAGTGATAATAATAGTCGACATGCATCGATAAATAGACATATGATTTGTAAATAGAACTCGCACATACATATGTAAATAGAACATCATCTATAAATATACATCATCTATAAATATAATTGTCTCATGCATTCTAAAAATAGACTTCCACCTAAAAATAGCCTGAGGCTCCATCTTAGTGTAGGTGCATAATTTTCACTAGGATCTTCTTGTTTAATCTCAACACTAAACACATTGGAATAGGTTGCAGAGGCAAGGGAGAAATTCTATAGGTATTTTTATCACTTTGAATAATTTTGAAGCCTAGGGCCACAAGGAAGGAAGACCATGCCTAGATCAGCTGAAGGCAAAAATGAGTTAATGAATAGTCATTTTTTATAGATTTATATATTCTGAACTCATTGGAGTATGTTTCATGGGCATTTGATGCATGTAAATAACATATTTTTCACTATTGACCTAATACGGAGGCCCAAGCTATGGAAGAGGGACCAAGGAGATGTAGCCCATCACTACAACATAAAGGGGGGTTTTAAGACAATATTTAAGACAATTTTTTGGTAAATTGTCTTAACATGAGACAAAATAAAACTTGTGTATTGTCTTAAATATTGCCTTTAAATGGGTGTCTCAAATTAAATACTCTTGAAATATTGTCTCTATAAAGACAATATATAACACAAGCATTTTTGTCTCTCCAGAGACAATTTCATTTGTCTCTCCAAAGACAATTTCATTTTTGTCTCTCTAGAGACTGTTTCATTTATTGTCTCTTATGAGACAATTTCATTTGTCTCTCCAAAGACAATAGTTGGAATTAAAATAAATAATTCTAAAAATATTTAATTAAAAAAAATCTACAATATCATTGAATAATTCATGTTAGGGTACAGTGGAATCGAACCACCAACCTCCTAAATGGCAAGTGCTCTTCCATTGAGCTAGCACCCTTTAAATATTTATGTGAGGAGTTATGGCAGTCCAGTTTTCCCTTTGAAACTGAGAACTATAAAACCTTTAGGAAGTCCACATGAACAGGAATAATGGAATGGTTATTCAAGGATCTCTTTTAAAAAATTAAGAAAGAAAAAGTTTATAAATTTAGGTATAACTTAGTGAATTATATCTCTAGGTATTTCCCAGTCAAGCCCTTCTATTGATCCTCGGATCACCAAGCCAAGCCATTTCAGCCCTAGGTACACCGCTGACAACATTATCAGGCACTACATTGGCACATTATTAGGAACTTCTTATGGAATTTGTTCCAGACAACAGATAATGTTTAAGCCTTCTGCGAGATTTCTTAGTCCTTTTTTTTGTTCCCAAAGTGCAACAGCCTCAATGAATGTATCTTTTAGTTCCAACCTCTTGTAAAATAGCTCGCAAAGGTGTAGTGGAATGGACCTAACATTCCTACATATTGTAACATAAAGGCCCAACACCATTTCAAAAGTTAATATAAAGCACACTCACCCTTCGACCACTGCATAAGGATCTAATCAGAGTCTTAGACACAACTTGAAATTAATAAATATGGTATATTACATCATACACATTAAAATATTTTATGCCTACCACTCTTTGAAATGAATACAAATACAACAAGAGGATTCAAACATTAAATGCATAGGCATTATAATCATAAAATCATCATGTTTATTCAGCTTGGATGCAACAAGTTATAGGAGTAACAATTTTACACTCACCTAAAAATCCTTTTGGAAAAAGAGTGTTTCGAAAAGAATGGTACTAAGAATAATTTCCAACTGGGTCATCTAAAGAAACACAAATGCAATCTCATTACTTTCAATCTCATGAAAAAAGATAAAATCTAGTAAAACTTAGGGAAATGGTTTTGCCAAGATTGAAACAAGACAATAATCTACATTGCTTCAATATACCTGATGGAATCCAACAGATTTAAAACCCAGACAGAGGTTCAGAAGTACAATAGAGATACCATTCAAAATACCAAATCCCATTACAGCTCGTGCATCAAATGGCCTATGTTCAAATAGTTTCAACCATAATGTTATAGGTAGAGAACATAAAGTAACCAGAAGATTCCAGCTGGTCAATGTTGTGTCTGCCAATCAAAGTAGCAACATATACTCAATCAAATTGCCAAACAAAAATTAAAAATATGAGGCAAAATCCTTTCCAAATGATTAAAAATTAAAAAAAAAAAATTACTCCCTCTTTGGATAGCTCTAAATATAATATGTTTACTCTCCAATAATAGAATGAGGATTGATGAAAAAATGTAATCTTAGGGCTGAAATCTCCCCTATGTAAAATAAAATGTGTTTGCATTACATATTGTGCCTGAAAAGGAATGGTAATTTGCATAGTCTTTTACATCCAAATCTTCTGAAGATCTAGAAGTGGAGATTTAACAACCTTTGATCACCATTGGACCCCATCATGACTGTAAAAATTGATGAAAACTCAGACGGGAAGTAGCTTTACCAACAAGAAGCACACCTCATGAAAGCAAGATGAAAATTTCACCTTAATTCAACAATATGACATTTTCTTCTTAATGGCCATTAGATAGAAATTAGCTAATCCATTCAACTTAGGATTTCTAGTTACAATAGTTTGATGATAGTAGGAGAATGATATACATGTAAATTGTACACTGTAAACATATATTGAAGATATATGCTATGATATTTGTTGTTAATTCTATAAACTCACTGTGAACACCAATTTCTTTGCCATTAGAATTTGTGTTAGACACCATCTCTTGCCAATGCTCGAGCATGGATGAAGTGCAAGCAATCATTTTCTTCGCCAATGGAAGTAATTGGCAACATGAGAAAATAACCAACGTCAATAGCATACTCTACAAGACACCTACTCTTAAGGATTCCCTAAGAAATTGTCTTGTTGATGAACATTTTTGTTTAGCAGATAGAATTTGACATGCTAGAGGAAAACGCTTCTGAAAACAAGATATTACATTGTTATTAGTAAAATTTTACTTCAATTAATAATTACTTCTAACATAATTTTTTATTTATTTAATTATGCTTATTCAATATCATTATTATTATCAAGCACCTAATTATCACTATAATTGGACTATAAAATTCCGCACCAACGTATCAATAGTAACTTGGTTCATATATTTACCTTAGGCACCCGCCTTTACATTATAGTTTGACTTGAGATTTATAAGCGTATTTAATGGTCCTAGACACATTATAAAGTGACAATAGTTTATGAAGTGCCAAAACTTTAAAATCCTTATCCTTGATCTATTATTAACTCTTAGAGTAATTTTCAAACATTCGAATAATCCAAACCTTAATTTTATCAACGTTGAAGAGAGGGCCCATGGTCCTCCTGTGCTTCACCCATCCCAATTGATCTACCAAAATCAGTCCTTGCCCTAGCAAACTCAACACCATGGACCTATGTGTCTCTTTAAAATAGTAATCGAATTTATTTGATAAAACTTCGTTGATTAGCTCTAGTTCTGAAATATATAGTCGTTGATGGATTCCATGCCGATAGAAAAATGTCTTTCCTAAGCAGCAGCAATTAAAAAATACTATTCAGACATTGATTTCAACCTTGACACCACTGGAAAAATTCAAACAACTAGTAGAAAACATATGTTATAAATTCATTGGCCTAGCAGTTTGAAGCCTACAAGAGAAACATATGAAAGTAAAATAAGTCTCAAAGGAAAAGATAATGAATGATAATGAATGATAGAGAGAACCATATATCTGACTCCACTTATGGTAGTGTTGCGTGACTCTAGGAATAATGTCATGAGAAATATTTTGCATGGGCTGTGCAAGAGCCTCCTTAATAATTTGTGTGTACTCACTCTCAGTGATTATCCGATAAGGTAGGCCTCTTATTCCTTGGGTTGTATAGGCCGTCTGGAATGCATAAGGTCTCCATGTCAAGTCTCTAAATATTTTGACAATTATGATCCCAAAAAAAACAACTAAAATGGAAATGAATAATTCAACACTTCTTCTATTAACAAAATCCATCTTCAAAAGCTCACAAAATATCATTCCATTATAGGGCTACTTCACTCTGTTTGCCCAATAGTTTTGTGTGTCAATGAAATTTTCACAAAAATGAACTAAGTTGTTTTGTGTTTATAGGCGTAATTGAGACCTAGAAATGCAATGAAATTGCAAAATGAAGGAGTATTTAGTCAAACATCCTAGTTTTGCCAATAAATGATGACAACTATAATTGACATTGCACTTCCAATGCATACAATGAGAAGGCAACACCACCAACATGCACAATGAAGTCAGAGTGCTTAATAAAGAGGAAAATAAGGATTCATTTTGATGCCAAGTGATGGAGGAATGTATTGAATACTTAAGGATAGAAGTTTTACACCCTAGATTAGGGCTACTCCAGTGATGTCATAATGAAAATATCCCTGTCAGTAGTCTGATTTGTGAAGCCTTGGTTCTGATTTGGAAGGTAGGGCCAAGACTCTAAAGGAGAGGCAATTTTTGTTGGTGTATCCATGAGATCAGTACAGTTGGTGCATGCACAAGTCTTGTGTATGAAAAAATACTTTGTTAGGCTAAAATATCTTCAAGTGTGAACTAAAGAATAGGAGAATGACAAGGAAAAAGGGTTTTTGGATCAAGTAGAGAGAGGGGTTTATAGAAATTTCTTTTTTATAGGAAATGGAAAACAATATTTATCAACCCTAGTTCCATAATGTTTTGTATAAAATCAAATATAAGAGTGCTATTGCAGAGATCTAAAGGGATTGATCTTAAGTATATGGAGAAATAGTATAGTTGAGCCAAGAATAATGATTAGGAGGCAACCTGCTCACTATTATAGGCTAGATCTATAAGCCCTAGGAGGGGGCATTTTTGGTGGCCCAAGATTAATAAAATATTCAATTGAAGATGGGAATATATGAAGCATAAGAAACATTGCAACATATAGGTTCATATTGGGAGAAGTGCATGGCATTATGATTACCGTAAGGAGGGTTGTTACGTGACTGCTACAATTATACCTAAGTGCATTTCTTGAGATGGAAATCATGCATGCTAGGAGAGGATGAACTATTTAGCTCAGGTAATGCAGCCAAGAGATCCATTTTGATAGCCCTAGTTCACCATTAAAGAAGGACAATTGCAGTGAGAAAAAAAGAAGCCCTAAGAAATCGTCTTGTTGATGTACATTGTTCTTTAGAAGATAGAATTTGACATGCTAGACGAAAACACGTCTGAATATAAGATATTACATTTTCATTAATAAAATTTTACTTTAATTAATAACTACTTCCAATATAATTTTTTAATTTTTTAATTATGCTTATTTAATATCATTATTATTATCACGCACTGAATTCTCACTATAATTGAACTTTGAATTTCTGCACCAACGTATCAATAGTAACTTGGTGCATATATTTACCTCAGGCACCCACCTTTACATTGTATTTTGACTTGAGAGTTATAAGCATATTCAATGGTCCTAGACACATTATAAAGTGACAATAGTTTCTGAAGTGCCAAAACTTTCAAATACTTAACCTTCATCTATTATTAAGTATTGTAAAACATTCAAATAATCCAAACCTTAAGTTTGTCAACATTGAAGATAGGGCCCATGATCCTCCTGTGCTTCACCCATCCCAATCGATTTACCAAAATCAGTCCCCGCCCTAGCAAATTCAACACCAAGGGCCCGTGCGTCTCCTTTCCATAGTAACCAATTTATTTGATAAAAATTTGGTGATTGGCTCTGGTTCTGAAATATAAAGTTGTTTATGGATTCCATGCCAATAGAAAAAGGTCTCTCTCGAATAGTAACAATTAACAAATACTAATCAGACATTGATTTCAACCTTGACACCACTGGAAAAGTTCAAACAACTAGCAGAAATAATATGTTATAAATTCATTGGCATAGCAGTTTGAGGCCTACAAGAGAAAAATATGAAATTAAAATAAGTCTGAAAGGAAAAGAGAATGAATGATAACGAATGATAGAGAGAACCATATATCTGACTCCACTTATGGTAGTGTGGCATGACTGTAGGAACAATGTCATGAGAAATATTCTACATGGGTTGTGAAAGGGCCTCCTTAATAAGTTGTGTGTACTCACTCCCAGTGATTATCTGGTAAGGTAGGCCTCTTATCCCTTAGGCTGTATAGGTCGTCTGGAATGCATAGGGTCTCCCTATCAATTCTCTAAAGAGTTTGACAATCATGCTCCAAAACAAAACAACTAAAATGGTAATGAATAACTCAACATTGCTTCTATTAACAAAATCCATATTTAAAACCTCACACAATACCATAACATTATAGGGCTACTTCACTCTGATTACCCAATAGTTCTATGTGTCAATGAAATTTCAACAGAAATGAACTAAGTCGTTTCATGTTTATAGGCACAATTGGGACCTAGAAATGCAATGAAACTACAAAATGGAGTATTTATTCAAACATCCCAGTTTCTCCAATCAATGATGACAACTATAATTTACATGTACAATGAAGGCGAGGTGCTTAATAAAGAGGAAAATAAGGATTCATTTTGATGGGTTTTGTAGACAAGTTTTTGAATGTATTAATTGCCTATTGTTGGGCTTTACATGGTTTTTTTCTTTGAATTATTCTGAAGGCTTGTGTGCCATATATCTTGTATTTTTGTATAACACTGTTTTCAGACTAGATTTTCATACGCGTATGGTGTGTCTACATAATGTAATTTTTATTTTCATGAATTAAAATTATGGTTTTTTTCTCTAGATATGAAAATACATTAAATAAATAAATAAATAATTTAAAAAAAAATAGAGCCGCATAATTGTAATCACTGCAAAGGTGGCACATAAAATAATATTTGTATGTAGATCATCTCAACAAATTTACAGTGATTGTTTTAGACTCAGATTAATTCAGAGTTCTCACAATGCTCTTTGAAGCATTATGAATGGGCCCGGGCCTCTAAACCAGTGTTATATTTTCAGCAATTCATTTTTTAAGGTATCTTAAAAGCATCAGATACATGAAAATCCCTCATCAAGTAATAGAGTTCTTCGAAAATGGAATATATTAGTTAGTGGGCCCAAAATACTCTTCATTTTTTGATCCTCTTATAAAGAGAAAAAAAATTGTCACAGCTAGTCCCAAGTTCTCCTAGAAGTTATTAACCCCAAACCAAAATAATGTAGCCATCACAAAAATAGAGGAGAAATAAATAACATACAAGAACTTGTGCGAATCTTCAGGTATGTTTCATCCACACAACCTCTTCCTGACCCTTTACTTAGCCTATCTTGGAGGGAATGACAAAGTGCACCTGAAACAAAAAATATTTGAAGGTCAATGGCGGTTGCACTTTTCTATCAATGAGAAATCCCGATATCAAGGGCATGAAGTTTTCTACTTCACGAAAAAACATGAAATAAGAGTATTTAAGACAAACATTCATTAACAAAGAATTCAAAAAAGAAAAAGTGTTTGACAGAATGTTTCAAATAGGAAAATCCAATTATTTTGTGTTTTTTGAGGAAAATATGAAACACAAGCTTGACAAAGGTAGAAATATAATTGAAAACCAAATCAAAACATAGCTTGTTATAATCTTAGGGAATATTGAATAATTTCACATTAGCTATGCAGAGGACATAGAAGTCCTTATAGGGAGAGGTACAAGCCTCACACTACTATAAATATATTAAAATAAGTGATAGGTGATGCGAGTAGTCCAAAAAAAATAGGTATAAACCATATGCTCCAACAAAGAAAAAGTATAATCTTAAATCATATTAATTAAGGTAATGTACTCACTAGAAGAAACTACCTGAGACTTGTTTTCAATTTGGAGAATTATTTCCCTGTTGCTAACCGAAATGTCTCATTACAAATCAATTAGAATGGGTGCACGAGTTGTTCCATTTTCTCCTGTAGACTGCACAATAGAGACAAATGAGTAGGCTAGATGAGGCAAGGGGGAGGGGAGGGGAGGGGAGGAGAGGGCAGACCACAATGCTTTTACATTGACACCATATTTATTCTAAACTTGAGCTAAATGAAAGAAACATAATTATATGTATACCAGAATAGGATGACCAATCAAACTGTTTAATACAGCTGACTTTCCAGCACCCTGCATATAACTGTAGATCAAATAAATTAGAAATACTATATTTCATGTCTAAGAAACAGATATGGAGGAAAAAAAATAATTAAATGGTCTAAAATCCTTAGATAACCAGAAGACGTCAACTTGACTAGCATTCATTCTAGAATCAACAGTGTAAATGCGACTCTGATTTATGTCCAAAAAAGATAATATAGTGATGCAATAATGTTGATAACAATAAGTAAGAAGTAACTCATGGCACCAGACATTGATCTCACAATAATATTTTCTGGCCTGTTTTTTGAGACTAGGGATTTAGGATGGTATAACCCAAGAACCAAAATATGACAACTTCAAAAGGGAATTGGCCCAAGCATCACATAAATGTCTACTCTTAGCAAGGAATCCGACATGATACTATTCACAACAATATAACTTAAATAGATCCATTTCAAGTCAATATGCCTATATCATAGGCGCCCACAATCCATGAAATAGGCACATGTCCATGTCTAATAAGACACATATTGTGTTGAATTTTAGCAGGGCATCCAGTTTTGGCCTGTTTGTTGACACTAGATGTTTAGGATGGTATAATCCAAGAACCAGAATATGACAAACTCAAAAGAGAATTGACCCAAGCATCACATAGACATCTACTCTTATCAATGAACCCTACATGATGCTATGCACAACAATCTAACTTAAAGCAAACCATTGCAAGTCAATATTCCTATATCATTGGTGCCCACAATCCCTGAAATAGGCGCATGTCCATATCTAAATACAAACATTATGTTATTTCAGCAGGGCATCCAGTTTGAGGGAACTTTGCAGAACGACTAAACAAAAACATAATTCATTTTGATTTAACAAATAATTTCATATGATTGGGACTAAACGCATAAGATTATATCTCACGTTAGAAGTTTAAGGTCTCCAAAACCAATAAGAAAATTTCAATTGTTCTATAATTTATGACTGAGAAAGACAAGTATATGCTACTCACATGCATTCCGGGTTCAGACTTAAACCCAAGTTCAAATTTTGATCAAAAATATTACAGAATTGCACAGAAGATAGATTTAAATATTCACTCGCATCATAGTGTTAGATCACGCAATTAAAGGAAATAAAGCTATGGTAAATGGAGTCATCTTGGCAATTACAACAAGCCCCACTGAAAAACATTTAAAACCTGTGATATTGAACCCTGTATGTTATTTTGAGAGGTAGATAGCATATGGAAAGATCCATAGAAAGCCCATTTCTTTTGGTGATTGAGGCCCATAAAAGGAACATCCACTACCTTGCATATAGGATGGGTTCTATGGGAGAGATGTGCTTTGAAGATAAATCATGGTAAAACTTGTTCGCTAAGTGAGGCCCACATAAGGAACATACAATCCCAAAAATATATGATGGGTTCTATGGGAGAGATGTGCCTTGGAAAGAAATCATGGTGAAACAAGCTCACCGGGTGATTTAAGACAGAGTTGTTTTTACTTCCAAATTTTTCATAATGCTCTACATGATAGCATATGTTAAGATTATTCTTGTAGATTTCAACATTTGAAATGAACACACCAAAACAAGTAGATAACAATGAATCAATCAACAATACATATAATCCCAAAATTTCCATGTGGAACTACCACCGATTATAATTTCTAGAAACTAAACACAGATCAATTATCTACCATACAAGATCTTCCAATAGAAATAGAAAAAGGCCACATGATCTTCCAATTACAGACCCGATGTACGACATTCGAAAACATCAAATCACATCATACATAAATTAAGAAAATAAAGTAGAGGCCTGCGAAAGAACATATAAATTGCACTTGTGGACGGCCTCATTGAGCCTTTCAATATGTAATTGGAGAAGCACTCAAGAAAACCGACTCTCCACCCGCACACAACTAACAAGTGCAGCTAATAGCGATGATTAATTTCATAGAATCATCCATGGAAAAGTAAATTAAGAAAGTTGTGCAGAATGCAAGGCAAAAGAGACTGAATGACCTATAAATTGGGAATGTTTTTTTCACGGGATCACTTATGAACAAGTAAGATTGAGAAAGTGATCCAAGGTGCAGTGTACCTTTGTTGCTTCTAGTTATACTCCTCTCAGCATGAATTTTAAAGATCCAAGAGAACCCAATACTACCTTCATGCATTGCAACTTCTACCCTAGTAGGATCAACAATTAAAATCTTAGCATCAATCACCACAAAAATTGCAAGTGCAGTGACTTCTCTCCATAACTCAATGCACATGGAACCTTTTAGATCTCCAAAATCAATGACATGAAATCTGCATCTAGGGCTATATCCTTACGTGATACATCAACCACAACCAATATTAGAAGACTAGCCTAGAGTTGCAAATCCATTCTCCACTTGATGTTCTGAGAACCTACCATAGTCAAAAAACTAAGAGTCGATGCATTTCATAGTGCTGTCTCATTGGCAATCATTCAATCAAAGGGGCTAAGCTCTCAAATGTTCCTACCACTACCTCCTTAGAAGCTTACGCTCCACAATGTTTTAGACGTAGTGGTAAAGTCCAGAGGCATGACGAAGAGCCTAAAAACCACTGTAAATGGAGGCAAGGCTAACCCTATCAAAACCCCTATAAAAGGAGGTGAGGTTGGCCCTGTCACTGGAGGCGAGGTTGGCCTTATACCTGGGATTCGAGAGGGAAAAAAATGTAACAATGCTTCACCGGAAGAGTCGACCAGTCAACCTCACGGTCCTATTTCGACCTACTTGTAACAATTACCTGTCTCCAACCTTCATCGTATCTACTTCCCCTCTTCCTTTTCGTCATTTTTCCGCTCCTTGAACCAATTGTCTTAATTTCTAACTTACCACAATTAAAATAGTTTTAATTTTTAAACTAAAATAATAATTCAGGATTTTAAAACAAAATATTAGTCGACCTTAAAAAAATGTTTTAGAGTGATATAATTGTTATGTGAAGTACTGATATAATTTTTAAGGTTGTTTAATCATTTAATTTTTTTATAAATAGAGGATTACTATTTTCTTTTATTCATGAGGATGTTTTAAAGATGTTTGTGCATAATTTAGGTGTAAGTTTAAAATAATCCAACATAAAATGGTTTTTTTTGAGTTCTTTAAAGAGGATACAAATTAAAGTACAAACTAGATTATAGAGGGATGTGATGAGTTTTTTAATTAAAATATGTGTAGTGATTATATGGAAAAGAAGAAAACAATATGCACCTTATATGAAAGTAAAACTTAAATAAGTGCACTTTAATGACAACACAATCCTTGTAGCATGATAACATATACAAAAAAAACACATGAACTCAAAGAGATATAAAATAAGCATATTAGAATCCATTTGATATTTGAATGAAGTATTAGAAAGTAAATCATAAAGACATTGTACCATGGGATACCCTATCAAGCTCTTACATGCAGTAGTGGAAGTGCTCTCAAGTCTAAAATGGATGAGGGTAGGTGATGAGAAACTCTTGACACCTTTGTAAGTAAATCCACCCTCTAGAATGAGGACTTGCACCTCTCTGTTATAGAACAAGATAGGAGGAGAGATAATGTAGTCGAGGAAAGAGAAAAGGATCAAATTGTGGGTTAAAGTGTTGTGTGCTAGATCATTTTGGATATCACAATCCCTCTCTAGTGAATATTCTCTCTTTCAAAACTAGGTTTGTTGAAAGTACACACCTACTCAAAACACTTCGTAGCTAATGTTTTTCCTTTAGTTGACAAATATGTTGAAATTATCTTTAGTGAGGTGCATGTCTTCTAAAATATGTGTTGTTTTAGCACGTAATACTCATGATAATGCATTAAATGTATGAGCAACAAGTCAACACAACATCATGGCATTTCTTCTCCACGATTTTTATTTTTTTCTTATTATGAAGTTCTAACCTACTAGAAATAGTTCAATCTGATGCCCCCTTTGTAATAACTTTTTATTTTCCTTTAGTAACCATATATATATATATTGTTGTTGTTTGTATGGATGAAATACAAACATTTCCTAGAATTATCCTCGTTGAGCACACCCTCTCCAAGAATGTTCACTGTTTGAATGGTTGAAACACGAAATCTGCCAATAATAATCCCTTTTGACTACATCACCTCTTAATATTTTCCTTTATAATTGTAATAATTAACATGTATGGATGAAAATAGGTCTAATTCGACTTCATGAAGAAAAGAAACCTTGCATATATGGCTATGTTGAATTGCATCATTACCCAGTTAACCTAGTCATTATAATCCTCCTTAACCTAAGTCCTTGCATCCTCCTTGATTGCACATACAACTCAACCTCTTTCCACTCCTTCAACTAAGATGAATAGGATTCAATTTCAATAGGGAGTATCAACGGGATGAAAAAAATTGAGTAAGTTGCAATCCCTGCATCCTCCTTGACTATTCCTGTGACTCAACCCACTCAGCTCCCCCTCACATCCTTCAACTGGGATAAAAGGGCTTCAATTTCAGTAGGAAAAATGGGCAGGATCGGGAACCTTGAGAAAGTTGTATTCCATGCATCCTCCTTGGCTTCATCTATGACTTAACCCCATTATCTCCTTCAACTTGGATTAAAAGACTTAACTAGGAAGAAATGGTGGGATCAAGAACCTCCTACAAACTACAATAGGAAGAAATGGACGAATCAAATTGCGCCATTCAAAACAAAAATATAACAAGGTTTTCTCCCATGGGGTATAAAAAAAAATTGTTGAAGAATTTGTTCCATATTTGAAATTTTAATAAACGAGAAGCTCAATGATATACAAACAAGTTAAGTGTGCTTTGTAATAAATTAGACGTTGGTAATGAACATTGCAAATATGGCGTTTGAGGTTAAACATATTGGAGGAGAAAGGGGCATAAATGTTGTGCATCTACAACACAAAACCACCTACATATTGAATGGTAAGTCCTCCATTCAAATAAGAGGCAACTAACACCAATTTTTCTTGGATCATAACCTAAAAGGAAATAAATTTTAAAGGAAAACCAATCCAAACCTAGCTAAGCTAATAAAAGAAGGGCCTAAAATTTTGGGAGTAGATTTAAGACTTATGCATCATGTTCATTAAATCTGGATAGATGAAATATTTTGTGATACTTGTCAAATTGAATACAATCTTCATAAAGACACATCTAAAAACCTTGGATATGTACAACATCACCCGGATGCACTAAAATATACCCAAAATTTTAATGGCACGTACCCAAGGAAATACTTTGTTCCAAAACTAGTAGAAGTTCTAGAAAAAAATGTTTTCATGAGAGATCTAGTCAGATAACATTGGTTGAAAATATAGAAGAGAAAGGATGAGGGAAAAAATGAAATCTAAAAAATATACACCAACACAATATCATTTTATCCCTAAACTACTCAACCCTAGCAATCTCTCGGTGCATATCGAATTTTTACATTGGCTTGTATTTATTACTTCAATCAATTGTAAAGGTAGGAAATTTACTCACCAATAAAAACTAGGCCCTTGAAATCTAAACCAAAGGGGACGACACAGGATTTTATCTTATGTACACCCAGCCCTGCACTCTGTAGCAAGAGGAAACCCAAAACAAATATGGAAATGAGAAATCAATGTAAGAACAAAGGTCAACATCCAATTAGTTGCAATATATAAGCCCAAAAATCACTTCCCACCATATCTTTGAGTCTTGCTGCCCCATGGGTGATGGTAAATGATGGCGAATGAGTATGATATCAGTAGTTTTTTACTTATCTATTTGTAAGGAAAGCTCCCAACTAATGAATGAGTCTTGTGCCATAGGTATTGGGGCAAGCAAGTTCTCTGCAAAATATATTATGGAGGTGTGAGCCAAAATGTCCATTCCCCTCTAATATGAACCATGTCATCATTGTTTAAAGCTTTTTCTTCACAAACAGATCTGTCTAGAGCATTAGAGGGACCCATCAATATTTTTCTCAAAAAACCTCTAAATTATAAACCTATGACTTTATAAAGGGTGCACCCTAATTCTACTCATGGTAGGTTTTGATCTTTCCAGATGATGTCCCCATTCATATTCACGAGAACTATAAATTTGTAATGATCTCATCCAAATCCCAGAGGTTTTTATTATATTTACTTTGAACAAGGTCCTACAATTTGAGATTGAGTAGTAGATGTTTACTCCCAACTCTTAATGGCTCAAAAAATAAGGGCAGATAGGAGAGTTGTCTCATGTCGAACTCTTTGAGTGAAACCTCTATTCATTTTTCTTGCCAAGAATGCCACATGAGTGCACTCGAAAAATAGAATATTGTAAGGGCCTTCGAAAGGGGAATTTATAACCCAACATCTCTCATTATGTTTCCTAGCAAGTGATTGAATTCACAAATGAGTACTTTTTAAAATGAGAGTTTTTTATATGACTGATGAGCTCGACACTCCTCAGTTTGGGCTCAATATTCATTTTGTATACCATGTTCGTATAGTGGCATGATGGCACTCGAGAAAACTTTAGAATGGGAAGTTCCCCAACAGCAAACCCATTGATGGCATGCAAATATGTCATAGATCAAATTATTATAACCCTAAACCTCTTATGAATTTAAATAAAAGGAAAACCTAGCTAACCCAGTCATTATCATATCCCCTTAACATAAGTCCCTGCATCCTCCTTGACTACACATACAACTCAACCCCTCTCCACTCCTTCAACCAGGATGAAAAGGATTCAATTTCAATAGGAAGAATTGATGGGATGAAGAAACTCGAGTAAGCTGCAGTCCCTGCATCCTCCTTGATTATTCCTATGACTCAACTCGTTCAGCTCCCCCTCATCTCCTTCAAATGGGATAAAAATGATTCAATTTCAATAGGAAGAATAGGTAGGATCGGGAACCTCGAGCAAGTTGTAGTCCATGCATCCTCCTTGGCTCTGTTTTCAACTCAACTCCCTTAGCTTCTTCAACCTGGATTAAAAGACTTAAATATGAATAAATGGTGGGATCAAGAACCTCCCACAAATTGCAATAGGAAGAAATGGTCAGATCAAACTGCGCCATTCCATCACTAAGAAGCCTTGGTTTGTAAGGCATTGATTCACATATGGAGAGAGATATCATCACAAATAAAGAAGAGGAAGGAACACTTACTAATGTGTTCTAATTGTTTGAGCTAGAGGAAGGTAAAGTAGTAGACATGATATAGCCTAAGAAAAGTGGATCCAATCAAAACCAACCACCCTATGAATTTTAAAATCCTAGAAGTATTCCCAACTTTTTATTATACTTTTGACTTGAAAGCACCTTTTCTTAGTCCCAATAAATGAGGTAAATATTCTCAACCCCTTGGAGAAGTAAATTTGAAAAAAAAAATTAGCATGAACAAACAAAGAATCCAATGAGCTGAGTTGAGAGGGGTCTGCCTTTATAAAAAAGAATCCATAGGCTTGTTAGAGTTAGTATGAATCTTTACTAGAAGGTGAGTAGTCTTTACATCACCAACCACATCCAATAGAAATGTACCAACCCCTACAATAAAAATTATGTCTCCAAATAAGGTGTAGTCAATACCAATAATATCATCTTATGAATCTATTACAATATGATTTTCAAAGTATGTTTCCATACAAGTGTGAAAGAAACAATCCATATGGTTAGCAAAAGGAAGTATTTTTGAAGGGCTCAAGAAACCCCCTTGAAGGAGACAAGAAGGGTTTGAAACCATACAATACAATTTTATCTATGAACCCTAGTTCTGCAACCCTTAGGAGAAATGTTAATAGTTAATAGTCTAATCTCAGATGATATCCTAATCTCAGATCAATCTTCGAGAACATTTTTGTTCCCTTCAATTGATTGAAAAAATCATCAATCCTCGACAACAAATACTTATTCTTAATCGTCACCTTGTTAAATTTCATTTAATGAATGCACAACCTGAGAGTACCATCCTTCTTCGTCACAAATAATACTGGTGTGCCCCATGGTGATACACTTTCCCTAATGTATCCTTTATCCAACATTTCCTTCAATTCTTACTTTAGCTCTACCAACTATGGAGTTCTCATCTTGTATGTTTTTTTTAATGTTGGTGCTACCCCTGGTACCAAATCAATAGAAAAATACACTTCCATATGAGACGAAAACTCTAAAATATCTACAGGAAATTCATCTTGAAATTGTTGTAAAATCGGGTACTTGCTGAAGATATCTGCATCCTCAATTTCCTTATCTTGGTCACTAGAAATATGTACTGCAAATAACACACACTTGTTCCTGCAACTACACTTCATCTGCATAGTTTTCACCATTCTAATTGATGTTTCCTTATTCTTACCTTGCAAGAATATCTGTTCTCCATTGCCATCCAAGCACTCACTAGCTTTGTCATAGCAATCCACTTTGGTCCTATGGAGATACAACCAATCCATACCTAAAAGCATGTTATACGAACCCAATGAAAATACATTCAAATGTGTTGATGTAGACATACCATTCAAATCAAATGCATAACCTCTCACCCAATTATGAACTCGCTTTTGTGTATCGAACTGCACTAACGAAGACTCTACATGCGCTTCTTTATTCCAATCAACCATGCTTCTGCATCTTGTGTTTTATTCATTTCCCCATCGAATGTAGGTGGATTTTATTTCTTGAACTCATCTAAAAAATATCCCCTATCACTCCAATAAGGATGATAACAATGATGACCATGATACCTATCAGAACTAGAACGAGAGTAGTACATGTGTCCATCACCCCTCCTTTATGGAGTATCCAAGAACCTGACATCCCTGCTCGTGTCATCTCTATCTGAACTGTGCCCACTATGGGGTCTACTTCCACAGGCCCCAGTAGTCATATCCTCCTATTCCTACATTATTTTGTCATTATCTGCTTCGAAAATCCTTATTTCCTCCTTCAAACTCCTCGTGAAAATGTGAAGTTGGGTTACACTTTTTTCCCTTTTTTGAGAAAAAAATTCGTTTTTTTTATTCTTCAACCTTTTGCAAGCCAAAACAATTTTTTTGTTTAGAATTTCATTTTACAATAAAAAATTTGTCAGAAATTTTATTAGCTTTCTATTACTTATTTTTTGGAATTTTTTTATGCACATTTGATATGTCAACTTAGCATTTCTTTGTGTTAGCCACCAATAAAAATTTTCATACCTAATGGTGGCTAAAACATTTTTTGAGCCTTGAAGGAACAAGTTTTATTTCAAAAAGTGTTATCTCTTGAAGACTCATGAAGACATCATGCCCTTGTTTCAATCTTCACTACTGTTTCCTTTTCCTTCTCTGAAATTATGTTGATTCCATGGAAGAAAGACTACTGCAAAATATATTTTTCCCCTCCCTTCACTTCAAAACTAACCTCCATTTTTTAACCCTTTTATTCCCATGAAATTCCTCTATTTTTCATTTTTCCCCATTTCTCCTTCATAAAATCCTCTTTACAGAGTTTAAAACTCCTTTTTTAACTCTGCCAAAACCCCCAAATCCATTAAAAACTTGGAAAAATTTCATAAAAAGTAAGTTTGTTTACCACAGGCTTAATCCCCCTTGGGCTAAGTCCTAAACCACTTCCCCATTATATGCCCTGGTGCTAGAAGCAGGTGCTAAGCCGTTTAAAGCGCTTATCGCATCGCAAAAATTCGAGCGCAAAATTCTTTTGTTTAAATTTGAAAGTTTCGAGGAAATTAGCCCTATGTTTATATCCTCTGATCATATTATTATCCCATATAACCCTTGTGCCCGCATTCAATGCTTAAACATTGTAATAATCCATTCTCGATCACCTTTTTCCTTTGTAAAGTTCATAAACCCACTTGCCTAAAGTTTTGGTCTAAACCCGCTGGAGTTATGATTTTTAATGTAAAAATGGGTGGATTGAAAAGCTCGCATCAAAAGATTCAATGTGATTGAAGTCCCTTTGTTAAAACTCCTCCCCCTCCACTTTTGATTCCATATAACTTTGCCCGTGACCAAGAGTTAAAGTCCCAAGCGCCAATTGCATCAGAAAAATTCCAAATGGTTAGATTGAAAAGACAAGGCTCAACCTTCCTATCTCGATTGGCCCTTATGCATAAGCCCTGGACCCTTTTTGTTTTCCATATAGTCAAAGGCCCTGCAGACGGGCGCCTATTCACTTCATATATATATAAAACCCACTCGACACCATAAAACCTTTGTTTTTCATTTAATTTTGGCTTTTCCTATGTTTTAAAGGGTTTCTGCTGGTGTGAGTTTTAAAAAAATATCGATCGTTGATCTTGAGCCAATCAAACGGCCCGCGCTACATCGCATCGCAATTTTTGTTGGGTGTATTTGTTTCTCCCCTCCGATTGGCATTCCCCGATGGATCTTCCACCGTTGGATCTATCTGCCATATCCCAGATCCAATGACCCACATTCTCTCTAATCATTAGCTTTGCCTTCGCTTCAGAACCCTCCGATTCATTCCCCACCATCAATCTGATCTGCAGATCGACGATCAGCGCTCAATCGCATCGGTGTTATGAAAATTCTTCCCCCCACCGATTGAATGCCTCCAATTGCATCTGGACCGTCCATGTTTCTAGATTAGACAGTCTAGATCGCATTTCCCACCTTTGGTTAAAAACATGTGCCCCGCTTCATAATGTTGTTTCGGCCAATCACAGCCATTAATCTCTGCAGATCAGCAACCCTTATTAACCCTTTCTTCGCTTTGTTATTTTTTCATCGAACCCCTAGATTTAATCTCCGTCATTAAAATCTCAGATTCAACGGCCTAGATTGAAAACACCCATCTTCTTACCACCCGCTCATCTTTCCAAATTCACGTTCATTCTCCACCGTTGGATCTGAGGTTCTAGATCCGACGGCCTATATTCCAAGTCGTGTAACTTTCAACGCGAAGTTTATTTTCCCAAAGGGCATGCGAAATAGGTGGTTTTCTGGTGCCACGTGTCGGGCGGGGACACATTTCACGTTCAAAAGGAAAAACCGCCTCCCCGCCATTTCTCCGCGTGAAACCAATGGTTTAACCTCCCTGAAACCACTTTTTCCTCTTTTCCCTTGTGTGTTATCGTGCGCGCTCTCCACCGTTTATCTCTGTAGATCAACGGCTTGGATCTAAACCTTCATTTACATATCGCCCTCCACCTCTGCCAAAATGTTTTCAACGCAAATCTCCACCGTTGATCTCCTTGAGTGGATCTCAACCGACGGCTCATATCCCTAAGCCCCATTTTCATTTCCTTCGTATTTTACCCCTGAAAAAAGAAATTTCGCCTATTTCCTATGTATTTATTTCATTTCTTTACAAAGTCACTCATTCGCTTTGTATGATCACAACTGATCCCCACCGTTGATCTCTGCACGATCAACGATTCTGAATTATCTCTTCCTTCTGCTCTTCCTTTAACCTCCGCAAACAAATCTACACCATTGGATGATGCCATCTAACAGCCACGCTCTTCCCCACACCCTCTGAAGTAGTTTTTACCCAATAAACGTAGGATTTCTTAATATTTTATGTGTTTTGCAGGTTTCAAAATTTTTTCCCATAATAATAAAGGAAAATAAAGCCGAGGGTGACGATCCTATGGATTTCTGTTTATCAAAGGGAAAGAACTACGAGGGTTCAAACTCCACATCTTATCAATGATTCATGGGCATTGATGCCATATGAGCCCTATGTGGAATTACACATCAACAAGACACACAACAATACATTAAATAATTAAAAGAGTATCAGTGTCAAAGACAAAATACAGCAGGACAAAAGATTGAAGGCGGTTTGGGGATTACGGCTAAGATTGATTATCAAAAGCCTAATCCTCCAAATTAAAACATAGTTAAATAAAATCATAAGTTTTTATCAAACAGAAAAGGCCTCCACGACCACATCAGAGGAAAATTGATTCCTCTCAGCTACCACAAAGCCACATGTTGCCTCAAAGCATTCAAGCACAGGCCGAAGTTATTGATCAGAGAGAAAATATTAGCCTCAGCGTAGCCAAAGAATTAATTCTGCCAAAGGAACTTAATGCAAAATATCAGTAGAGTTATTACATCATGAAACTGAGCCTTAAAAAGTCAACAAAAGCTCCCACCGAGCTTAATCTTTAATGTAAATCAATTAATACAGTGAAAATATCTGTACTCTTCTCCATTAAGCCCCTCAAAGGCCAATAAGAATTAATCTGTATTAATTGAACCCAGGAGATCTTTTATCAGATCCCACCTCCTCATTCCTTCTATAAATACTATCAGATCTTATTTCACCCTGATGACCAATTAAAGACAGCGTTTACTACACCTTGGGGCACTTTCATGTATGTAAAAATGCCCTTTGGTCTAATGAATGCTGGAGAATCTTTTCAGAGAGCCATGGACATAGCATTCTCCGAAGAACTAGGCTACTTCATCATTATATACCTTGATGATGTTACTTTTTTTTCAAAGACAGATGAAGAGCACTTAGCACATTTAAGAACAATATTCGAGAGATGCAGAAAGTTTGGTATATCTTTGAACCCTAAGAAAACACTATTCGGTCTCCAAGAAGGTAAACTTCTTGGGCACATTATTTATGAAGAGGGTATTAAGATAGATCCAAAGAGGATTGAGGCCATATTGCAGATCTCTCATCCTCGAAACATCAAGGAGTTGCAATCCTTCATTGGAAAGATCAAATTTTTGAGAAGGTTCATCCCCAACTTGGCTGAGCTCCTTAGAAATATTACAAACATGTTGAAGAAGGAGAAAGGGGTAAAATGGACCTTGGAAGCAAAGAAGTCCTTTGAACTAGTGAAACAAGCATTAACCAAAACACCGGTTCTAATAAGTCCTGATTTTTCAAAATATTTTTATATTTTTTCATTTGCATTAGAACATACAATAGCTGCTATCCTTCTACAGAAAAATCCACAAGGACCAGAGCAACCTATTGCATTATTTAGCAAGGCTTTGAGGGATGCCCCTCTGAAGTATAACATTATGGAGAAGCAAGCTTTTTCTTTGGTTAAAGCTTTAAAATACTTTAGAGTATACATCTTGCACTCACATATCATTGCCTTTGTCCCAAATTCAGTTGTGAAAGACATTCTAACTTAAGACCCAGACGGTAAGAGAGGTAAGTGGATTGCTCTCATTCTTGAATATGATTTAGAGATAAAACCCACTAAAATCATCAAAGGCCAAGGTCTAGCTAGGTTGATGGCTGAATCCAATTTTAAAGTTCTTGATATTAATATGATTAATGCTTTGGATGATCAAGAGGAAATCTCAACTCCCCTTTTTGAAGACAATTTCATGAATTCCTCTTGGTATGCTAATATTCTTTATGTTTTTCTTAATTTTAACACACCTCCTAGTTTGAAAAAAACAAAGGCAAGGTTTCTAAAGTTAAAATATGTAAACTATTGCATTATAGATAAATGTCTTTATTGGAAAAATTCAAGTGAGATATTGCTTAAATGTTTGTCTGAGTTTGATGCAAAGAAGGTTAAGCATGATTTTCACGAATGAGAGTGTGGAGGCCATTTATACTGGAAGACAACAACGAACAAAATCTTGAGGGCTAGTTACTATTGGCCTAATCTTTTTCTTGATGTACACAAGATGATAATTTCCTGTCATAAATGTCAACTTTTTGAAGGCAAAAGGAAGCTTCTACATCTGCCTCTGCATCCAATCACTGTTGAAGCCCCTTTTCAATAGTGGGTACTTGACTTCATAGGTGAAACCCATCCATCATCTTCAGCTTAGCATAGATGGATTCTCATTGTCACAGACTACTTCATTAAATGGATAGAAGCCATCCCTTGTAGGCAAGCCAATGATTCTGTTATTATAAAGTTTATGGAGAATAATATTCTCTCTAGATTTGGCTGTCCTACGAAGATCATCACTGATAATGTAGCAGCATTTGGATCAAAGAAGATGGTTGAGTTCTGTTGCAAGTATCAGATAACATTTTTGCATTCCACGGCCTATTACCCTCAAGGTAATGGACTTTCAGAATCCTCAAACAAGATTTTAGTGAACATAATCAAGAAATTTTTGGAAGACAACAAGAAGTCTTGGCACACGAAGCTTGTGCATGCACTTTGGGCTGACAGATTGACTTTGAAGAAATCTATTGGTATGTCACCCTATTAGCTTGTGTATGGCACTGATGCAATTTTTCCTACCAGCCTTGGTGTGCCAGTTTTGAAGTTAATTCAAGAGGTTCAGTCTGAAGATAATGAAATGATCATAAGGATAAATCAGACTATTCACCTTCAACAAACCAGAGAGGAGGTATATAGAAAAGCATTACAGAAGCAAGACAACATTAAAAATATTTTTGATAGAAGACTAAAGGCCAGCAACTTCAATATTGGGGAAATTTTTTTAAAGTGGGACTCAAGAAGGGAAGACAAGGTTAAGCATGGAAAATTTGACAAATTATGGCTTGGCCCTTACTCCATTCATTCAACTGCTAGTAATAATGCATTTTTATTACAAGAGTTGAATGGAGTAGAATTGTTTGGGAGTCCTATCAATGGCAGGATGCTTAAACATTACTTCTCTCGATCCATTAAGTTCTGAAAGCCTTTTTAAATTTTTTTCCATTATAAATATTTCATCCACCATTGCATTCAAAGTTAGAAAAATAAAAAATACAAAAAATAGTGAAAGAAAGAAAAGAGGGCAGATTGTAAAAAAAATAATGGTATAGCCCCATACCAAAAAAGAGAAACAAATATTAAAGTGTGCAAGCTTAAATGCCACTCATGAAAAGCACACTTCTAGTTAGTCAAACATCCTAATCTTGACTAATTAGTTTTAAATTTACTATTGATAGGATAGTGAATTCGATTTTCCAAACTGTTTAATATTGGCTTATTAGTAGGTAGATTAGGCTAGAAATTGAAGGTTCAAACAAGATTAGAATCTGAACCTAAGTTTCCAAAAGATATGACTCAAAACTATCTTAAATTCTGAGTCAAAATAGAGATAAATCTGGTTCTAATCAGCTCAAAATCTGAACCAGAAAAACAAAGAAAAAATAGCTCAAACAGAAGCAAAAAATAGAGTTGTAAAAGGATGAAGGAAGTGCTTTGAAACTTTCAGATTTTAAGCCTTCCATTTTGATGTAATTTTCTGCAAAATAATATCTATGTGCAGCTTGTTTTTTATGCCATAGATCAGCATCAAGTTATACTGTTCAATCCTAACTTGTATGCTTCTAAATTTCTGTTGTAGAATTTAGAGAATAAAAATCTGTTAGACTGTTTAATCCTAACATATTGGTAGAATAGGTAGAGAAGAATATGGACTCAACTGTTTAATATGAGTTCATGGAGAAATAAGGAGTATAATTAGATTAGTTTTATGTTTTCAAAAGAATAAAATGATGTGAAAAGATTTTGCCAATCCAAGTGCACTCTAAAGAAGAAAAAATGTTAGATTAGTAGGATTGGCTAGGTAGAGCGCTTGTTGATGAAAGATCCATTTTTTTCCATGGCTGCTAAAAATTTTTCAGAGCAAAAGAAGATCATCCAAGTAAAGAAAGGCAGCCCAATGGATGAGGCACTGATCAGCCTCCCAGAGAATGTAGGTCTGAAGTTCTTGATGCCTTCAAGAAGGCACCATCCCTAAGTGAAGCCACTGTTAGCCACCAATAAAATTTGTCATACCAAATGGTGGCTAAAACATTTTTTGAGACTTCAAGGAACAAGTTTTATTTAAAAAAGTGTTATCTCTTGAATACTCATGAAGACATCATGCACTTGTTTCAATCTTCACTGTTGTTTCCTTTTCCTTCTCTGAAATTCTGCTGATTCCATGGAAGAAAGACAGCTGCAAAATCTATTTTTCCCCTCTCTTCACTTCAAAACTATCCTCCATATTTTACCCCTTTTATTCACTGAAATTCCTCTATTTTTCATTTTTCCCCATTTTCCCTTCATAAAATCCTCTTTACAGAGTTTAAAACTCCTTTTTTAACTCTGTCGAAACCCCCAAATCCATTGAAAACTTGGAAAAATTTCATAAAAAGTAAGTTTGTTTACCACAGGCTTAAGCCCCCTTGGGCTAAGTCCTAAAACACTTCCCCATTATATGCCCTGGTGCTAGAACCAGGCGCTAATTCATTTAAAGCACTTATCGAATCACAAAAATCCGAGCGCACAAGTCTTTTGGTTAAAGTTGAAAGTTCTAATGCGATTAGCCCTATGTTTATATCCTCCGATCATATTATTATCCCATATAACCCTTGTGCCCACATTTGGCGCTTAAACATTGTAATAATCCATTCCCGGTCACCTTTTTCCTTTTTAAAGTTCATAAACCCACTTACCTAAAGTTTTGGTCTAAACACGCTAGAGTTCTGATTTTTAATGTAAAAATGGGTAGATTGAAAAGCTCGCATCAAAAGTTCCAACGCGATTGAAGTCCCTTTGTTAAAAATCTGCCCCCTCCTCTTTTGACTCCATATAACTTTGCTCGGGACCAAGAGTTAAAGTCCCAAGCGCCAATCGCATCGCAAAAATTCCAAATGGTTAGATTGAAAAGACAAGGCCCGACCTTCCGATCCCGATTGGCCCTTATGCATAAGCCCTGGGCCCTTTTTGTTTTCAATATAGTCAAAGGCCCCGCAGACGGGTGCCTATTCACTTCATATATATATAAAACCCACCTGACACCATAAAACTTTTGTTTTTCATTTAATTTTGGCTTTTCCTATGTTTTAAAGGGTTTATGCCGGTGTGAGTTTTAAAACGATATGGATCGTTGATCTTGAGCCGATGAAACGGCCCGCGCTACATCGCATTGCAATTTTTGTTGGGTGTATTTGTTTCTCCCCTCTGATTGGCGTTCCCCGATGCATCTTCCACCATTGGATCTATCTGCTATATCCCAGATCCAACAACCCACATTCGCTCCGATCATTAGCCTTGCCTCCACTTCAAAACCATCTGATTCATTCCCCACCATCGATCTAATCTGTAGATCGACGGTCAGCGCTCAACCGCATCGGCACTGTGCAAATTCTTCCCCCCGCCGATTGAATGCCTCTGATTGCATCTAGACCGTCCACATGTCTAGATCGGACGGTCCAGATCGCATTTCCCACATTTGGTTAAAAACATGTTCCCCTCTTCATAATGTTGTTTCGGCCAATCATAGCTGCTGATCTTTGTAGATCAACGGTCCTTATTAACCCTTTCTCCGCTTTGTTATTTTCTCATCCAACCCCCAGATTTAATCTCTGCCATTCAAATCTTAGATCTAACAGCCCAGATTGAAAACACCCATCTTCTTACTGCCCACGCATCTTTCCAAATTCGCGCTCATTCTCCACCGTCGGATCTGAGGTTCCAGATCCGACGGCCCACATTCCAAGTCACGTAAATTTCAACGCGAATTTTATTTTCCCAAAGGGCACGCAAAATAGGCAATTTTCTGGTGCCACATGTCAGGCGGGGATGCATATCGCATTCAAAAAGGAAAAACTGCCTCCCCGCCTTTTCTCCGTGCGAAACCAGTTGTTTTACCTCCTCGAAACCACTTTTTCCTCTTTTCCCTTGTGTGTTATCGCACGTGCCCTCCACCATTGATCTCTGCAGATCAACGGCTTGGATCTAAACCTTCATTTGCATATCACCCTCTGCCTCTACCAAAAGGTTTTCAACACAAATCTCCACTGTTGATCTCCTTGGGTGGATCTCATCCGACGGCTCATATTCATCCCGAAGCCCCATTTTCATTTCCTTCGTATTTTACCCCCGCCAAAGGAAATTTCACCTATTTCCTTTGTTTTTCTTCCATTTCTTTATAAAATCACTCATTCTCTTTGTATGATCGCAAATGATCCCCACCGTCGATCTTTGCACGATCAACAGTTCTAACTTATTTCTTCCTTCTTCTCTTCCTTTAACCTCCGCAAAAAAATATACACTGTTGGATGATGCCATCTAACGGCCACACTCCTCCCCACACCCTCTGAAGCAATTTTTACCCAATAAATGCAAAATTTCTTAATATTTTGTGTATTTTGCAGGTTTCAAATGTTTTTCCCATAATAATAAAGGAAAAGAAATCCGAGGGTGATGATCCTCTGGATTTCTGTTTATCAAAGGGAAAGAACTACGAGGGTTCAAACTCGACGTCTCGTCAATGCCTCATGGGCATTGATGCCATATGAGCCCTATGCGGCACTACACATCAACAAGACACACAGAAATACATTAAATAATTAAAAGAGTATCAGTGTCAAAGAAAAAATACAGCAGGACAGAAGATTGAAGGCAGTTTGGGGATTACGGCTAAGATTGATTATCAAAAGCCTAATCCTCCAAATTAAAACACAGTTAAAGAAAATCATAAGTGTTTATCAGACAGAAAAGGCCTCCAGCACCACATCAGATGAAAATTGATTCCTCTCAGCTACCACAAATCCACCTGTTGCCTCAAAGCATTCAAGCAAAGGCCAAATTTATCGATCAGAGAGAAGATATTAGCCTTAGTGCAGCCGAAGAATTAATTTTTCCGAAGGAACTTAATGCAAAATATCAGCAGAGTTATTATATCATGAAACAGAGCCTTAAAAAGTCAACAAAATCTCCCGCCGAGCTTAATCCTTAAGGTAAATAAATTAATACAGTGAAAATATCTATACTCTTCTCCATTAAGCCCATCAAAGGCTGAGAAGAATTAATATGTATTAATTGAACCCAGGAGATCTTTTATTAGATCCCACCTCGTCATTCCTTCTATAAATACTTTCGTAGAATATGAGGAAATGTTGGTCGCGGAACTTTGAAATATACTTGCACTTGAAACTTATAATTGTAAATAGTGTTCAAAGGCTCTTGAAGCTCTGCTTGTGATAGAATAGTTAGACTGAGAAGTGAAGATGATTGCTGACCTGAATTACTGGACTTAAAGCTGTAACTGGTTTGAAGCATCAATACAAGCTGATTTATGGGATCCTGGTCTATGTCAACGATGATGTTTTTCTTATTGTAAATCATTATTTTATTTTTGTTTTCACTTTGTTCATCTTTTCAGATAAAGAACACCAAGCATAGAGTTAGGATTTATTGTATATCAGTACTGTTCTCTGACTGATAAGCTTTATCTAAATGTTTTCTTCTGGATTGTGTTATTTAGGAATGATTTAATTTAGTTAAAGAAGTAGGAATGCTGGCGTTCCCTCGTCCTCTTATCTTAGCTAATTGTTATTCTTGAAAGTTATTTTCATTTCATGTTAAGTAGAGGTGAACTAAGGAAGATATGGTGAGCCCTGGTCCTAGTTTTATCCCAAAAGACTGATTGAAAGTTTCCCTAGGAATGTGTTGAAAGCTGGCTAGTTTCGAAGTACTTACCAGATCTTAGACCATTCTTTGTTATCATTTATTTTTCCCTTGTGTTTAAATGTTTTTCTATTGAAAGTATTTCAAAGTTTGGCTAGTTTTGAAGTACTTACCATATCCTGGATTTCTTTTATGTTTTTCTTAAGTGTTTGTCAAAGGCTGGCTAGTTTCAAAGTACTTACCAGATCCTAGGTTGCTCTTTGTTCTCCATTTGTTTAATTCCCCTTCTTTTTGTATCATTTCATTCCATAAATAAAACTTTAAAGAGACCCTTAGACATAGATGACTTTCCCCATGGACCACTCTTGAACCTGATTGTTTCAATTAAACCGTATTATGACTCCATAGTCCAATGAGCTAAAACCTGCATTTATCCATCTTTTTGGCCAAAGCTTGTTCTATTTGCTTGCAACTTCTCACCTTTGAAGATATTTCCATTTAGAAACTTTCCACTCAAGCCATAATCATGCTCAACCATCCAAAACAAAACAAAACCCTCGCCCTTCATAACTAGCCTAATATCATTACCCAAAACTTCAAAGACAAATCCATATTTGCACTTCTTGGAGAGATCCCTCTCCAGATTCAGGAGGGCTAGATCCTTGAATCCCAAAGTGGCTGAAATGATGTTTCTCCCTGCTGTCGGACTTTGCCAATCTTGCTGATTATAGGGAGCTAACACTTTCAATGTGCGTTTTTTAACAATCAAAGGATTCATAAAAATTCATGTTAATACGTGCTAGTGTATTCTTTGAAAACTTTGTGTTTTTGAGGAACAAAATGTGTTACAACAATCTAGACAAAGTCTACTTCGGTTTCGTTATATTTACAAAACGAACTGATGCATGTCATAATTACTAGAATTTTTTGAACTTATCCAATATGAAAAAACTGCATATTTTGAATATGTTTCACGACGCACGAAATTTCTCAATATATAAGTTATAAAATAAAAAACTAAAAACTACCCATTACAAATGATGAACCAGTGTAATGCACCATAATTTTTTCAAATTTTTTTACAGTGTATTTTGGACGATACAGAATATTTATTTCACTCAATCATAATGACCTTCTAAAATTGGCTGCACCCATTTTATTGCCAAATTAATTAAAATTAGTAAATATTTATGAAATTCCATAAAAGTTATATTTTCTAAAAGTATATTGAATTATGCAAATGCTTGTCTTGGTTCTGACAGTTAATTCAGAAATTTTCATGGAGTTTAATTAGTTCAAATTTGAACAAATGTATTCCGAGCTTGGCTTTGCATAATTGCAAACATGTTAGTTCGGCCAAACTTTAAAAAAAAGTGTGCCCGAATTGTTTTTTGCGTCGACGCCCGTCAAGTCTAACGACACAAAATTTTGGCCAAATTTCTTACAAAATTTCAACCGAACTTTTACTTGACTTTCCGTTGGCTGAAAAATAAAACGAAGCCCCTCAAAAAAAAACATTTCACGGCAACATAAATTGACGTAAACACATTCATTATTTTCACATAATTTCGCACATTTTTTCATTTGGTCTAATTTTGCAAAGGTTTGATTTTGCAAAGGATTTTTTTGGGTTTAAGGACTTTTGGCATAACATTCAAAGGACATTTCTTGGAGGTATGTGATACATTTTTTGGATTTTTTTTGGGATTCATTTTTTTTACAGTATTTTGTTTTTAGAGGTTTTGGGCTTAATTTTCTTTTTTTTTTAATGTATTTTGTTTTTAGAAGTTTTGGGCTTAATTTTCATTGTTTTTTTTTAAAGGTATTTGGTTTTTAGAAGTTTTGGGCTTAATTTTCATTGTTTTTTTTTAAAGGTATTTTGTTTTTAGAAGTTTTGAGCTTAATTTTCATTGTTTTTAGAGGTTTTGGGCTTAATTTTCAAAGGACATTTTTTTTGGATGTATTTTGTTTTTAGAGGTTTTGGGCTTAATTTCCAAAAGACATTTTTTGGACTTAATTTCGAAAGAACTTTTTTGAGGCCTAATATTCAAAGGACATTTTTTGGAGGTATTTTTTAAAGTGATATTTTTTAGAGGCTTTTTGGGGGTATTTTTTAAAGTGGCATTTTTTAAGAAGTTGGGCTTAATTTCCAATGGACATTTTTGGGAGGTATTTTTTGAAGTGACATTTTTTTGGAGTATGTGTTTTGGGTTGAAGTAAATATTTTATAATGATTTTTTTCTAACTTTTTAAATGAATTTTTTTTACAGGACTTGGAAGGAAATATTTTGAGCTTTGTTTGATTTTTATAAGCCATTTTTTTCTCAGATTTTTTAAAGTGTTTTGGATTGAAGTATCTATTTTTTGTAAAATTTCTAAAATGAGTTTTTTTTAAATTAAATCTTTTGTGATGTTTTTTTTTAATTGAGTTTTTGTCTAAATTTTTGAAGGAATGTTTGTGAACTTAATACTCTATTATCATGGGAAATCGAAGAAATTTCATGAGAAAATATGATCAAACAAGAGACCCTGAGGAATGTAGAGAAGAGGGGAGAGAATCTCGCAAAAGAAAGAGAGAACCACTCTCAAATATTGAAATGGAAAATCAACCTCAACTAGAAGTTGAAGCATGTAAATGTAAATATTATGAAGTTGATATTTAAAATTTTCCTAGTGTAAAATGTGAAGCTTAAATTTTATTTGATGAACTAATTTGAAAATTATTTTGCGATGTAAACAGGGAGAGATATTCCTAAAAACATTGATGATGCGACAAAATTTTGAAAGAGAAAGTTAAAGAGATATTGAACCAGTGATTGAAGATGGTGAAAATGTTGAAAGAAATTCAAGTGAAGAAATTGAATCACAAGGTATATATATATATATATATATATATATATATATATATATATATATATGTTGAACACATGCACATATTATTGAAACTATACATATTTATTACTTCAGCTATTTAGTAAACTTATTATGTACTATTAATTCAAATATGTATAGATGAAATTAATGTCGATGATGAGATGTTAGAAAATTTTGACACTCACACATATGGAGATAAAAGAGCTGACCATGTTATACGATATCATGTTAAACGCATTTTTGATACGTACTTCATAAAGGAAAATGTGGCAGTTCAAGCCCAAATGTTGAAAGGTCTTCCATCATTAAGGAAATTAAAAGAACCTATAACTTTATTGGGTATTTGAAAATCAACAAAGGATTAAACAAAATGAAGGAAAATGTGATACAAAATATAAATAGTTTTATAAATTCAATTAGAAGATCTAGACATAAAAATGTTCTAGTTGCACATAGAGCAATACATATGGCAATGGTTTCATCAAGTACTAAAGAGAATCGCTTGGTAAAATCTATGGCACAAGCATTAGGAAACTCACGAAAAAATTTGCACAAACATCGAAAATTTCGGTTGCAAATAGATATAAATGATGTACTCGATTGTTGGAGAGTTATTTGTAGGCAACCATACAAAGATAGACTTGGAAAAAATGTTAAAAAAACAATATATGAATATTAGAAGAAAAATTGATGTGTTTCACCAAATGCAAGGGATGTGATGCGAATAAGAATAGCACGAAATCAGTACGAAGAACATTCAAAATATTTCTTGCACAACACTCAGATAGATTTGTTCAAAAAATTCAAAGAAGAGAATCGTGAAATTGATGTCTCAATCAGTGCTTTTATTCAACAAAAAACATGGTATGTAAAATCTATCACCGTACGTGACACTTGTTGTTTTCGTTATCATGTGGAATTTCAGTTATATTATGACACATTCCTTAATTTTGGTAGAACATTTTGGAAAGATTCACCTCCTCCTTCCATTATCTGTAATATCATATCTCAAATTCTATGTGGAAGATAAAGCGATGAATTATTTTACGAAAAGAAATGTGTTGGTGGTAAAAAATGCGATGATTGTGGAAATTTGACTAAATTTCAAAACAAATATTGTACTGATATAAATGATCAATCATTGTCCAACATGAAAGTGAAATGGAAGAGATATGAATATATCCATACATCGATTCAAGGTTCAAATAGTGCTAAAAGAATTGAATTACAAGAAGACAAAATTTTTGTGATCAACTTTTTGAGAAAGTTTCAGGCCAAAATTTATAAATACATCAAGTATTCCCATAGAGCTCGATGGAAGGACTTTCAATTCAAAAAATCCCATGAATTTGTTCCACCAGATACCATTTTTTCAGTAATTGATTGTTAACAAAAATATATTCAAAGTGAATACTATCATTTTGACCAAGTCTCCATGCTCATCCATATTATATATAGACATGCTAAACAAAATCTTGATCATATAGAAATCACCAATGAAAATCAGCATATTATTAAAGAATATCACTTTTATATCAGTGACGATCGTACACATGATACATATTTTGTACAAAACTATTTTGGAAAGATTTATGACTCCTTGAAAATTATTGGCATAAAATTCAATGAAAATTGGATATGGTCAGATGGATATACAAGTCAATTCAAATATTCACGATCATTCTTCTGATTGTGTTGTCTTCATAAGAAAACCTACATTAAACTTTTTTGGAATTTCTTTGAGACTAGTCATGGAAAAGGAGAACATGACAGTGCAGGGGCATGCATAAAACAAGCACTTCGAAGATATCAAATGGACCCCTCTACAAACCGACTTTTGGATGCTAAAGAAGTTGTTCAATTAGTGCATGATGAGACTAACTGATCAAGGGAAGTGTGAAGGTACATTCAATTTAATTTTTTTTGGATATCCAATTTTAAACAGTGTACATTTATCACAATGATTATCTTTGATGACCGTATTTACATTGTTCTTTGAATTTTCCATATGGGTTTTTTTGGCATATTGGGGTCGAAGATGTAGATAGATCAATTTGAAATGACGTTGAAACAATAAAAGGGTCTTGAAAATTGCATTCAATTAAAACAAATTTGCCCACAAATGTGTATGCATTGGATAAAAGAAAATATTCTTGTATTTTCATGTTTGCATAGAGAACATAGAATCCAATGATGTTTGTGAAAACAAAATGTATGTAAAAGATTGAAAATGTCAGTTGTAATGTTTGAAGAAATGCAATCATAGGAGACTACAATATCATCTGATGGTGATCGAGTTTCTAACCTTGTTAGAGAAGGAAACATTTGAATTGATTTGAAATGATAAAGATGTAGAAATAGATACTAAAATTATTTTAAAGTTAATTTTTCATGTTAATTATGATCTAAATTTAAATACCTATATTTTTTTTTATTATGTAGGAGATTTTTTTGTTGTAATTGCACCACCTGTCAATGATGAAAATGTGAAGTATTATTTGATGCATTGCACTAAACGAAAGATGAAATTATTAGAAAATTGTAATGATCACAGGTTTCCATATGACAGAGGATCTATTATACCGAAAGGTTATTTTTTTAGACAAACTAATCAAAGTGGGGATTTTATTTACTTTGAAGACTATGAATTTGATGTCAGAAGTTGTCAATATAGTCACTTGGTGTGTGAAGCACGCATAAAGTTGATAGAGGTTCAATCAAAGAAAAAAAATAAAATTAAGAAATGGAAAATGTCAAAATCCGATCATGAACGGATCCATTAAGATGGCATTCCATTGGAATTTTTTTGATTGAACTGGCAAACAATTTCTTCTCTTTAGATTCATGTTTTAGAAATTCCAGAACTCAACTAAAAATTGAACTGCCTTGTTATGTTATTTTTGCAAGTGTTTGCACATGTACATTGTTTTGGTACATGCACACTGGTATCAACTGAAAGTAGCTTTTCCATGTGCATTGATGAAAAATTTTGCACGTACTGGATATATATGTTCTATAATGCAATTAACTGAAAGTATATTTTCTATGTGCATTGATGAAAAATGTTGCATCTGGATATATATGTTCTAGAATGCAATTAACTGAAAGTAGTTTTTCTATGTGCATTGATGAAAATTTTTGCACGTACTGCATATATATGTTCTAGAGTTCAATTAGCTAAAAGTATCTTTTCTATGTGCATTGATGAAAAATGTTGCACGTATTGGATATATATATATATATGTTCTAGAATGCAATTAACTGAAAGTTTATTTTCTATGTGCATTGATGAAAAATGTTGCAAGTACTGGATATATATGTTCTAGAATGCAATTAACTGAAAGTAGCTTTTCTATGTGAATTGATGAAAAATTTTGCACGTACTGGATATATATGTTCTAGAATGAAATTAACTGAAAGTAGCTTTTCTATGTGCATTGATGAAAAATGTTGCACGTACTGGATATATATACATTATATAATGCAATTTTAAAATTTTATGATTGTTTGACACATCTAACAAGACCTAGAATCTTATATATATATATATATATATATATATGTCGATATGTATTGTACTTCAATCATTTTAACATATATATTCAAACATGTACTTAAATCATTTCTACATGTACATATATTCATGTGAAATTTTTTTTTTGTTTGGAAAACGACAGCTTTAATTTTAAAAACAAAACATTATATCATAATCACATGCCAAATGTAGTTCAACCATCCAAAACTTGAATTTTAAAAGAGAAACATTATATCACAACATTACTTCACATGCCAATTGTAGTTCAACTATCCAATAAAAACAAAACATTATATCGTGAAATCACATGCCAAATGTATTTCAACCATCCAAAACTTAAGTTTAAAAAAAAAAAAACATTATAGATCACAACATTACTTCACATGCCAAATATGTTTCAACCATCCAAAACTTAAGTTTTAAAAACAAAAAAAAATTATAACACAACATTACTTCAGATGTCAAATGTAGTTCAACCATCCAAAAATTGAGTTTAAAAAACAAAACATTATATCACAACATTACTTCACATGCCAATTGTAGTTCAACTATCCAATAAAAACAGAACATTATATCGTGAAATCACATGCCAAATGTAGTTCAACCATCCAAAACTTGAGTTTTAGAAATAAAAAATTATATCACAACATTAATTCACGTGCCAATTGTATTTCAACCATCCAAAACTTGATTTTTAAAAACAAAACATTATATCACAACATTAATAAACATGCCAAATGCCAAATGTAGTTCAACTATCCAATAAAAACAAAACATTAAATATTCTAATCACATGAAAAATGTAGTTCAACCATCCAAAACATGAGTTTTAAAAACAAAACAAATTATATCACAACATTACTTCACATGCCAAATGTTAGAAAATTAAATATTACAGAGCAATGCAACACATAAAATATGCAGAAAACACAAGCACACAAAACACATAAAACCAGAGAGACATAGATATACGTGGTTCACCCAGTTTGGGCTACGTCCACCCCGAACAATCAATCCTTCCTTTCTATTATCCAGTAAAATGAAGAGACACAACCTACAACAGATTTGTTGTAATATCATCTATTCTCTCTCACTGTCTCCCTATAATTTTCTCACTCTGAGAATACACATACTATACACAGCCACAATACAATACCTTCATACAAGCGAGGGGTTTCCTTCTAGGGAAAAAAACCCTAAACTAAACATAACTTCTACCGTCAAATCATCCGCCTAATGAATGGCCCAGATTGACTAGAAATTACTATACTTTTACAAGGCAATTTTACATCCGTTTTTAGCTTTGGGGGTGTTGCCCCCGAAACCCCCCGCCAGGGGGGGGGGGGCTCCATAAAGTCGCAGCCCCCGGACCCCCCTGGTAGTGTTTAATTACAAGCGGCGTTGCCGCCCCATTAAGGTACAGGGTTTCAACGCTGTGATACAAAATAAACAAGATAGTCAGGCTCCACACCCAACACCAAATGTAGTTCAACCATCCAAAACTTAAGTTTTAAAAACAAAACAAATTATAACACAACATTACTTCACATGCCAAATGTAGTTCAACCATCCAAAACTTTAGTTTTAAAAACAAAACATTATAGATCACAAAATTAATTCACATGCCAAATGTAGTTCAACTATCTAATAAAAAAAAAAACATTATATCACATTCACATGTACCAAATGTAGTTCACATACAATATGTCCAAAATTTGTAGATCTTACAAGTATTAAGTATCAAGTATCAAGTTATATATGACTGCATATAGATAATACTATATAAAAAAAGTAAATTTAAGACTAAATCTATTGAAAATATAATGTTGCACGTGTGCATGTGCATCATCCATCAAATACAGATAAATGTAGTGTCTCTCCTAGCAAAGTCGCGATCCTCGAGCTATCCTACGAAGCATGGGGAACCTATACACAATGTGTACAAACATTAAAATTTAATGTTTTAAAATTGAGTGAGGATGTATAACTTCATGTAAAAAACAAAATGTAAAAAAAAAAATCATGCAATACCTCATGAGATTCCCTATCCATTTGTTTCCCATCTACTAAAACTTCCCCCATTGGAAAATCTTGAACAGTAAATTTTACAATATAAATGTACAGTTATATATATATATATATATATATATATATATATATATATATATATATATATATATATATATTAAAAAGTTTCAAATGAAAATGCATATATAAACTTATTTTCAATAATATTAAAAAAAAAGAGTTAAACAACTTGTTGAAATGGTTGAAATGGTGTGGATGTTCCTATCTCCGTCGCTAGAGTCTGCGGAGAAGAGAAATCCTCTATGAGAACCTAAAAAAAAAATTAAAAAAAATTATAAAATAACTCGAGATCAAGATCTCAATTTATAATAAAACTTTTAAACTTCAATTTATAACTTATAACTTAAAAACATATATTTAAGTGAAAAATTGAATACGTGTGCTAGTGGATTTGGCACATCTCCTAAGAGAGGCTCCAAAATAAAATCTCCAAAAACATAAAATTCAAAAAATATTAATTAACTCAAGATCTCTAGATCTGAATTTATAATAAAAATTTTAAACTTCAATTTATAACTTATAACTTAAAAACACACACACACACACACACACACACACATATATATATATAAATATATATAAGTGAAAATTTGAATACTTGTGCTGGTAGACTTGGTACATCTCCTAAGAGTGGTTCAGAAAGAAAATCTCCAAAAACCTAAAATTCAAAAAAATTAAAATAACTCAAGATCTAAATATATCTCATTTTTTAATGGAACTTTTGGAGGTGGAATATATAGCTTAAAACATATTTAAAAGTGAAAATTTTTTCATACTTGTGATCGTGGATTTGGCACATCTCCCAAGGAAGAAGAATGTACTGCCATCCCAAAAACATCAGACATCATCAGAATATGTTAAAACATTATATATATATATATATATATATATATATATATATATATATATATATATATATATATTTGTGTGTGTGTGTGTGTGTGAACAATTATTTATTGTAAAAATATCTCATCATGTTTCGATATATATAATAATAGATAAAAAATCATTGTACATCATCATGTGTTCACTTAAAAAAAATTAACATTTGCCAACACATCTTGATGGTGAGACCCATCTTGATTGTTTGAACCGGAGGCTCTGACTGTGGTATTAACATTTTCTTCATTCATCAAGCATGACAACTGCAAATGGTGTTAACATATAATGATACATTTTTGTTATATTAATGTATGCAAATAAATATATGTATATATGTATTTATTACAAATTGTACATGTGTTAAAATAATTTAACCTTAACCATTAACACATACTGTTCCCATGCCCTCTTGGTCATGAACAATCAGGTCCAACCAACCATTGCGAAAATTCTTTGTATATGTTTTGAGATCTTCAACACTCATGTTGTCAATCTCTTCATCTATATAATACACAAATTTAGCGTGTGCATTCTCACGTGCTCTTTTTCAATTCAAACAAACATCGACTCCACCCAATCCACTGTAAACATTGTCAATGATGGCATCCCTTACTTCTCGACTAATTTGAGAAGTGGCATCCATCTCTTTTCGCAAATTTTCGACACAAAGAGGTTGACTAACCAATGGTGGCTCAGGGCGAGGCAAATCAAAATCACACCTAGCGCCCCTATGGTCACACAATTGACCTTTCCCAGGACCAAAAAATTCAGAGGGAAGGTCATTTTAATTGGGTTTCATTTGCAAAAATAATTCTGCATAAAATAATTTTGCAAAATAAAGCAGAACCTCGTTGTTCCATGGGAGGCTTCTGTAGGTCGAAAGATGCCTATCACACAAATAGCAAGCTATATGAGGGTAATTGAAATATTTCACCTTCAACATCTTTCTTTTTGGCCCTTCTTTGAAATTAAACAGAGACTTTGACATCTATGTTTTAACTCTTTGTTTAACAACCTCCCATTTATCGGGACCCATCATTGTTTCCTTTCTTTTTCTCATCAGTTCTACAAAAGTATCATTGGTTAGCCCAAGCTTTAGGTACACATCTACTATTTCGCTTAAAGAGTGTCTAACTATTTCTAAGTTTTGTTGACTCTCAGCAGGTAGAGTCAAAGCCATGAGATCTCTCTTCAATTTTGCATGAAGATGTTGACACCTTTGTAAGGTGCATTGTTGCATGTTTGTTTCCCAAGGTATATCGGAAATGTCAGATGGATAAGTTGTGGTTGGTGGAAAACATTCTTCTTGAATGACGTGTTTTGACCTACGTATTTTTTTAGCAACATTTGGAGCAACATTTTCAGCCTCTTCATCAATATATGAAAAATTTTATATTAAAAAAATGCATGTAAACAAATTTGTACAAATTGAATGAAAATAATATTCAAATTGACGACCACTTCAATATGGTTGGTTAACATATTTCCCACCCTGAGACTGTTGAGAACTAGAACGACCCTGCTGAGAACTAGAACGACCACCAATTGGTTGAGAACCAACACGAACATCCGTTGATTGGCCTCTGGGGGAATATATATCACCACCTTCACGCAATCTGCCCTCCATGGAAATGTGAACCGTCACCAACCTCACGAGACGAGAGAGAAGCTTCATAAAAAAATACGAATTTATAATCAATTCAAAAATACATTCATACATATAAATACATGTACATATTCATTGATTAAATTTCATGAACCATATCATTATTGCATGAACCATGGGCATGCTCCATTGATGGAGTAGACACCCTTGTCCTCCTAGCTCCTAAAAAATAAAAAATGAAACTTATTAACAACTAATTTAACTCACAAAATTGATAAAAAAATCAATTTTGTATGTACACACATGTATGTATATGTATGGAGATTTAATATTATATTTAAATACCATGAACATCCCTCGATCCCTGATCCCCCTCTCTCGTAGAGATATGGGATTATGTTGATCTTTGTCGTCCATTCTCCATGATATATATATCTATAGTGGAAATTCACAATTATTTTTTTAAATTACTATTTAAAATATATTCAAAATAAATTTAAAAAAATGAATGTAATTTAGTGTACACAAATTATTTAAAACACAACTTTCAAAGCACTAATGGATGTGTGAAACTCAATTTAAGCAAAATTTTTATAAAAATGTTAATTTCTCCAAATTGCACTTTACATGGTGGGAGCACCCTTGGTATATAATTGAAAACATGGTGGAAGCACACTTGGTATAAAATTGAAAAAACCACTATGGTCATTAAAAAAGAAGCGTGAAACTCCATTTAAACAAAAAATTGTTGAAGTCCTCACATTTTAATTTTATAAAAATGTGAAGTTCAGCACTTGTTGCAAATGTGAAGTTCACCAAGTTGCGCTTTACATCGTGTGGTGGGAGAACACTTGGTATATAATTGAAAAAATCACATGGTCATTAAAAAAGACACATTTATAAGTACAAAACACACACATATCCAAGATATATTACAATGTCCATCAATAAATTTTGAAGGAGAGCATATCAACACTAATTCATCTTTGAGAGATGAATCTTAAATTTTTGAAGAAGAGCGTCTCAAAACTAATTCATCTTTGAGAGATGAATCTTGCATTGGCATTGCCCCATATAATTCTAATTCATATTTGATATATGAATCTTGAATTGGAATTTCTCCACGCAATAGATCAGCATACATCTCATTAATATTTGTACAATGTCTTATACTAAAAAATTGGAATTGGCTAACAATATTGTTTTCTTTTCCATGTAGTTGTTTTAACCTCTCCTTCTTAACTTGGTACACGCCTTTCATCTAGTTGCACAAGTTTGGAATTGGTGAAAATTGTAATTCCATTTGATCCATACTCCCTAGTTGTTCCCAAGCCTTCTATCAATGGAATATAATTTGCCTCATTGTTTGTTGTTCTTCCCGATATATTCATTTTCCTTTGGACGACTTTGCTAGTCGCAATATTGGAAAGCACATATGTAATCAATACTTTCCCTAGATTGGGATAGCAAGAAACATCTATGCATAATGTCCATTTTTCAACCGTATTTAGTGGGTTTTTTTATCCCTGAAAAAAACAAATTAAATAAAATATATTAAAATAACATTTATTGCAAATGCATGGGATAAATGACACATGTGCATGAGATAAATGGCATGTGCATGGTTTACCTTAAAGTTTGACTTAAATTTTATGGTAGAATTCACATCTAGAAATGAGATGCGTTAAAGATTTTATTGCCTAGAGTTTAAAGGACATATACATGGTTCATGCATGGTTTGCCTCAAAGTTTGCCTTAAAATTTATGGCAGAAATTCTAGAAATGACATGCCTTAAGAAAGGATGAGATCCAGAGGAAGAAAGGATGAGATCCAAAGGCTACCGGGCCCTTTACATGTCTTAATAAAGGATGATATCCAGAGGGTGCCTGCACTTTACAGACTCCTTTCGAACTTGTAGAATTTAAGACTCAACAAACAAACTAAAATCCTATGGAATTTCAGCCACTTTAGGTTCAGTTTTTAAGCCTTAAATTTTGCCTTGAATTAATCGGGGAAAGCCTTGAGTTTGGGGGATCCTATCCTATGGAATTTCAACCACTTTAGGTTCAGCTTTTAGGCCTTAAATTTTTCCTTGAATTAATGGGAGAAAGCCTTTAGTTTTTGGGAGAAATGAAATTTACATGGTTTGCAAGATTATTTTATGCACTTACTAAAACAACTAGTGGTGGTGGTTGATGAAGTTATGTCAAAAGTCACACCTTTATGAGTTTGTGGGAGAAATGAAATATAAATCACACATGCCTTAAAGTTTGCCTAAAATTTTATGGGAGAAGGGAGAAATGACACATGTACAAGGTTTCCTTAAAGTGGTAGTGGTTTATCGATATTAAAATGAAGAACTTATATTTATGTTCTAGAGATTGACTGTAGGGGCATTTACTAGATATGTCACCTTTGAGAAAAGTGAGATCTAGAGGCTACCTGGCCCTTTACAGACATTGCCTTTAAAACTTGTAGAAGTTAACACTCAATAGACAGACTAAAATCCTATGGAAGTTCAAAATCCTATGAGATTTTAACCACTTTAGGTTCAATTTTTAGGCCTTAAAGTTTGCCTTGAATTAATGAGAGAAATCCTTTAGTTTGTGGGAGAAATGACATTTACATGGTTTGTAAAATTATTTTATGCACTTACTATAACAACTAGTGGTAGTGGTTGATGAATTTATGTCAAAAGTCACACCTTTATGAGTTTGTGGGAGAAATGACAAATTTCCTTATAGTTTATGGGAGAAATGAAATAGAAATTATTGGGTATGTGTTATATTCTTTCCACGACTAATCACGCGCAGGGGGGTCATTGGGGGGGCAATAGCCCCCCTTGTAGATTGCGTTGGGCGCAACGTCGGGGGGGTCATAGGGGGGCGGTAGCCCCACCTGTCAAGGTCTGACGCAGTGCCCTGGAAAAACATTTTGGTCCTCATTTTCCAGTGGGTGGATCCGCCCATGGTTTTGTGCATGGGTTTGCACATGGTTTTGGGGAACGATGGTTTTCGGCCCCTGGTATTTTGTACATCCGGTAAAGGGAACTACGATTATGTTCTAATCCATGGTTAATGGATTGGGGTTTATGTATGCTTTGGAATGTATATATATGTGCTGTAACACTAAATGGAATATAATGAAAAATCAAGCTGGTCGTCTCGATTTGGGATCCAGGGGAAAATCTCTGTGTTTATCTGTTTTATGTTTTATGCTCTTGCTACTGTTTATTTTCTGTCTTTAAGATTCATTTGTAGATAATTTTTGCATAGGGTTAAAACCTACATTTGGTATCATAGCAGTTACGGCTTGAAGGGGATGCCTTTGCTACTAAGGGGTTTTTTTCTTGGGCCTGAGGTAGACCCTGTTCAGTGGGAGATCTGCGGGATCGATTCTTATGGTGAAAGAAGATGGCGAGCGATAGGAAGATAGAGTTGGAGTAATTCAATGGTCAGATTTTTGAGTTGTGGAAGCTCAAGATGGAGGATCTATTGGTGGATAAAGATCAGTGGATTGCAGTAGATCCAGGTAATAAACCAACGGAAATGTCAGATGAAGACTGGAAGAAGTTGGATCAGAAGGAAAAGAGAAAAATATGATTGTGTGTCTCAGATTCAGTATTGTTGAATGTATCTGGGGAAGCTACAGTGAAGACCTTGTGGGACAAGCTAGGGACTTTGTACCAATCTAAGTCTCTAGTGAATAAATTGTGCCTGTAGAAAAATCTGTATAAATTGAGGATGAAGGATGGAGACTCGGCAACAGAGCATTTGAATGCTTTCAATATTGTGGTAAGTTAGCTGTCATCTGTTGATATTAAAATCTCAAATGAAGATAAGTGCATTAGTTTTTTGTGTTCTCTACTAGATTCATGGGACAGTCTGGTTATTGCAATAGGTAGAAATACAACTAACTTTAATTTTGATGACATTGTCTCAACCTTACTGTTGGAGGAAATTAGATAGAGAAATATGGAGGGTCAGAATGGAGATTCCTTATCTATACGAGGAAGGTCCTAGAACATAAACAAGAATAAGGTTTCAAGTGGGAGATCTGAATCTAGAGGGAGATCTAAATCTCCTGGAAATTTTGTAAAGGTGCGCTGGAAATGTGGAAAGGAAGGGCACTACAAAAAGGACTACAGATCTAAAGCTCGTAAGAAAGGAAAGGGATCTGATTATGCTCCTTCTGCAGAGGCAAAAATCACCACGGATGAAGGTGGGGATGTGTATTTTTCTTCTTCTTCAAATGCGTATGTAGATCATGAATCATGGTTGATTGACTCAGGTGCATCCTTTCACTTCACTCCGCATAGGGAGTCGTTCTACGAGTATGAGAAATATGATTGCGGTGATGTCTTCTTAGGTGATGATAGGAAGGCCAAAATCGTTGGACGTGGAAAATTCAAGCTAAAACTACAAGGTGGAAGGATTAGAACACTTCCTAGTGTTCTGCACATTCCCGCATTAGCCAAAAATCTGATTTTTGTAAGCAAGATGGATGATGCAGGTGTAAAAATAGTGTTCGAGAAATATGCCTGTAAGATGGTTCAGGGAGCACTGGTATTAATGCGAGGAGTTCGGATTGAAACTCTATACAAGCTTCGGGGCATCACTGTTATTGATGGGTGCAAAATTTATGTGGTTCCTGAAGGTGGAGCGAAAAGCCTAGCGGTCTCTTGAGAAAAGACCATGGTATGGCATCAAAGGCTTAGACATATTGGAGACAAGGGCCTTCAGATACTACATGGAAATGGTATGGTAGAAGGTATGTCTAATAGCTCTCTGGATTTTTATTTCTTTGAACATTGTGTATATGGGAGGCAGAATCGGGTGAATTTTCCTTCTGGGGCGAACAAGATATTAGAGCTTATGCACAGTGATGTGTTTGGACCTGTGTTGGTTCCATCACTGGGTAAGTCTGTGTACTATGTTTCATTCATAGATGACTTCTCAAGGAATACATGGATATATTTCTTGAGGAATAAATCTGAAGTCTTTGACAGATTTAAAGAATTTAAGGCTCTGGTGGAAAACCAGACAGAGAAGAAGATAAAAGTGCTGAGGACAAATAATGGTGGGGAGTTCTGCAAGAAGGAATTTGAAGAGTTTTGTAAGAAGTGTAGTATAGCATGGAAAACGACTACTCCATACACACCTAAACAAAACGGAGTTGCATAAAGAATGAACAGAACGCTGATGGAAAAGGCAAGAAGCATTCTCAGTGGTACCGGGTTAGGACAATAATTATGGGTAGAGGAATTGGAGACTACATGTTACTTGGTTAATAGACCACCTTCATCAGCATTGGAGGATAAGACTCCACATGAGGTATGGACTAGTAAGAAACCCTCTCTTTCACATTTGAGGGCATTTGGATGTGATGCATATGTAAATGTTCCAAAGGAGAAAAGGATCAAGTTGGATAATAAATCTGAATGATGCATATTTATTGGGTATAAGGATGGTATAAAGGGTTACAAGCTTTGGAACCTGGAAATAAGGAAGGTTGTCTACAGCCGAGATGTGATGTTTAGAGAGGTGAAAGATATTGTTAAACATGAATTCCTACCAAAGGAACCTAAGAAGAAAGAGTTTGAGCTAAAGAAGGATGAATCAAACTCTACAACACAAGAAGACTCAAAAGAGGAAGAGCCACAAACTCCAGTTGTTAGAAGATCAGTTCGAGAAAGAAGACAACTAGAAAGGTATATTCCATCTGCTTTCTATTCAAATTTTTCTTTAACTATAACTGACGATGATCCTAGAACTGTCAGGGAGGGAGTACATTCAGAGGATGGAAAACTCTGGAAGGAGGCCATGGTTGATGAAATGACATCTTTGCATAAAAATGAGGCATGGGATCTACTAGATATGTCACCTGGAAGGAAGCCCATCGGGAGAAAATGGGTGTTTAAGAAGAAAATGAATGTAGAAGGCAAGGTGGAGAAATACAAAGCTCGGTTCATAGAAAAAGGTTATTCCCAGGTGCCGGGAATTGATTTTGGTAATATTATTTCTCCTATTGCCAAAGTTACTTCTATTAGATAACTTTTATCTGTTGCTGCTGCATTTGATTTTGAGGTAGAATAAATGGATGTGAAGACACCATTTCTTCATGGGGATCTGAAAGAGGAGATCTACATGAAACAATCTTAAGGCTTTATGGTGAAGAGGAAGAAAGAGCTGGTATGCAGATTAAAGAAGTCTCTGTATGGGTTAAAATAGTCACCAAGGATGTGGTATCAGAAATTTGATACCTATATACGAGGACTTGGCTTCACCAGAAGCAAGGAGGATCACTATGTTTATTTTAAATTAATTGTTGATCGTATTGTTTATTTGGTCTTGTATGTGGATGATATGTTGTTGATTGGAAATGAAAAAGAAATTATCCAAGATTTGAAGACCCAACTATTCTCCAAATTTGACATGATGGATCTGGGTGCTGCAAACTATATTTTGGGCATGGAAATTAAGAGAGATTGGGCAAAGAGGAAGATCTGGTTAAACCAGAGGAAGTATGTTGAGGCTATATTGCAGAGTTTCAATATGCAGGATAGTAAACTGGTGAATGTTCTGATTCCTGTAGGTACAAAGCTGTCTGCTAAACAATGTCCCAATACACAAGAAGAAGAGGAGGATATGTCCTATGTTCCATATGAAAGTGTATAGAATAACCTGATGTATGCAATAGTATATACTAGACCAGACATTGCACATGCAGTGGGAGTATTGAGTAAGTTTATGTGAAACCCAAGGAAGGAGAATTGGACAATAGTGAAGCAGGTTTTCAGATATTTACGTGGCACTAGTGATTATGGCTTGTGCTACCAGGGAAGACCATAATTGGAAAGAGTGTTGGACATTTTTGTTTTTGTTGATGTAGACTGGGCTAGAGATCTGGACCAAAGAAGATCTACAAGTGGGTATGTGTTTAGCCTATTTGGAGGTGCAGTCAGTTGGATGAGTAAAAGATAATATGTAGTGGCTCTTTCAACTACAGAGGTTGAATACATAGTAGCCACTCATGCAAGCAAGGAAGCAGTTTGGTTAAAAATATTGTGTTCAAATATAAGGTTGGTGCAGCAAGCTATAAGGATAGATTGTGATAGCCAAAGTGCAATTTTATTAGCTAAGAACCCTGCTTATCATTCAAAGACAAAGCACATTGATGTTCAATATCACTTTGTGATATATATGGTTGAGGCTAAAAGGGTGTTGCTGGTAAAGGTGGACACTTTGAAGAATGTTTCAGATGCAGTGACGAATTTTGTAAGCACTCAAAAGTTATCTTGGTGTAGAGAAACAATGGGTGTTGCAGAGCTAGGCTAATGACTAAGCTCTCCTGTGGCCCCCTGCAGAAAGAAACAACAAGTGGGAGAATGTTGGGTATGTGTTATATTATTTCCACCACTAATCATGTGCGGGGAGGTCATATGGGGGGCGGTAGCCCACCCTGTCGGGGTCCAGGGAAGCTTCCTTGAAAAAAAATTTGGTCCTTATTTTTCGACGGGCAGATCCACCCATAGTTTTGTGCATGGGTTTGCACATGGTTTTGGGGAACGATGGCTTTCAGCCCCTAGTATTTTGTACATCTGGTCAAGGGAACTAAAATTATGTTCTAATATAGGGTTAATGGGTTGGGGTTTATGTATGCTTCAATATGTATATATATGTGTTGTAACACTAAATGGAATATAATGAAAAATCAAGTTGTTCGTCCTGATTTGGGATCCAGGGGAAAATCTCTGTGTTTATCTATTTTATGTTTTATGCTCTCGCTACTGTTTATTTTTTGTCTTTAGGATTCATTTGCAGATAATTTTTGTATAGGGTTAAAACCTATAGAAATGACACATGGCATAAATTTTACCTAAAAGAGTATGGGATAAGGGAGAAATGAGACATGCACAAGGTTTTCCTTAAAGTGGTAGTGGTTTATGGATATTGAAATGAAGAACTTCTATTTATGTTCCAAAGATTGACTGAAGGGGAATTTATTGGATATGTCACCTTTGAGAAAATATGAGATCCAGAGGCTACCTGGCCCTTTACAGACTCTGCCTTTAGAACTTGTAGAATTTAACACTCAACAGACAGACTAAAATCCTATGGAAGTTCAAAATCCTATGAGAGTTCAACCACTTTAGGTTTAGTTTTTAGGCCTTAAATTTTTCCTTGAATTAATGAGAGAAAACCTTTAGTTTGAGGGAGAAATTACATTTACATGGTTTGAAAATTTATTTTATGCACTTACTAAAACAACTAGTGGTAGTGGTTGATGAAGTTGTGTCAAAAGTCACACCTTTTTGAGTTTGTAGAAGAAATCACAAATTACCTTATAGTTTATGGGAGAAATGAAATAGAAATAAGACATGCCTTAAGGTTTGCCTAAAATTTTATGGGAGAAGGGAGAAATGACACATGTACAAGGTTTCCCTTAAAGTGGTAGTGGTTTATGGATATTAAAATGAAGAAATTCTATTATGTTCCAGAGATTGACTGTAGGGGCATTTACTGGATATGTCACCTTTGAGAAAATATGAGATCCAGAGGCTACCTGGCCCTTTACAGACTCTGTCTTTAGAACTTGTAGAAGTTAACACTCAACAGGCACACTAAAATCCTATGGAAGTTCAAAATCCTATGAGAGTTCAGCCACTTTAGGTACATTTTTTAGGCCTTAAAGTTTGCCTTGAATTAATGAGAGAAATCCTTTAGTTTGTGGTAGAAATGACATTTACATGGTTTGCAAAATTATTTTATGCACTTACTATAACAACTAGTGTTAGTGGTTGATCAAGTTATGTCAAAATTCACACCATTATGAGTTTATGGGAGAAATGAAAAATTGCCTTATAGTTTATGGGAGAAATGAAATAGAATGACACATGCCTTAAAGTTTGCCTAAAAGTTTATGGGAGAGGGGAGAAATGCACATGTACAAGATTTTCCTTAAAGTGGTAGTGGTTTATGGATACTAAAATGAAGAACTTATATTTTTGTTCCATAGATTGGCTGTAGGGGCATTTACTGGATATGTCACCTTTAAGAAACGATGAGATCCAGAGGCTACCTGGCCCTTTACAGACTCTGCCTTTAGAAATTGTAGAAGTTAACACTCAATAATTTTACAATAATTTTACAACTTGAACATCAACCTACACTATCATAATATCACTATACATAATCTAGATTATTAATATCCATTACATCATAAAATACTACTTTTACAAGATTACAAGCATCATGGAAGGTATAAATTTAGGTACATTAATGAAATACATTGGGCTGATTTAAATATTACAAGAATTCTGAGTTGTTGAATTCTTTGTGTGAATTTATTTGTGGTGTTTAATTATGTTCATTCTGTGTGAATTTTTGTTCATTCCGCCAATGAATTTTGTGTGAATTTCTTTTCATTTTGTTGCTGAATTCTGTGTGAATTCATGTTCATTTTGTTGCTAAATTATGTGGGAATTTATGTTCATTCTGTTGTTGAATTCTATGTGAGTTTCTTAATTTTGTTCATTCTGTTGCAATTAACTCAAATAAAATGTGTTCTAGAAATACATTGCACAAAATACCTGAATAAATTTAAGTATCATTACTGAGATGTACATAGAAATATTTCTAATTTAATTATAAAAATTAAATATGTATAGTACATGTGTGGAGGGAAAACACAGAGTATAAGAGACTAAGGATATTTGTACAAGAGGGTTTTTCCTGAATTATAAAAAAATAGATTTGTGTAAGAAAATATAAATCTAATTATACTTTGAACTGAGCTAAGAAATTCAAAGTAGTGATTCTAAAATTAGGATGTATATATATATATATAAGAATCAAAGGCAAATGGAATGAAATAAATGAAATTATGTACCTTTTTTATGAAATATGGAGTTGGATATAAATTATCGATTTCTACAACAGAAGCTTGAAAAGAAATAAATTCTAGGTCTTTGTTATAGTTTCCAAGAGTGACATGAAGGATCGAAACAAGGGAAAAAGAAAATCAATGAAAAAAATAAAAAAATTAAAAATTACAAAATCGAAAATACATAAGAGTGAAATTAAAATCGAATTTCATTAATAATGAGGTAAAGTAAGTCTTCTATGGTATTATTATTAGAATTCCAAATTTTATACAGAATATCATAATTTCCAATAATGATCAGTACGAGGGTACTAGATTGAGAAATAGAAAATTTCTTTCAGAAATCGAATTTCAATAATAATGAGGTAAAGTAAGTCTTCATTCTGTTGCAATTAACTCAAATAAAATGTGTTCTGGAAATACATTGCACAAAATACCTGAATTAATTTAAGTATCATAATTGAGATGTACATAGAAAGATTTCTAATGTGATTATAAAAAATTAAATATGTACAGTACATGTGTGGAGGGAAAACACATAGTATAAGAGACTAACGATATTTGTACAAGAGGGTTTTTCCTTAATTATAAAAGAATATATTTGTGTAAGAAAATATAAATCTAATTATACTTTGAACTTAGTTAAGAAATTCAAAGTAGTGACTCTAAAAGGCTAGAACTTTAGGATGTAAATATATATAAGAATCAAAGGCAAATGGAATGAAATAAACGAAATTATATACCTTTGTTATCAAATATGGAGCTGGATATAAATTATCATTTTTTGCAATAGAAGCTTGAAAAGAAAGAAATTCTAGATCTTTGTTATAGTTTCCAAGAGTGACATGAAGGATAGAAACAAGGGAAACAGAAAATCAACGAAAAAATAAATAAATTAAAAATAACACATTAATTAAGTAACTGTTTATAATCGAATGTTGGTGTTGTATCTACTGAATGGGACACATTGTTTATTCCAATGTTTTTATGAATTGGTGGACTTATGTAGGGAGGAAGAAAGCAGGTGGATCATTCAAGCTTGACAGGTCATGCTTCATCTTGACAATACTACCTTTCTTGGTGACTACCATATCATCAATACAATAATCATGTAATCAATGTATAGGCTTCTTCAGTACTGCTAGTGGGACGGCATCTCGCTATGCGACTTAATATGGAACCATACTTGTATGGCTAGCTTAGACGTCGACACACCCACCCAGGTAATTATAAGTTGATGTTTTTTATTGGGATTACGTAACAGTGTTTATGGCTCTATAACTGGCGATTAAAGTAAGTCTCCTCTGGTATTATTATTAGAATTCAAAATTTCATATAGAATAACATAATTTCCATTAACGATCAATATGAGGGTATTGGATTGAGAAATAGCAGCTTTTTCCCAGAAATAAAAAACACCGATTCTATTAGATCAGTACCAGAGCAACACATTCATCCTGTCTATCAAATGATAGCAAGAAGGAAAGAAAGACAATCAAAACCATCATCCTTTAACAGTTTTAAAAATAAATTTAGAATCTTACCTTGACAGCGATACAAAACTCAAAATATATACAATAAAGCTAACCACATTTAAATGTGTCTTCTCATGTCTATGAATTAACCATTTCTAAAATTCAATTTTATTTAAAAAAAAAAATGAATATTAAAATTTTAATAAATGATTTATTGAAAACAAAAAAAAAACTATCATATAAATCATATCACTTATCACTGGTGCAGGGAAAGATATTCTAAAAGCGTATTCCTTGATTTAGGGAAAGATATTTAAAATAAATATTTAAACATAAATTTATAACTGTGAGTAGCCATTCAGAATTGAACTGAGTGATTTGTCTTTTCTAATTTTCCTCTTTATCGTATAATTTTTTAATAGCAATTCACACGATTTAAAGAATAAGAACTAACATAAATGTAAACTCTTCATTATTGTAGGTGGGATGGATGTCTGGATCCACATGTGAGGACGTGATTACTAGGTTCAAGTTACAGTGCCTGGGTTGGTATTCTAAGGTAAGGTAAGGTCCCGAAACAAAACCTTCATAAAACTATAAATTCAATGACAGTAGCACCAAAATAAAAAAGGAGAAGGATAACATACCTAGAAATTTGGAGACGACAAGAGGAAGAAGCTGCAACGAGAAATGGAGGCGGGATATCACCAAAGATGGCATGGAGGATGCAAACCAAATTCTCTACGAACAAAAAATTAAAATAAAATTAAAATCAAACAAAAAAAATCAACAAAAAAAATTACAAAAAAAATAGAGCAACGCCTCACCTCGTCGTCGCGACCCAACAGAGCAACACCACACCTCACCTCGTCGCCCTTGAAAACACACAGATGCAAGACAGATAGATGCGATACAGACAGCTGCGAGACATAAAATAGACAACGGTAATACGCCCGAAACCCGTTAAGTTGTGCGGGCTAATATATTTATAAGAACAAGTTCGGTCGGACTATTTTAAAATTTCGGGTGAAATGTTGTTGTTGGTTTTCCCATCTCCCAACAAAAACCTATTTTCCCATGTCGTCAATACATCATCAATTTAAATGGCAGAATTAGTTCAGCTGAAATAATTTCAAAATTTCGGCCGAACTCTAAAACATTTTGGCCGAACTTTTTAAAATATTTGGCCGAACTATTGGGAAAATGACTTGTCTGCCCTCGATTCTCACAAAAGTGTAACCTAGCTTTGTGGATTTACCCATAAACATATAAACATCTTTTCACCCATTATCCAGTTATCAATGCATGACTATGTTGACCATGTACCATTACTTCATGCACAAAAACCATCATCTAGTCGAAGTATGTATACAACGTACAAACACTGATACACATAATCGATGCACGACCGGCATAAATTCACAAAAAATACATTCAACAACGATACCATCAAATTTCACATGGTGAAAACACTACAATCATGACCAATTCCATGCATACACAACAAGCACATAGATCACAATCACAAGGACCTATATGCAACCGACATGTACATATGATAACACATTCATCCAAGGGGAATAGAAACCAGACATCACCCAAAGAGAATGAAACCATGCTATGGTACCACTCTATAACATCCTCCTCCCACATCTACCCAAGTAACTGGCCAACCGGGGCAAACATGTGACAAAGAGTTACTATGATATTATTAAACTCCCTATATATTAGTTAAGGAAGTGGAAGCGATGTAACACAACCAACTTGACCTTCTCCACTTATAACAGAACCCCCAGGAGCCATCCAACCCATCCAAGTGACCAACCCTTGAGACAACGTGACATTTTTCTTCATCAAAGCCTTAATCGCTCCCTTACATGGGCATACTTGTGACTTAGAACCTCCAGTCGCTCCCACAACAAGGCATGCTTGTGACTAGGGACTTTTCCAGGTAGTTCTGTGCCAACGACTCCAGATTATGAGCCACATTTTCAGATCCAGGACTCATGCCACTGCCCAAAACTCTATGAAACTTCCATAAATTAAAATTAACATCAAAAGAATGATAAAAATTTAAATACTTGAACAAAAACTTGAGTGGACCCCTACTAGTTATGATATCCATTTCGTCAAGCATGCCACAAATATGCATTCTACATGTAAAAACAACATAAATGAGCACAAGGGTCTCACAATTATCTAAGAATCACTAAGAAGAATTGACGCCTCATCATAATAACTATATTACCATCTATTAAGCCATATAGTCATTGTAAATTCAATGATTAACCAAAACATGATGAGAGCCATACATTATCATTGTCATAAAACTCAATCATAACCAACATAGAACCAACAGAAATATCAAGGACATAAAAACGATATAAGCCACATATAAACAATTATATTTACCCATAAAATACCAAGGATAAAGAGCTATGATTGATGATTGCATAGGCTGACTAGGTATGGGATTCCATGAACCACCCGACCATAAGCTAGGATGAACCAAATATTTCTTTCAGTCAGTCACCCTCGTGCCATATTCCAAGCATGAATGTGTGATCTCATAGAACAAATAATAAAAACCAAACCAAGGATTCCAAAGGAAACCCCACCTCAACCCTCAATCAATGACCCCATTTCATGGTCAAACATCACTAACCATCACCATATTGGTCTCTACCCAAGTTTTCTAGGGCTCCAACGCGTTTTTCCCAACCAGGGCTTCCAAGACTAGTAACTCAACACAGTTGTTGTCGGGATTTCAGAGAATTTTTCCAACTAGGGCTTCCAGGACTAGTAACTCAACCCAACAAGAGATTCCTGAGAATTTTTCCAACCAAGGCTTCCAGGAACTAATAACTCAACCCACAACCAAAGGCACAAGAAAACCAACCAGAAAACAAAACTAAAACCCACAAAAACATGGCTAGGAAAAACCACTGTCAATCCACGCAATCCCCCATGTCATTGACAAATCATAACCAAATAACCACATACATATGCCATGCATGCCAAAACTAGTAAGAAAACAATACATCAAACTCATTACCTACAAGCAAAACCCACTATAGCTATTGATCTTGTTGTCCTCTTGTGCTTTCTTGCTTTTCCTTTGCCTTCTTGCTCCAAATCCAAATTATGCCACAGTCCTCCAAGAGTGCTCTAAGAAAACTCAAAGAGTCCAAGAGTATGAGAGAGAGAATAGAATAAGAGCTCCAAAACTGAACTAAAAAATTTTTGTGCAAAAGCTACCAACTGATCCCCATAAGCCTTTTTATCAATGAGGCCTCTAATTTCTTCAGTTTTTCCATTATTTTCCTTCATTTTCCTCCTCACATACAACCTGTGACCTTTCACCTCCCTTTTCTCCTGTTTTCCATTATTTTCATAAATAAAATTCCAATAAATGCCTCATGCCTTTCCAAAGCCTTTGCCATTTTCATAACCATTAATAAACCGAAATGAACACCTACTAGGATGTTTTTGCGCAACATTCATTTTGGGATACGTGTCCCATGACCAAGGTCTTATTCTACCTTTATTAACTTTTACATGGATTTTTGACCAGTGTTGTTACAACTTGCTGCTACAATGGTAGCTTCAACCTTCAATTCTTCATCAAACATGGAACTTTCCATATTTCCACAATAAATCTTTGTTTCGAAAAAGAGACCACAAATTTCATCAACATAATTTTCATCCACTTTGTGGTTATATATCAGAGCATGCATGTGCTCATTAAAAATTTCAACTTTACCAAATTCATCATTTGTTTCTAGATTCATGAGAGATGCACATTCATCTCTACAAACCATTACTTCATATGAAAAATTGTCTTTGGTATTCTCAAACTTAAATGCTTCAAACTTTGATGAAAAGAGGCCATCATAAACTACAATCATACCAACTAGATCACACATGTTATTCACTTCTTTTTTGGAAGCTTCACCATAATCAACAAGGAATATTATTGGATTCACAAATCCACTACTCACTTTTCAGTCACCATCCACATGTGTCTCATCAGAGTGGGATTCATCATCATCTTCACCATCCATGTTACAGTGGGGTTCTCAAGAATTTATATGTTCTTACTCTACCTCACACGTAAGGGCTTCAACATCTCACTCTGCAATCTTTTATGTGTCTTATTCATCCATATGCATGTCTGCATGATGGGTTTCACTTTTATAGTCTTTATGACCATCATCCACATTTGAGTGGGATTCTCCAAGCTCCTTTTTCCTCCTAAAGTCTTGCTCATTTAATCTGAGAACTGAAATTAACTTTCTATTGATTCTTCAACAGACTATAACATAATTTGTTGCTTTATGTCACTTCCTTTATACCAAATTCTACTTCCAGGGTCTTCCATGCTTCCTAGGAAGATGTATTTTTTTCTACCTTACACAAGGGCTTCTCATCCAATGCATGTTTTATAAGATCCAATACTAAGATATCACATACTTCATCACATGATTTATTAGACCGATACTCAATCAACTCTTTACATTGAAGAAAAGTTTTCATTTTGATAGTTCCTAAAAAATATTTTTTTTACTATTACATTTTGGAAGTGTTACCGAATTTATCCTGATCCATTCATCCTCAAATTTTTCTACTTCGTCTAGTTGTATTTTAGATGCCTCGATTGTGGACAGAACCTCTATGAGATCTTCAAAATACTTTGGCTCTTCCTCTTGATTTCTTTTCTTAGTTTGCTTCATTATTACTTTGTGATCCTTGGTTGTACTCTTTCTTTTGTCTTCTACCTTCTTTCCTTATTGTGTTAGCCTTCTATAAATTAACATCACATACACTTGATTATCTTAAAAAATAAACATTTTAACCTTCACTTTAATGGTGGCTCCCAACAACTACTAGCAAGTTTTTAAAGTTATTCTATGCATATTCTTATGGAGGCTCATGTCTACAACCTATGATGGAGACTCCTTCTTTGGTAAGTGGTGGTGGAAATTTCCTCTTGATATGGTGGTGGATATATAGGCTACTCACCCTAATATCTTAGTAGTTGGGTTTACAAACTCTTAATGAGCTCTAGTTTCTACTTATGGACCAATGGATGCAAACTTTGATTTTCATAGTACTCACAATAGCCAAGGATCTTAGTGGAAGTAGCTCATGACCTTCTTAACTTGTTTGGTGCTTTGAAACCTTGCTAAACCTTGCTCTAATACCACTTGTTATTTAGATTCAAAGATAAACATGCAAACACAAGACAAATAAGTACACAAGCTTCATGAATAAATAAGTTATATTCATTAATTATTCTCTCATATAAATCCACTGAATTATTGTTATTCTCTCTTCTTACTTCACATTACAATGACCCAACCATGAATATATAAGCACTGAACTTTCTAAATATGGAATCATGCAAACTCTAGCTTTCTTTTCTTCATGCAAACTATGACTTGACACTTTAACTAAACTTTTCAAACTTCACTTTAACATAAATTGACATTTTTATTTTTCTTCACTTAGCTTTTCTGACAAGGCATTACCTTTTTAAATTTGACTCACTTGACTTCTAGTATTAGATTTAATTAGACTTAACTTTCTTTCCTTCAATTAATTTAACTCTTCAAGATGATGATGATGATGGTTAACGTCCACTAAGACCAATATTTGGTCTATCAGACTTAAAAAAAAGAGTTATTTAGTTTGATTTAAGATTTTATTCCTATGCTCGAAAAGCTTGGAGAGAAGCCTCATGAGCTCACTATAATTTTGACATCTTAAAAGGCTAGGAAGGTCAGTATTGCAAAAAAGGCTATAAAATTGAGCTCTAATGAGGTTGTACGTGGGGCACTCTAAGAGGAATTGATTTTCATCATCGATGTTCATATTCTCATAGAGATGGCAGATCCTTTCCATCCATGGTGTTTTAGGAATTGTCCAACGACCTGTTTCACTATGGAGCTCATGAGAGTTCGTTCTAATCTTGGCTATATTAATTTTCTTCTTTGAGCTAGTTAAAACAGAGAGATACTTTTGATCTTCTAGGGTGGGGTTGATGACCTCCTCATATTATCTTGATTTTATTTTAGCTACTAGATGTTTCTCACACCACATTTTTTGTTTGAACTTAGAAGTAACAATTTTTTTAATGTTATTAATTCTTTGCAATGCAACATTCTCGTCGATCTCTCAATGGTTTAACTAGGCCCTAGTGTCTTTATATCAACCTTGTTTAAGCCTTAGGTGGTTTTGGCTGGAATTTAAAGCTAGCTTAGGAAGTTTATGGTCTCTTATGCTATTGAGCTTTTGCTTGTACAACAGAATCCTAGTCATAGCTAGGCTCTCGATAGGGGAAAGACCCACTTCTATAAGGAGAATAAGATAGGGTGTATTGCTTTTAATTTTAAGGTTATACATTTTAAAATGCTTCTGGATTTTCTCAATATTTCTCCAGGATTCTCTAGAGATGTTGCAACCCCAAACCTCACATCCATATAAGATAACAAGAGTGACTAAAGTTTCAAAGGGGAACTTATTTCTATCCTACATTAGGAGGTTTTCCATTTTACCATTATTTTCAAGACAAAATAAGCTTTCCACCCCCCATTAATCCTTTTTTGAATGCTATTGTTCCAGTTGAGCTTGTGATGAATATCAATTCCTAGGTACTTGTAAGAAGACACTTCCTCCAAGTTACTATTGTCATACATAAAATTAGCGTAAGTGTCCTTCTTGGATTTGATAATCATAACTTTTGTTTTGTCAGTGTTAATAGACATACCCATGGTAGAGGACAAATCCTTAAGAATTCTAGGTTTCTTATCAAGATCATATGGGCACCTTGCGAGAAGAAAAATATCGTCAGCATAGAGAAGAAGGATGATGAATATCCCAGCTAAGATCGTGCCAACACATCTTTCTTCCTCTAAACAACCTTCTAGCTTGTCGATGTAAATGCCAAATAGGGTAGGGGAGAGCAGGAAACCTTGTTTAACACTGATATTACACTTAATATCTTTCAACCACCCCTCATTTCTCTTTAATTTGGCAATTACATTCTGGTATAACCTTATAGCAACTGCTCTTAGCTCGAAAGGAAAAATTAGCTCTTCTAATCTATTCCATAGGTTGTTTCTAGGAACCATGTTGAAAGCCTTTCTAAAGTCCACAAGGCAACAGAAGAGATTGGATTTATCATTGCGAAGTTCCTCCATAATGATCCTAAGCGCAACGAGGTGGTCTTTTGTTGAGTGTTTCCTTCTAAAATCTACTTGGCCTTTAGCCTGCTTACCTTCACTTTCAAGCGAAATGATAAACTTATTTTCCAAAATAATACCATATAACTTGGCTAAGAGAGGGCTGATCATAATTGTTTGATAATTAGAGGGGTTATTTGTATCCCCACTTTTAAAAATAGGGATAATGAGGCTCTGATTCCAAGGTTTAGGGAACCCTTGCTTAACCACTTGGTTGAAAAGCTTGTGGATGTGGGAGATGAGGACAAGACCTCCAACTTTTAAGATTTCCACCCGGTAACCTTCAATGTCTTTACCTTTCCCATTTTCCAGATGTTTAACCCCAAAATCAATGTCTTCTAATGAGAAAACATCTTTCTTTGTGAGTAGAATTTCAAAGTTATCCCTGGCATTTAGAGATTCAAAAATCTTTTTAAGATAGGAATTCCAGTCGCGTAAAGCAATTTTATTGTTATCTTTAGTTTTCCTAGTTAGAATCTGCTTCCAGAATTTCCTAGGAGCCACCTTAGAGAAGTGTAAGAGATTCTCTTGTCTTTTACAAATATATTGCCTTTTTTTCCTTTTAGTTAGGGCTTTGTAGATTTTTATCTTGTAAATTTTGAGAGATTCATCAACATCTTCCTTAATTGCTCTCCTTGCACTTTTACAATCTTTGTCATATCATAGGTTGGTTTTGCTATTTGGTTTATTACTTGAGACTTCAATTGAGATATTGTTAATAGAATATGAGAGGGTTGTATTAAAATTAAGATAGAGGTCATCTATGTTGTTTATACTAGATAAAGGAAGAAAATTAGTTTTTAATTCATTTAGAAAGAGGTTGTTTTTATTTCTATCAAAGATTAAGTTCTTTTTAATATAAGGGTTATCTTCAATGGAATCTCTATGCATGAAAAAATTGAGAGTTATGAGTAAAGGCCTATGATCAAAGTCAGGCTCATGGTCGTCTAAGATGTCAAAATTTATTATTTCATTGTATAAAGGGAGATCAGAAATAACATATTCTACCACATTGCTGCCAAGCCCATAGATGCAGTTCATCTGACTAGAATTGGGCCACTTCTTTAGATCATTGCAAATTATGAGATCCTGAGCACTACAGATCAGCTTGACTAGCTCCGACCCAAAAAAATTATCTCCGAGGTCTTCAAAACTCCTTTTGTACTGGCTAGCCAGAGTAAGGTCTTCGTCTAACCAAAGAGGATATGGGTTGGAATTATTACTTAGAAGAATAGCTTGTTTTCTTGAAGTTTGAGCATTAACTTCACCCATTAAAAGGATATTACCGTCATTCCTTAGGCTAGAAATATCATTTTCTAAACCATTGTAAGGACTATTTTTATCTAGATTCTTTTTCTTATATAAGTTAAAATTAATGGGGGGGGGAATAACAGATTGTTATGTAGGTATTTGTATCATTAATCTCAGTAATCTCAATCCAACTATATTGGTTGTAAGGGTCGTTTTTATAAATCCTAGCATGGGGGGAGATGTTCTTCTTAATCTAGCAAGCTATGCCCCCAATGCCTCTACGGGAGGATCGCTTGTTCCAGGTAGACCATAGTGCAAAGTCATCTATGTTAGGTACCTTAGATTCTTCGTGCTCCCAAGTTTCAACAAGCAATATAATATCAACATCGTTTGAGATCCAACTTAGCTTAGGGCCTTTATTCCATGGAAAGCCCCGACAGTTCAAAGAAAGAATTCAGAGCATGTTGAATTGCTATTTATTACTATATTTTTGGTTTCTATCTTGAATAATGGCTTTTCCATTTCTGATTATTTCCCATTTTCCTTCCTTCCTAGCTTATTTTACCTTTTGAACCTCCTTTCTTAATTCTGCTTGATCTTTTGGAATGAGATATTCATTTATAAATATTCTCGTTCCTTTTAGACATGAGGTTTTACTAAGTATGTCATAATTATGGTCAGTAGATCTCACATTTATTCAGATCAGCCTTCCTTTATTCTCAGTTAATTTTCCTAACCTTGTTGATTCTGTGAGACACGTGGTTTCAATTTGCAATCTATTATGTAATTTTGTTTGGGCTATGGCTAAAGTATTGTCATCTACCTCCTCTTTCAAACCAAATATTATAAGGTTCAAGGCCCTTTTGTTATGCTCATGGTATAATTCGATCAATTTTTTCATTTCATCTTTAATTGGTTTGATATATAATTTACCTACCCCACTATTTAGGGTGAGACTCTTGTTAAATTTTTCTTCTAGTTCTTTAATCATGTCCTTCATTTTAAGATTCTCTATATTATCAGCATCTCCTTGCTAGGATGTTTGGTTTGTATCTTGGTTTTGTTTTTCTATGACCTGCAACCTAGTCTCCATTGCCTCCATTTTATTCTCCAATAGTTCTATTTTATTTTCTATTTGTTTTTGGATCTTGTCTTCAAGAGATGTGAATTTGTTTTACAACATGGCTTCTAACTGGGTTTGTAGCTTGACTTCTCTTTTTTATCTACGTTTCTCTAAAGACTCTATATAGTCATAAAGGCTCTGTAGAGTAACTGTGCTAGGTCTACCTTTGGTAATGTTTGGTAGCTGTGGTGAATTATTCATACTTGAGAATATATGAGCAGATATTTATTAGAAAAAGATAATAAATGTGTGCACCTGAATATCAGAAAACAGGACAACAAACCTCAAGTGCCCAGGTATGAAAATTTATCAAAAAAAAAATCACCGCAAACCCAAGTATTAATCAAGAAAATTCACCGCAAAATTTTCACTGCAGAATTTCACCACAGACCCAAGTATTAATTGAGAAAATTCACCACATAATTTTCACCCTAGAAGATCACATTGCATGCATACGAGAGTACTTACTATTTCTATCAAGTGAAACAATTTTGATCTATGACAAATTTGTGATCGATGATTGTAAATGAAATAGGCAATTTGGTGATAGGTTTGTATGAATTGTGTGCTCTTATAATTTAAATTGTTATACGAGACTAGAGTTCACTTGATTATAACACATTTGAATATTTGACAATTGTTAGAACAATTAGGTTGTTGATTCTATAAGATTACTTTCATTCATATCATTTTCATATTGGTTATGTTAAGGCATAATTGTATGGAATTATTATTTACATCAATAAGTGTTAAACTTATGAATTTTAATGATCATGAAATATAAAAAGTGAGGTGTAGTATATAATCACATAGTTTAACATTGAGAAAATCAATGAGATGAAATGAGTCAGATGGACCACAAACCTATAGTGATGGACCATCTGCGTGCGCTAAGTCAGTCTCCGATATGGGTGAGTATAGGGGCTCGACAATGACTTTTTAGGTTAAATTAAATTTTATGCTAGAGTACTCTTTCAACCTCCTTCAAAATTTCTTTACATATATATCTATAAAGTGGGTAAGGTAAACCATATAATCGTTATTCCCTAGTTTGAAATTATATTAATTATTAATATTACTTGGTTTCTTAATAATGCATTCATAGTTTTCTAATTATGAGATGAAAAACTTTACCAACAACTTTATACCTAATAATAAATTAATATAAATAAAATATTAAATTGCATTTTGTATATATATATATATATATATATATATATATATATATATATATATATATTAGTAGAAAGTTTTTTTACAATGAGAAAAAATTTAAATACTAAAATTTTATATAAAAATAATTATGTCGTAAGGCATTCTTATTTGAAAACAACTTCCCTAGATACCACTGTGTCCATGTCTGAGCCATTGGATCAAATGTTAGACGATTGAAATGTTTTAAGCCATTAGATCCACAAGAACATAGTTTTATATATATTTTTTATAATGTTAATTTTTTTTTTCATTTTTAATAAGTTAAATTGAATTCAAGTTTTGGTGACTTTTAAGTTAAAATGTTTTTATTAAAAATCTGTTATATTTTTATATGTAAATGTAAATAGTTTTATATATGGTTTTTTACAGTATTTGGTTTTTTCTTTTTAATAAGTTAAATTGAATTCAGTAATAAAATAAAATAATAGACTTTTTTAATGAGATAACTAGTAAATCTATTATCCATTTTTTTTTTTTAATGATTCATTTAAGATTGACATTTGTATGTTGTCATGAGGTGATTTTTTCTTTTTCATGTCAATTACCTCTTATAACTTTAGGAGGTTCTTAATATTGTCTTTTTTTTTAATAAATGAAACTTAATTATATATTTAAAAAGATGATTATGTATGGGATTATAATTTTTTTTTGGTCCAAGTTGACAATGTGAATGCTTATTTACCTAAAGTTGGCTCTCATGTTCAATACCTCCCCATGGAGTTTGAAGATAATAGGTATTGGAAATTGAATTACATATAAAACAAATAATTTATACGTCAAAAAATCAGTTCTATATATTTTAGTAGTTATAGCATTAGTAATCATTCAATTTCGCATTCAATTCCTTATTAATAAAGTTGTTTTATTTAGTAGGGAGTACAATAATTTTGTAATAGGATGAAACATATTCACAATCTAATTTATTTGAATGAATAGATGTGTGTAAAATATTTTAATAAGAAACTAGATTTGTAATTATAAAATATAAAACTATAACTTAAATTTGTGAAATTACTTTGTATTTTTAGAGAAAGACTAAACCAAGTTTGTAGTTAACAAAATAAACCATGACATGAATAACAATATCTCCTTCCAAAAATTTCTCCATATTAAAATAAAATTCACTTCCTTTTATACCAAGACTATTGTTCTTCATATACAATTTCTAACAAGCATGCAATTGGTGCTGAGATATGTAGATGAACTTCTAGAAAACTTTATTTCTGTTAATAAAAATTCTCTTCATTTACATTTATGCTACATAGATTGTACTTCAATGTATTTAAAATATCTTATTTGAGTTACATGCTCATTTCATGCTTGTTTCGGAGGATTATTAATCACCAAAGTATTTTTACCCCAATTTCCTTTTTCAATATCTATAATTTTTTTATATATATATGAACAGATTATGTTGGTTTACATATATGTTTTCATCAACAATTGCCTATTTCAATATCTATTACAAAATTTTCTAGTTGATAACTCTTACAATCAATATCTTTGAAACCTCCACGACCTACTTCCATGGAAGCAAAAGATGCCTTTCATTCCTTCACGGAGGCCCCTTCTCTACAACAACTTATTTCATTATGTTGGTTTAGATATATGTTTTCACCCACAATTTTCTATTTCAATATTTATAACAAAATTTTCTGGTTGATAACTCTTATAATCAATATCTTTGAAACCTCCACGACCTGCTTCCATGTAAGAAAAAATTGCCTTTCATTCCTTCATGATGGCTCCTTCTCTGCAACAACTTATTTCTTCTAGGCTACTCTTTCATATGCTATTTCCTTACGGCGTTTCTTATGCAACATATGGTGCAATTATTAGTTAAATTTTTGTTACTTATCTCTTTGATATATATGTTCAACAATGAAAATAAAATTGAGATGTGACTATAAGACATATACGAGAATCAAAATTTGGATTTTTCATTTAGAAAGAAAAGAATGAAGGTTTAAAATGCATATATGGATGAATTTGTATATATATATATATATATATATATATATATATATATATATTGTATTTAATTTATTGAAAATTTATATCAAAGTTTAGTTGAAGTAATTTAAAAATTTTCACATATTTAAAAAAATAAACAATTTTAGTTGATGGAATGTAACTCATTTGACAATCATATTGTTACGAAGTATTATGTTAAAATATGAGATTCAAAGTTAAATAATAGTTTTTTTTCTATTTATTTATTAGAGTTTTAGAACTTGGTTTAATGAAAAAGGAAAAATAGAATATAAAAGAAATAAAATTGACATGATCAAATTTCATGTGGTTTGAATATCTATTTTAAAAAACTAAAAATATAATTATCCACTATCCACTCATGGAATTTTAGTGAAAAGAATGAACGTTTAAAATCCAAATATGGATGAATTTGTATTTTTTATTTTATTTCTTTATGTATAGTTTTGATATATATATATATATATATATAACAATTAAGAAAAATAAAAAATATATATATCAAATTTTAGCTAAAGTAATTTAAATTTTTTCACATATTTAAAAAAATAAACAATTTTAGTCCATGGAACATAGGTCATTTGACAATCACCTTGTTATGAAGTATTGCTAATGGTTTTTTCTTCATTGCTAATTGTTTTAAATAGGTTCATTGTTTTAAGTTGTCATTGTCTTAAATACAAAGTTTTATATTAAAATATTTTTGTCTTAAATATAAAGTTTTGTCTTAAAATATTTTTGTCTCAAACTACTTTTGTCTTAAAATATTTTTGTCTCAAAGTGCTTTTGTCTTAAAATATTTGTCTCAAACTGTTTTTGTCTTAAATATTAAGTTTTGTCTTAAAATATTTTTGTCTTAAATATAAAGTTTTGTCTTAAAATATTTTTGTCTTAAATTATTTTTGTGGGTGAAGTGGGATTAAAACTAGTGAAATGAATCACATAGCATCAATCATCACTTTTGGGGCTTGCACCCTAACTAGGACTTCCCAGAAGGTCACCCATCCCAGAACTCCTCTGGCTCAAGCGCGCTTAACTGTGGATTTTTCCCCACAATCAAGCCCACTTAGCTTGCGCAATTCAATTGATATTAAATTTTAATGTAAAATAACTAGGCTAAAAAGTGAATTTTTAAGACAAAAGTTTTCTTTTGTCCTAAAAATGCCCTTAGTGTAGTAGTGACTCTTTCATCAAAACTCTGTGTTGATGGACCAATTGTGATGGTTTGTTGTTCTTTACGTTGTTGTTGTTCAACATTTGAATTTAATACTTTATGCTCTTTAATTCACTCATAAAACTCAGTTAAATTACATGTTTGACACACATAAGAAACAAGGAAACATATGTACAACGAGCATAAGATCAACAAATAGTTTATAAATCTGAACATGTAATTAGAACACAAAAACTAACATGCATATTCAGATCATTCAAAGAGGCACCACCATCATGACCTCCTCAAATTTGAAGGGGAGGCACCGCCTTAACCTATTGATCGTCGAAGGCAGAAATAAAATTTTATTATAAACTTATATTGCAGGCAAATTGATAATCAACAGATTCATATTAAAGAAAAACTATAGAATATTATATGTGGTAGCAGTCCACATATGAACAGATTTCTTAAGAGGTAATGGACATCCATGGAAACCGTGAAATTTTTATTTTATTTTTTTATGACAAACAAAGATATGGGGATGGAAGAGCTGCAACATCAAAGGAAGAAACTAAAATTTAGAACCGACTACAAAAATGAAAAGATGAAGCAGTTCAGAGGATACAGGATATGGAAAAAATAGAAAAATAAATCCATCTCAAGAGTTGATGTCGTCAATGTTCAAAGTTTTTGAATCATTATAAGCATAGCTAAAAATTAAACCAGCAGACATGTTTAATTTATGTTAAGTCATGGTTAATTTGTCTGTCGTAATTAAGTGGGAGTGTTGAAAATAATTACTCCTCATAACACACTACCTGCATACTTCCCTGCTTGACGCGACATTCTGTAAATTCATGTGTGGTCTTATGTTTAATAGAGTAGCAGTAGATGTATTTTGCGTATGGTTCTGGTTCTCTCCGTTTTTAACTATTTGACTCTGTCCAATTGTTTAAATGTTATAAGAGAGGTGTGCTCTTTTTTTATGAGTCTGCTCATATGCGCTCTCATTCTCGATGCTAGAATTCCAAGACTGCTTAATTTGTTTCTTCCAACAGTATAACTTTTGACATTCGTTTCCTCTTTGTCCTCCTCTGGCTCAAATTTGGGTTTCAGCTAACCAAGGAACCGACGCTCAGGTTGGAAATTTTTTCTTATACTCCATGCCTCCAAGGGTTTCAAACCTTTGACTAATTTGGGAAGATTTTCTATTTCTTTAGAAGTGCACTCAAATGTTGTTGCTTTGTGTTTACCTCTGCTGTAGTGTGACTTCTGGGAAATGGTAAAGATAAGTAAACAGTTTCCCTTCGTTTCTCCACCCATTATGCAACTCCTCGAAAATGTCTAAAAATATTTCATGGAAAAAGGTTGTTGCTCCAAATTATTACCAGATTTATCAACTACCTTACGTGATGTGTTGGAAATTTAATTCCAACTACAACCCTATGCAGGAGGATGAAAGAGTTTAATTCATGAAGGGAGAAGGATGTAGCAGCAACAGATTTTTTTTTCTGTCCACACTCCACCGCGTAATAAAACTAGTCTTTAACAAAACCTGCTAGTCTAAATTTTTGGTTAATTCCTGTAGCCATTTTTTTGTGTTTGCATTTAACTTTCATGGTTCACACACCATACAACCTAGATTTAAAACTCTGCCCTCGGCACCATTAAAACTCCACCACCAACCAACGTACTTATCGTTTCTCATTTTGATTTAAATTATGCCATGTCATGGAGGTCCCCACCACCACCAACACAAAAAGCTCTCCACCAATCAACAACTGACCGCATAGATGGGAAGCTGATGTGGACAACCCCCAAATGGACTCGATAAGGAATTATAAATGAAATTAACTTGTATCGCGCATCTGGAGGCTGATGTCACACCAGACTTAATTGGGATGTGATAATGTTATGAAAAGGATTTTAATTTCATGTTTGAAATCCGTGATAAAGGTTTTGGAACTTAGGTTTAATTTTCTTTGTTTCAATATGGTTGCACGTATGTTTTAATTAAAGTCTTTTTTGACTAAGAGAATATATATATATATATATATATATAAACATTTTCAAATGTTTATAATATATATAAAAGAATTTTTTTATTTTTTTTATGTCTCATATATTAGAAAAGGCCCAAATAAAAGGATAGTGTGTATTGTAAAAAAGGCACTGTGTGCATTTTTGAAGACAATGACTGTGTGTGACTATGTTTTGTAAAAACAAAGAGTGTAGGTAGTATTTTCACTATGAATTAAAAAAAAACAGAAAACAGTGTCAGTGAGACTCCGTGTATTTTTTTTTAGAGAAAGAGAACAGAGTTGTGAAGAAAAACACTGTGTGAGAAGAAGTTGAAAATTGTTTTGTGAAACCAGAACATCTGTAGTTCTGAAGAAAGAATCCTATTTTTGTAACAAAGTTTATGTTTTAATGAAATAGTTGTTTTTCTGCCATCTCTGTCCAGAATTTTAATTGAATCTCTGTGTTGGGAAGAGGAATTTTATTTCTTCGGTGTGTTTGGAATCTTCAGAAATTCCAACATGGTATCAGAGCTAGTCTAGGTTATTTTAAGTTTGTCAAAGAAGTTGAAGGAAGGAGTTGTTGAAGTAGTTCTCGAGTGGTGTGAAGGCTCAGAAAAGTCCAGGTATTTATCAAAACAGAGTTTGAGTTTGTGTCAAAGAGTGCATTCCTTAAAGATAGAGTTTATCTCTCAAGCAGAGAGAAAGTTTGTTGAAGAACACAGTCAAGTTTTTTTAAAGCATAGTTCAGTAAGCTAGTCATGGCAGGAGCCAGCACAAGCATGGGTATAGGAAATACTCAACTCCCTCAGTTCAATGGAAAGAACTATGACTATTGGGCAATCAAAATGAGAGCCCTGTTTGCCTCTCAAGATTTATGGGAGCTAGTTGAAGATGATGTAGAAGAACCAGTAGATGAAAATGCATTTAATGCCTTAACACAAGAAGAGAAGGACTTGCTGAATAGAAATAGGAAGAAGGACTCAAAAGCCCTCTTCTATCTCTATCAATAAATGCATGAAAGTGTATTTCCAAGGATTGCAGTAGCCAAGAGGTCCAAGGATGCATGGGATACTCTCCAGACAACCTACCAAGTAATGGAGAGGGTAAAGACTGCAAAGCTTCAATTAATGAGAAGGGATTTTGAAATTATTTTCATGAAGGAGTCTAATACAATAGACTCATTCTTTACTCTACTAATTAGGTTGGTTACCCAAATTAGATCTCATGGAGAGACAGTAGAAGAGAGAAGAATAATGGAGAAAGTGTTGAGGAGCCTACCCTCAAGGTTTGATGTGATAGTCACAACCATTGAAGAGACAAAATATCTCTCAAATTTTACATTTTATGAGCTTCAAGCATCATTGATGACACATGAACAAATATTGGGTAGAACATCAAACTCATCTTTGGAGCATGCTGTCAAGACCCAAATTTCCTTTGGAAGAGAAAGAGTTCAAGGCAGAGGAAACTATAAAGGAAAAGGAAGAGGTAGAAGCCAAAATAGAAGAGAAAGAAACATCCCTGCAAATACTCATGGAAGGGGCTACAACCAAAATCAGAACCAAGGCCAAGGCAGCAGCAATCAAGGTGGACAAAATCAAGCACATGGACAAAGTTATGATAAATCCCAAGTCCAATGTCATTACTGTAAGAAGTATGGCCATTATGCAAATGAATGTAGGAAGAAACAGAGTGACATGGGTAATAGACCCAGTGTTAATTTTACTAAGGAAAATATCAGTCAAAAAAAGTTATTTTTAGCATGTAATATGGCTGAAAAAAAGAATGAAGACATATGGTTTTGTTGTAGTCGCTACAACAATTCCCAAAATTTTGGGTATATTTAAAATTTTAGGTCCCCCTACCCGCTTAGCCATTAGGGTTTTGACCTGGCCTGTAGTCATTGAACCTTCTCACCATCATGATGAGATTCTTTCGCCGCAGCCATGCCATGTATGGGGGGATCATCATGCATACACTCAAATGGAAACTTCTCTGTGCGTTAAGTATATTCGTTAGAAGGCCTTTCATCATGGATCATTTAGGAATTATGTTTGGATACTTCACCAAGCTTATGTAAATTATTTGAGGGCATCATTCTCTACAGGGTAACTGTGAACTAATTGATGTTATAATGTTTCATACAGGTCAATCCCATGGATGATATACCCATGAATTTCATCACCACACCGAGGGAAAGAAACTGAAGCTAAAAAACAAGGCCATAGTTGAGAAATATGACACTTTCATCCACGTGCCCCCTGCCCATGTGGGGATGAGACTTAAGACTACAGTTGAAGACCTCGTTAAGGGGGGTGACAAGGATGTACCAACAGGTGAGGGGGAGGAGAAAGTGAGAAATATTGTTAAAAGGATGGTGGTGTGGTACATGTTTATCCAAATAAAGAATCAAGGGAAGAACTTTTCATGTTGCTGATGCAACAACATTCTTCACTGACATACATCGGATACTTAGAATCATTTCATTGGGAAATTTTCATACCTTGTGCCATCATCGACTGCACCTTTTAGAATTTTTTGCCTAATGCTAAATGTAGACAGAGAATTAATGGCTCAAAGGAGTGCACCCCATCATGATTTTTACAAGGTTAGAAAAGTTGATACCCGTGTACATCACTCGGCATGCATGAACCAGAAGCATCTGCTGCGTTTTATCAAATCTAAGCTGAAGGAAGAACTGGATGAGGAAGTTATATTCCGGGATGGAAAATATCTCACCTTAAAGGAATTTTTTTAAAACACTAAAAGGTACGAAATAAATGTTGATATTCTGGGTGTACATGCAGAAAATAATACATTTCACCAATTGGATAAGTCTAGTCTGAAGTATAACCCATGTGGACAAAGTAGACTCAGAAAATTTCCCTAAAGAAAGACAATCTCGTTCAAAGATTTTATTTCTTGCTAAGCTGTCAAAACAAGTATGATCTGATCTGGAAGCAAGTGAATGTCAGATGGCAGAATATGGGATATATGTTTATGAAAGGAAACAAAGAGAATGGAACCAGTCAGCAATTGGTTTTGTTAACAATGGGATATACAACGAAAGTGCCATCTGGTTAATTCAGTCTCCTTAACTGTACAATATGTACAAAGGGATAGGACTCACTCCATCTTTTCAAAATATTTTGGATAACATATTCATTCCTTTCTTTGAGGTTACAGTTGATCCAAGTTCTCATCCCCAACTACGCATATTCTTGAAATAGGTGTCTGCCTTTGGTAGATGATGAAAGTAAACCTGAAAGGCATCCCACAAAGCATATGCCGACCCCAACTTAGTGGAAACATGATTTCAATCCTGATTTTTCATATCATCCTTACTATTGCTATGAAAATTTTTACACACTCTACAAACTTCATGAAAGGAATAACAACAATTAAACTTCATCCTCATTATGGCAAGGCTAGTGATACTGATCACTTGGCAGCTAAATCCCTATTCACTCACAATATTGCACATGGAAATAATCTTAGGAAGCCTCCTGCCTTTTAATATTTATTTTAGCTTTCCCAGATTGGTGTGGTCCCATGTTTCCCTTTCAACAGGCGATCCATTGCAAATCCCTTTGACAAAATAACCTCTTGTGGGGAAATACAGTGTTGCTATTCAGTTTTGGAAGCTCAGTGCTTGTGACCTTTGTGAAAGTGCTCACTGGCCTAGACTCTATCATCCGTGAGAGTCTCATTGGGATGGAAGGAAATATTACATCAGAGGCCCTGAAAGGAATGACATACATAAGACAAATGTACCTCATATGCGAGTCAAATTTTGCCATGAATTCGGGAAAAGAGAAAGGTGATAACTCGTTCAATGGGGGATCATATTTTTAATTAAAAGAGAGATCCCATCCCACATGCATACCAAAGCCATAGTTAGAGGACAAAAGGAGGGCTCTAATGACTACGCATTACAAAAGGTTTTTGAAAGGTCGTAAGCAAGCAAGAAAATGTGTAAGGAAGTGAATGATGTAGGATTTTGGCATTAAAAGTCCATGTCCTAGGGAATGTCAAAGAAAAAGAAGAGCATTAAGAAACCTCCCATCTAGATAATGTTGAACCACTGGTCCATATCACTCGGAGCAAAGAAATCGTTTTGTTTTTTTGTAAGGCCACCAAAATTATCGACATCCTCCACAATGAGCTGCTTCAAGCGCAAGCTCTACATCTCATAAATCCAAGGCATTTCAACATATGACTTTGATGTATCGGCGTAATTACAATTAAAACTCATAGAATTTCACCTACTGGAGGCCGGAATTTTTTTTATATTAAGGTATAATAAATATTCTACCAGCCGACCATTGTGGAATATAGGAGGGGTCATGGTGCGACACAGGTATACATCTGCCTCCACAAGCTACACGCATTATTGGCTGCCCAAGGAGTCACATTTTGTGAAACCTGGAAACATGACACATATGTCCATAGAATATTATTAACCAGAGAGTGGTGTGTTCAACATTTTTTTCAGATGTAACATATAACTGGAGACTCTTACACAAGATGTCCGTGGCATCCAGATTTGTCGTAACTCTGAGCCTCACAAAAGGAAAGGGTGCAGTTGGTCAAGGAGGAGGAGTCACGAATGGATTAAGATGAATGAAGCAAATGGTAGCAAGGTCGCACTTTTCAAAAGGTTCATCGAAGCTGTGACTTATGGGTGTTGCGACTCATCGATCCCATTGAGTCACATTTCCGAGATCTCCATCCACACAACAGATAGTCCGATCATGCAGCTAAGGCACGAAACCTTGTCTTTCGTTTCCACCATCATAAAGAAGACAACATACCATTCTTTCTTTTTGGAAGGTAGCAATATAGTTTTTTTCCTCGACTCCCTGACTGTGCGACCACTACCCAAGTCGCAAAGTCGTAGATGAGTACCTCCGAGAGAGATCGTGACTGATGTGACTCTCCAAGTGTATGACCGCCACCCAAGTCACAAAGTTGCAACATTTTCTACTATCCAGGAGGTGCGACCTAACTCCAATGCGACTGTGTGACCTCTCCGAAGTCGCAAGGTCTCAAAACTTGCGTCCAGTAGAGACTGCAAACAATGAAATTCTCCAACTATGCGTCCCCACTCCAGAAGTTTGACCTCTCTCAAAGGCATCTCTCACGCCCATCAAGATTCAAAGTCGCACTCTTAAATTGGGTGGTCACATTCTTATATTACAGAGAGTGGTAGATGTTTTAAATAAAAGAGTGAAAAGCCTTGTGTGCTATGCATGGAAAGCCTGTGAATATTGGTAGTCAAAAGAAAGCTCATTTGTATCAAAATCTTATGCATCATACATTAAAATTCATGCGCTCTCGCAGGCCTGCTAATAGAAACTCCTCAATTGTTTATGCCTTAACAGTTGTTGGTATCCTTTGCCTTTTGCATTTTGGTGTTGCAATTACAAAATGAGTTGATTTGAAGGTACAACAAGGTTATGGGCACGTTGTTTCTGAATCACTTATTGCTTGTGCATATGGCAATGGTGTTGTTTGCCTTTTTCATAAGAGAAACTTTTTCTATGCCGGAACAGTTCCCAAGCCAACACCACATGGGTACCATGGGCTAACTGTTGAGAAGGTTCGTTCAAGTTTCCATATGATGCATGACTCAGCAGGCCTTAACTTTCCATATGCCATTACTTATAGCTTTTCAGATTCCCAAAATTTTTTTATTATATTTGGATAACAGAACCTTTATGGGTGGGATGTACTTAACTTATCCAAGATCTCCAGGGTCTGTGCATACTTTTTGCATAATGCATGTATATGGGATATTTCTAATCCTCTACCAAATCAAAAGATGGAAATTGGAAACTCATTATATTCTATGGTGAATGGCACTAGCAGAGGGTCTCTTTGTGACAGGTTCAGCAGATGGTACAGTAAGGCTATGGGATCTTGCTTTAGGGTTGGGCACAAAAGAAATTCATCACAAAGCCCCTACATTAGATTCAAAATCGACTATTATTTATTGTAAGGACACACTTGGTGTCATATATTCTGAGATCAATGTGGATCCTATAAAGAAAAATTTAGAGGCAGTGAAATCTATTGATCTAGCTTAGGGTTTTCGTTCATTAGTTGTTAGTGGAGGTGTGAGACTACTTGGCAGCTGGTGATTGCAGTGGAAATCTACATGTTTATAATCTAATAACACTTGAACACACAGGGGTATAAGTTTATTATTTTCTAAATCATTCCTTCAGCTAACTAAATGTGTTTTAGTGTCAATTTTCTAAAGACATGTGACCCATGTTGCATTGTTTGCAGGTTCAGCTAGTCGATGCGCAGAGCCGAAGCTAGGGACTTCTCTGGCATGTGAGGCAGACCTTTTCAAATCCAATGGATTCTCACAAATCCCCAAGAAACTCACTTCAAGCTCAAAGGCACATGGTCATGTTCAGGAGACAAAGATGCAGGAAAAGGAATCTTGCCGCGAAGCCTAGAGATCATCGAAAGAAGAACGCAATTCGTAGATTGCCCAAGGTTGCAGGTCTCAGATTTTTTCAAGGTCGCAGGGCGCAGATTTGCTCGAGGTCGCAAGTTGTAGATTTCCCAATGTCACAAGTCGAGGATTGCTTGAGGTTGTAGGTCGTGAATTGCCCAAGGGTCGCGGGTCGCAAATGGCCCAAGTTGCAGACTAGCCCAACAGTCGGGGAGACCAAGATTAAAGGGGCAACTCAAGAGTCATCTTAGCCTATATGTACAACTTCGAGAAAGAGTGCAATGGAATTTTAGCTCAACAATGAAAGCCAGTATGATAGAGGAATTGTTGCTAGAGAGATAAAGGCACTCAGCTCTTGGTATCAAGTAGAAAGAAGGGTAGTGAGGCTAGGGTTTTGCATCATGCTTTGAGATGAACAACTCATGTTCCACTATTGGGATTTAATGAGTTGTAAGCATGTATTTGATGTTGCAGCAGCATTATAATATATTCTCCTTCTCGACACTGATTCACGTGCTTGTTTGTGGTGATAGTACTAGCTGTCTAGTACTTCATTATGTTGTATGTTTGCTTTCATGCATGTCATCAATCATGAACTATTTCTCTATGGTTTTATGTATGTATTATTTTGGATTAGTGTTTATTGGTCCTTGCCACGATGGTAGTCTATTTTGAACTACTTTGCAGTTAACTTCTGGCGTGTTTTCTTTCATATATGTTTGACTGGTTTTCGGCTCACTGATCCCAGTTACAGCATATCCCCCTTTTATTTTTGCTTCTTAGACTTGCTTGCATCTTTATTTATGGTTCGTTAATATTGGGCTGATTTTTCTTCGCTAATTGGTCATTTCATCCTCGCCTCTGCTCCATCATCTTCTCATCCAACAACCAAGAGTGGAAACAATCATGGCGGTAGTCAGGCCCACATACTGGATGAGGCTCCTATCCCAAAAAGTGTGAGGTATAATTGGGACCTTTCACCGGGGAGACCCCCTTGTTGTCGGCAGTACAATTTTTCCCATCAACAGGTTTCTAGATTCAAGATGTAGCAACCATATGACTGGAAAAATTTCCATGTCTTCCATGTTAGATGAAAATTTAAAGTCTCAAGTAACATTGGGGACAGACAGTAAGGTCTTTGTTATGGGAAAAGGCAGAGTAAGTGTTTTGACAAATAAAGGAGAAGGAAGATCCATATTATATGTATATTATGTGCCTGGTATGAAGTGTAACCTTTTGATCATTGGACAGTTCATTCAGAAAGGCTACAATGTTTTGTTTGAAGATGATGTATGCATCATCATGGATAAAACACCAAGAAAACAATGCATTGCATAAGTGAATATGACAAGGAACATAATTTTCCCTCTCAAGATGAGAGCAGATTTGAAGAAAGGAATTGAAATGGAATCAGTGACATAAAAGACATTCCAAAGAGAAGAAAAAGATGAAAACTGGTTGTGGCACTTGACATCTCAAATTTTGAGGTCTGAATTTGTTGCATAGGAAAGGTATGGTAAAGGTATTACCATTGATTGAGAAACCAGACAGCCTATGTGAAGGCCGCATCTTGGAAAAACAACACAGAGAAAGCTTTCCATAAAGAAAGAGCATAAGGGCAAAAGCACCCTTAGAAATTGTCCATTCAAATTTTTGTGGGATAATGTAAACACCATCATTAGCAAGTAGCCACTATATGCTGACTTTTATTGATGCTTATACAAGAAAAACATGGGTTTATTTCTTGAAATATAAGAGTGAAGTGTTTGAGAAATTCTGCCACTTTAAATCTCTTGTAGAGAAACAAAGTGGGCAGCATATTAAGGTCTTAAGAATAGATAGAGGAGGTGAATATATCTCAAAATAATTTCTGTGTTTTTGCAAAGAAAATGGGATACACAAACAATTTACAGCAAGGTATACACTGTAGCAAAATAGATTTTCTGAAATGAAAAATAGAACCATCATGGATATGGTAAGAATTATTTTGAAGGCAAAACATTTGCCAAATGAATATTGGGCTGAAGCTATACATTGTGCAGCATAAATCTTGAATAGATGTCCAACAAAAGCTATAATAAACAAAGTTCTGGAAGAAGCATGGAGTGGCATAAAACAATTTGTCACCCACATGAGAGTTTTTGGTTGTGTGGCTTATGCACACATTCCAGATCAGCTAAGGAAGAAGTTGTACAGTAAGGGGGAGAAGTGCATATTTATTGGGTACAGTGAAGAATCAAAGGCATACTGATTGTATAACCCATCCACCAAGAAGTTTGTTATAAGTATAGATGTACAGTTCATTGAGGAAGAAACTTGGGATGGGAGCATTGAAAAAACAGAGAATGTAAAAACTTGTGTGTCTCATGATGAAGATGAGGAAGAAATGGCTAAAATTCATTCCTCATTAGCAGTACCACCTCCACAAACACAAGGACAGCAAGGGACTCCACAAGCATGTATGAGAACACCCTTAAGAAGTGATGAAAGTGCTTCCCCAAGCACACCACAAGGAGCATATTTGAGTTCTTCTACAAGCACAAGTTCAGCAAGTGAAAGAGGAACCAGATTCAGAAGTCTGAATGAGATTTATGAGCAAGAGGTAGCAAATGAAGGTATGAACTCTTTATTTGCATTGCATTTTCATGTAGATGATCCTATTCATTTTGAAAAAGCAATGAAAGATAAGAAATGGATAGATGCTATGGATGAAGAAATGAATGGCATAGAGAAAAATAAGACATGGGAATTATTTGATCTCCCAAAAGGCAAAGAATTAATCGGAGTAAAATGGGTTTATAAAACCAAGAGAAATGCTGAAGGTAAGATTGAAAGGCATAAGGCCAGACTTGTTATCAAAGGCTACAAGTAGACCCAAGCAAGAGACTATGAGGAAACTTTTTGACCAGTTTCAAGAATGGAAACAGTAAGAGCAGTGTTGTCCATAATAGCACAACACAAGTGGAAAGTTTACCAAATGGATGCGAAATCAGTGTTCCTAAATGGAGTATTGATGGAAGAATTTTATGTTGAACAATCTCTGGTCTATGAGAAAGAAGTCCAAGAGCATAAATTTTTCATATTGAAGAAAGCTCTTTATGGGTTGAAACAAGCACCAAGAACATGGTACAATAGGATAGATGCCTATCTACTAGAAAATGGGTTTGAGAAATGTGAAGGAGAACCCACATTATACATCAAGGAGAAATATGGTAAGATGTTGATTGGTGTTTTGTATGTTGATGATGTGATATTTATAGGTAATGATGCTTACCTCATTAAGAATTTTAAAACAGTCATGAAGGATGAATTTGAGATGACTTATATGGGATTGCTGAAATAATTCTTAGGAATAGAGGTAGAGAAAAATGAAAATAAGATTTTTATCTCTCAAACTAAATATGTGAATGAAGTTTTAGAAATATTTAACATGCAGGATTGTAAGGAAGAAATTACTTCTATAGTGATGGGATTGAAGTTAAGCAAAGAAGACAGTAGCAAGGATTTTGATCCAAGTTTTTACAAGAGAATAGTTGGCTACCTTATGTACTTGACTGCAACTAGGGTGGATATTATGCATGATGTAAGTTTAATTTCCAGATTTATGGAAAGGCCAAAGGAGGCACATTGGCAAGCAGCAAAAAGAATTCTGAGGTATGTGAAAGGAATAGAGAGGTATGAAATTGTATACACCACTTCAGAAAATTCTGAATTTATTAGATATACTAACAGTGATTGGGCCGTAAGTATAGATGACAGGAAAATCACCTCTGGATATGTTTTTCATATGGGTTCAGGAGCCATTTCATGGGCTTCTAAGAAACAGCCAATTGTGGCTTTATCTACAGCAAAGGCAGAGTATGTGGAAACTACAGCAGCAGCGTGTCAAGCAGGTTGGATGAGAAGAATGTTGAGGAGTTTGTGTCATGAACAGGTAAAAGGCACAACAATTTATTGTGATAATAGCTCAGCAATTTCATTGTCAAAGAATTCAGTGATTCACAAAAGAACGAAACACATTGATGCCAAGTATCACTACATCAAGGAGCTAGTGAACAATGGTGAAATTGTTTTGAAACATTGTAGAATTGAAAAGCAGTTTGCTGACATACTGACGAAACCATTGGGGCATAAAAGTTTTAATTATTTGAGAAAATGTCTGGGCATGAAAGAAAATTCAGCAGTTGAAATTAAGGGAGAGTGTTTAAAATTTAATTCCAACTGCAACCCTGTGCAGGAGGATGAAAGAGTTTAATTCGTGAAGGGATAAGGACGCAACAACAACATATTTTTTCTTTTTTCCACACTCCACCGCGTAATAAAACCATTCTTTAACAAAACCTGCAAGTTTGAATTTTTGGTTAATGGCTGTAGCCATTTTTTTGTGTTTGCATTTAAATTTCGTGGTTCACACACCACGCAACCTAGATTTAAAACTCTGCCCTCCGTGCCATTAAAACTCCACGACCAACCAACATACTTACTGCCTCTCATTTTGATTTAAATTATGCCATGTCATGGAGGTCCCCACCACCACCAACATAGCAAGCTCTCCACCAATCAACAACTGATTGCATAGATGGGAAGTTGATGTGGATAGCCCCCAAATGGACCAGATAAGGAATTATAAACGAAATTTACTTTTATCGTGCGTCCGAAGGCTGACGTCACACCAGACCAAATTGGGATGCAATAATGTTATGAAAAGGAGTTTAATTTCATGTTTCAAATCCACAATAAAGGTTTTAGAACTTAGGTTTAATTTTTTTTGTTTTAATATGGTTGCACGTATGTTTTAATTAAAGTCCCAAACTAAAAGATAGTGTGTATTGTAAAGAGCCCAAACTAAAAGATAGTGTGTATTGTAAAGAGCCCGAAGGAAAAAACAAAAAAAGCAGTGTGCATTTTTTAAGACAGTGACTGTATGTGACTCTGTTTTGTAAAAACAGAGAGTGTAATAGAAATTCAAGAAGGCATAATTTGCACCATGATTTAAAAAAAAACTAGAGAGTAATGTCAGTGAGACTGTGTATTTTTTTTTAGAGATAGAGAACAGAGTTGTGAAGAAAAATGTTTTGTGAGCAGCAGTTGGAAAAATGTTTGTGAAACCAGAACATATGCAGTTCTGAAGAAAGAATCCTTTTTTTGTAACAAATTTTATGTTTTAATAAAATATTTTTTTTTTGTCATTTTAATTGAATCTCTGTGTTGGGAAGAAGAATTTTATTTCCTCTATGTGTTCAGAATTATTCAGAAAAGATAAAAGAAACAATGTTTGTATGGATTAATCAACAATCCCCCTGGTCAGCTCTATGAAAGAGAGTCTGAACCAAGAGAGTTTGGCTTCTGCAAAATTCTCTACAATCTCCATACAATTCAGCTATTATATAGCACACAAGATCTAGGAAAGTTAGAACTGCACCCTAAGAAATAGAAACCAATTTCCCGTCCTAAGTTCTCGTGAACCAAATCACTAAAATAGGAGATTCTCCATTATCTTCAACACTCCCCCTTAATGGAGAAGGTGTTCACAAATATGCCTAACATCTCCCTAAACATTACAAACTTAATTTTTCCAAGAGGCTTAGTGAAAATGTCTGCAACATTATCACAAGTTTTACAATATACAAGGTGAATTTTTTTTTATTTAACTTTCTCCCTGACAAAGTGGAATTGTGTATCAATGTGTTTAGTGTTCTTGTGAAACAATAGATTATTATCAAGTTTGATTGAACTCTGGCTGTCACATGTGATTATTTTTGCATCTCGTTTTTCTTCCCCGACATCCTGGAGAGGTCTCCACAACCAAACCGCCTCGCATATTGCTGCACACATGGCTTGATACTCTGCTTCCGCTGAAGATAAGGAAACTGTGTTTTGTTTCTTACTGCACCATTTTATCACCTCGTATCAAATGTTGAATTCATATCCTATTATGGATCTTAGGTCATCAACATTTCCAGTCCAGTCAGAATCTGAAAATCTTGTCAATCTAACATCAGAAGAATCAGTATAAATAATACCATAATCTACAATTCCTTGTAGATACCTTAAAACACCTTTTGCTGCATTCCAATGACTCTCAAGTGGTTTGGACATGTATTGGCTTAGCACACTGACTGCATAAACCAAATCTGGTCTAGTGGTGGTTAGGTAGATTAGGCTCCCAACCAGCTCTCTATAAAGTGTCACATCTACCTCTTTAGAGCCATCCTCACTCTGAAGTTTAATGTTCTGCTGTAGTGGTACTACTGCAGCCTTGCACTGATCCATCCTAAATATTTCCAGTAGACCTCTAACATACTTACCCTGGGACAAAATTTTTTGTCCTGAATCTCTCCATATCTCGAGACACAAACAGTATCTTAATTCACCAAGGTCTTTCATTTCGAACATATTTGACATTTTCTGCTTGATTTCTTTGATTAGATCTTCTACATCACTTGTAATAATTATATCATCTACATACAAAGAAATCGACACTATGCGCCCCTTTTCATTTTTCATGTTATACAAATTAGGATCGTTCTTGCTTCTATTGTGACCTTGCTGCAGAAAAAATGAATCAATATTTTCATACCATGATCTGGGTGCTTATTTTAGTCCATATAGTGCCTTCTTTAACCTATACACTAAATGTTATTTCCCTTTCTGAACAAACCCCTCAGGTTGATCTAATTATACCTCCTCTTTCAATTCCCCATTTAAAAATGCAAATTTTACATCTATTTGGTCAATCATCCAATGTTTCTTAGTAGCTAAAGAAATCCACATTCTGATAGTTTTTAGTTTAGCTATGAGGGCGAAGGTTTCCTCATAATCAATACATTCTTATTGTGAATACCCCTTTGCTACCAATCTAGCTTTTAATTTATCTATGGTTCATTCTGCATTAATCTTGGGTTTATACAACCATTTACACCCTATGGTTTGTTTCCCATCAGGAAGTTCAACCAACTCCCAAGTGTTATTTTTGAGGATAGATTCATATTCCTATTCCATAGCTGTTTTCCATTCACTACATTGATTTTCTTCTATATAACTAGAAGGTTCAACAACATTCATCATACTAGTTATAAAGGCATTTTCTCTGTATCTAGCAGGAAATTGAATCTGCCTACCTGATATTCTGAGCATTAGTGTAGCTTCCAACCCATTCTGACTTTCCTTTGACGGACTCGGCTTGATTACTGTGTCTAGAACTTGGAATATTTGATTCTGCCTCTTTCTTCTGATCCTAGCTGTTACCTGTTTCTTCACTTTCTTCCACCAAAAATGGAATATCCCATTCCTCATTGCACTTACTAGATTCATCACAAACCTACTCATGGAATATGACATCTCTACTAACAAAAATCTTGTGAGTAGAGGGATTAAATAATCTATAAGCTTTAAATTGTGAACAATAACCTACAAAGGTACATTTGATGGCTTTTGAATCTAGTTTTCTTCTATCTTCCTTTGGAATGTGAGCAAATGATTTAGAACCAAACACTTTTAAATGTTTTACTGCCAGTTTAAATCCGTGTAATGCTTCAAAAGGAGTTTTAAACTCAAGATTTATTTTAAGACTCCTATTTTTCAAATAAACTGCAGTATTCAATGCTTAAGCCCAAAAACCTTTTGAAATATCCTTACCTTTCAACATGCTCCTAGCACACTCCACCAATTTTCTGTTCTTTCTTTCTTCTACTCCGTTCTGCTGAGGAGTATGGAGTACTGTGAATTGCTGTAATATCCCATGGTATTTCCAATACTTGTTAAGTTCCTCCTTCTTGTATTCTTCCCCGTGATCAGAGTGGAGAATTTTTATGTGCTTCCCTATTTTCTTTTCAATCATATACCTAAACTGCTTAAAGTATTCAAAGGTGTGGCTCTTCTTACTCACGAAATATACCCAAGAAAACTTCATGGAGTCATAAAAAAACAGTAAAAAATACAGTGCACCTCCTAATGATTTTGTTTGCATAGGTCCACAAAGGTCTATGTCCACTAATTCAAGTATGTCTCTCTTCTTCATTTCTAATCGAACAGGGAATTCTTCTCTATGCAGATTTCCTAATGCACAAGCATCATAAGCATTATGCACTTGTTTAAATATAGGAATATCTCTTACCATTTCCTTTTTCTGAAGTAACAGCAAGTCATTGTAGTTGATATGACCAAGTCTTTAGTGCCACAACTCTTCTGTAGTCAAACTCAATGTTGTCAAAGCTTGATCTAGTGTTGTCTTCACATCTAATTTGTACATACTTCCTGTTCGAATTCTTGAAGCAATAGTCTTCATGCCATCTTTAATATAACAGTTAGATTTAAAAAATTCAACTTTGAAATCTTGATATGTAATCATGGATACAAAAATTAGTTTCTTTGTCAATCCGGGCACATACATTACATTATGAATATATCTGACATCACCCTTGGGTAAGATAACATAAATTTTCCCACACCCTTTGATCTGATTACATCTGTCATCACCAAGGTAGATTTGTGCTCGGTTGTTGATTTCTTTAAAATATTCGAACCAATGTCTGTTCCACGTCATATGTGTGGATTCTCCCGAATATACATACCAAGTGTCTGCATCGACCTTCTCACCTAAGTATACCATGAACAATCTGAAGTCCTCAACATAGTCATCATTTGAAAAATGACCTGAATGTCTTTTCTTCTTCCGTTGATCTTCATGAAATTTCTTCTTCCTACACTCCTTAGCAATATTTCCGATTTTTCCGCAATAAAAACATTTAATTAGAGAATTTTTTTTATTTGGATGCATACATTGAGTTTGATTTGGTATTTTTTGTGTGTTTCATCCATTTTTCTGTGATGTATTTCCTTTTCCTTTGATGAATTTCTTCATTTCCATTAGCACCAGATCTGCACTCTGTGGTTTCAGAGTCAATCTTCTTTCTTCTTCTGCATTAATATCCCTGTAAGTTCTTCAAACTTTGGGATTTTCTCTCTCGCACTTATTCTAGTGATAAAATTTTGGTAGTCATCATTCATACCATTCATGGTAATCGTGACCAAATCTGCATCTACAACTACCTCACCAATATTTGATAGTTTGTTCTTCAAGTCTTTGATCCGCGATATGAAGGAAGCAACTGTTTCACTTTCCTCCATCTTTAAGGACAAAATCTTTCTCTTCAAGGACAAGAGGCGATTTTTATTCCTGATCTCATACAAATCCTTCAATATGGTCCAGATTTCATTTGATGATCTACATTCTCTGATATGTGGTATGATGCAGTATTTCACTGACATCTTCAACATTGTCTTTGCTTTACCTACTCGCTTCTCCCAATCTGGGACTGATGTTGTACCTGTTGTTGGCTTCGGCTCATCCAAGCATTATGTACTTCTAACACCGTCTGCATCTTAAATTTCCAATTTGAGTAATTGGAGCCACCAAGTTTGTTACTCTCATTCAAGTATGATTCGATTAATTGATTTCTCATCTATGATGACAGTGGCTCAAATTTCTCACAGATCTCTTCAGCACTTTTTTTTTTTTAATTCCTCTCTTCTTAAGTGCATCAATAATAATTCCTTAAAAAAAAAATTTTAAAAGTACTTTTCAAAAACCTTATTACCAAGCTCTTCTCATAAAGGAATATTTAAAGAAAATCCACTCATAACAAAAGAACCATTAAAAAAAAATTCCACTTTAAAATAATTCAAAGTGCTTTTCCAACATGATGTTCTCTAGTTATCTGCACAAACATTTTCCCAGTTGCTCAGCTTAAACATCACTTCATTCCACTTAATAAGATTATTAGGAGACTTAGGACGTCATGATTTGAATGCAACACCTCCCCAACAGCTGCTTGTTATCTTTGAATTAGAAGAGAAGATGGATTGATCTGGTGGCTGACCCCTCAAGCTTTCAAGACTGACATCTAGTCGGGGGATCCTTATAGGTTGGGCTTCAACGAGACGATGAATTAAAGGAAGAATTTTTCCATCCACAGACAAATCCTCGGTAACAGACTGATGAGTTTTTCCCCTGATTTAATTACGTCCACCATTATCATTATTACCTATAACACAAAACTCAAAGTCAGTGTGGTAACTAGCATTTCCTACATATTTTTTTCGTTTCTCCGGCAAAAGCCTATCGGTATGTGAGAGATTAAGAGAGAAGGAAATTCTAGGAATCCGCTAGTCATTTCCAATCTGTGAGAGAAATCTTGGAGGAAATGAAATTTGAGGATTGTGCCAACCGTTTCCAATCTGCAAGGAGGTCGCCATTACGCTTTTAACTAAGCACAATTCTTCAAACTCAGCTCCTGGCACATCTACAAACAAAAAACGAAATACTTTGTGAATGAATCCATCTTGTTCTGTGAAATTGATGATAAATAGTCTAAGGCACTCATATTTCCCAATCCCACCATTCAGTTACCATCTGTTTGTAGTTTTAAGAATTTTTCAGAATTTAAGAATTTACGGACAATTGCGTGTACAAATTTTTGTTGGAATTTCTGAGAATTCCAGAACAATACAGAGAGAATGATACTCTCCTTCTTAACACAGAGAAATTGAAAAAAAAAATCTTGCTGGGAGACAAAGTTTGCACACAACAACACTTCTATTTCATTAACTTAAAAACTATTACAAAAGTCTTCTTCCTCTAATAGAGGGATTGTAAAAATTGGACTGCTACACACATAGTGTGTTGAACTCTTAGTTAAACTAAGAGGGGGGGGGGGGTGAACCAGTTTAACACATTCATGGATTTTTAAAACTTTTGATTAAACTTTATTAACACCTTCATTTCATGATCAACATAATGTGTGAGCAATATTTATTTGTGAGCACCAATAAATAAGCAGATTAGTTAATGTACCAGCAGTCTTAATATGTGAGCAGCAAGTATTAGCAGAATAGATATACCATATCAACACATAGACATCATGCACATAGACACCAGATATAAGTGGAAACCCATAAAGGGAGAAAACCACATCTTATTATTGTTGTGATGAAAAGGCAAGCACCAACTCCCTCTCACCACTGATTTTCTGTAGGCTCCAACCCACAGGAGGCTCCTACCTCAATTCTGCAAGCTACAACTTGCAAGGAGGCTCCAACTCCCATCAATTTTCTACAGGCACCAACCTACAGGAGGCTCCAACCTCAGTCAGCTACAACTGACATTTTATCAAGCTACAACTTAATGTGGAAGCACCAACTCCCATCTATTTTCTACAGGCTACAACCTACAGGAGGCTCCTACCTCAATCAGCTACAAATGACATCTATCAAGCTACAACTTGATAGGGAAGCTCCAAATTCCTTACTCTTTCAAAAGAAAAACACTTTCTGATTTACCTTGGATATCAACTCTGTTCTGTACCTTCTCTTCTGTTGTCCATCAGTCCTCATATTTGCCCTGCATCATCTCAGCATCTTCTCGGATTCTCTATTAGCTCCTCCTTCTCCTCTACCTTACTTCTTCATTTCTGCATTCTCTACTTTTCTATCAGCTCCTCCTTCTTCTCTGCCTCACTGAATCATTTCTGCATTCTCTAACCTCTTGCAACTTTCTTATATTCTTCAATTCTCTTCAATTCTGCTACACACTCTCTTCTTCTCTCTCTCTATTTTCGCAACCCTATACCCTTGGATATTACCTGTTTTATACAAAGCAGCTTCATGTTTGTTTGCATTCTACTGGGAATTCGAAATGATCAGTTATTCCTCTTTGCCTTCTGCCTTCTCATTTCGTTTACCAGCTCATTCAGAAAAATATAACAATATGTACTAATTTCAATATTACAGTGGGATTTTTTTTTTTCTTTCGAAGACTTGCCAATGCATCACAAACAATATAAAATCAATTTAATACATTTACATTCACATTTTTCAGTTACATACATCCATTTCACTCATTCTTCTTTCCAGCACTTGGCTTGCTGGTTTTGTATTTTTTGATGTTGTAGTGTAACTGTTCTACATACCTCTATTTTCCATGCCTGTAAAATACCCTGTGACTTATCAGTTTATGCATGCTATATTTACCTCTGTCGGGCCCACTTTTTCTCTCTCTCCATGCATATAAAACACATATAGCTAATTTGTATTGAATACAGCTGTTGATCTAGGCAATTTCAATACTCTATTGTTGAACTGGAAATTTCAATAAGCATATCTGGAGGCTTTTTCTTCCAAGGTTATCTTATGGTTATTAAACCAAATAATCAGTCTTGATTCAGCCCTCATGCGGTGGCTTACATATGGTTCAAACCATAGCTTAAGCTCACTACGTTTATAAACTGCTCTTTTATCAAAGCCTAAGTGCACGCTTCGGTTATCACGTAAAACTTTCGTTATAGGCTAAACCACTACTTATTCACAAAACATATTAACCTAGCATCATATCCTTTCAAGCGTATGGTTCTGTCATAATATATAGGTCAGCATATATAAATATTTCCCTGAATCAAATTTTAAGAGACCTTACCCTATGGAGATTCGAATCAATATTCGAACCTTATTATCAACCCTTTTATATAATGCTCTACGGCATATCAACTATCAAGCGCATTGATCTAGTAATTTATTTTCTCTATTGAGCTCCGACCCATTTAACATTTGAATAAATCACTTAATTGAATGACTTGGGCCCACAGTGTTATTCAACGCATATCCAAATTTATTCATAATATATGTTGGTCTATATTACATATAACAAACCAACACTAAATTCTCGCTTTTCACATATGTTAACATATACGATGCTTTCAAAATTATAATGAACCCTTTGGTTTCATATTTAAATCCCAGTGAATGCTTATATAATGTCCTCATGCCCCACAACATTTTTCACTATATAATTGAACCCTCTATTCAATTTTAACATAATACATTTGAAAGTCAAAAGACTATAATGTTAACACCTATTCTCTTTTTGGCATAACCACTTAACCCATGCTAGCCCACACATTTATATTCTAATTATTTAATAAACAACAATCAAACGCTAGCCCATACCTTGTTTGTCACCTTGCAACTTCATTCATGATCCAACGGTGGATCATTCATCACTCTTTCAACCTCTGATCCAATGGAAATCGTGCGGTTAACTTGCACGAGGGTTAATATTCAATAGTTACACGATGGACTGGGCCCCAGGGTTAATGCACCCTTTGCATCCAATAGTTGTTGGCTTGTCACTTCAGCTCTAATGATCCAACGCACCCAAATGCATATCACGTGATTTAAAAGCACGAGCGATAATTCACAAAAATTGCGCAATGGAAATGGTTTTGGGAAACCACCTTAGGACACGTGTTAGGCTCCCTCCCTAATCGCGTTATTATTTTCTAATCTGCTTACATATTTTAAAAAATGCCAATACCACTCATGGGTTATAAAACCCACTTTCACTGTTCATATTTTCGCTCCAAGTTCCTCTTATTTACTCAAGTTTCCGTCTGAATCTCCACGAGAATTTTGACTTATTCCTCCAGCTTTTTTTCTCCATTTGATGTTATGAATAACTTCACTACCATCACCAACCATCAACAAAACAGTGCATTTACACGGCAGACAAAGTATTACTAATTCTTGAAAGAGTATTACTAACTCTTTCAACAACAGTAATGGTAAGTAAATCAATACATAATGTATGGACTGAATAACATCACATTAGTATATACATATATGCCAATCCTAAACAGGTGCCCAAGATCGGAGGGTTCATAGTGAAACTGATTGCCGGGCAATGAGAACAAAGGATAAATACTCAGCAATTGCCTTTCCTTCTTCTTCAGACTCGCTATCATAGCCTGCTACTGGATCTCCAGTCAAGCTATTTACAATATCTTTTTCCATCTTCTTATCATGCCCTTGCCCTTGTCCTTCCAAGGGTGCACTTTCAGGATGTCTAGAAGCACTCGAACCTGCACCGGAATTTTGGAGTAGTTGAAGAAGCATGCCTATTGCTTCTTCCCTTGTACCTCCATGTACTAAGGCACTCGAACCTGCGCCTGCATTTTGGAGTTCTGAAGAAGCCTGCCTATCGCTTCTTTCCTTGTACCTATTGGTATTCTGAAAGATAAATGAAAGAGTATTACTAACTCTTTCAACAAAACCTTGTTTCGACTCGATTTGGATTCATTGTTCGATCAATGATCAGAACAGTCCACACAGGTTCCAATCTATAACTGAATATTAGTCCATTGTAAAAACCACCACAAATCTCTTGAACTCGTTCATTGTATCAATTAAATACGAGTGCTCTGTTCAAAAACTGGGGGTAAATTCAAACATCATTCAAACACTGAATGCCAACTGATTCAAAACATATCCAATCTCATTGCATACCATATGGCTCAAAGATGGAATTTAACTCAGAAATCGAGTTCTTCTATTAACATGCAGATTTACATGGATTTTTATTATCAACAAACCCCTATTCTAAGTACTCTGTCTGGGACAACATTATACACACCAATTACAGAGTCTCCCATAGATACACATCAATCTCTAAATCTGGTCCTGTTCAAGATTAATACTAACCCTGCACTTAATAATCAATTCCTCCACCATATACAGGATTCACAATTTTAAATCCCTTTGTACAGAGTTTACACTGTCCAAAAACCCTGACCACACTATTCATACTTTCATAAACAATTCCAGCAGTCAATACAATTCAAATACCAGTTTCTCATTATATGAAATCAAATACCTCTACTCCTTGACCGATGCTGCTCTTTGATTGATATTTTTGCTGCCTCTGCTGCCTCTCAAAATGACCCTTCTACAACGGCCTCTACTTCATGTCTCATGCTCTCTTTGCCTTGTTTTTGTTTCAGGTGCTCCTCCTTTGTCATCTCCTTTGCCATCAATGACAACATTTCTAACACAGTGCCAGAAAATTAACTCTCTGTCCAAAAAATGCACTCTGTATCTCACATCGAAAATGCACACTCTATTTTTCAAAGAAAAATACACTGTTGTGTAAAAACAATACGCATTGTTGTGTAAAAATACAATATACCTTTTTTTTTCATTACACTAACCTTCGAGCTTTTTATATTCCTTTGTGACGCAGCATAGGTAAAATAACAAAAACAAAACTAAAAACATTTGTATGGCCTATGGGGTCCACCTTACAATAATGCACATATGTTTTAATATCTATTAAAACATATATATATATATATATATATATATATATATGACCAAAGTTTTATAACAAACGTTCAATGCGTGATATATATAAAACATAACAAAACCTTATGACAAACACAAAAAAAACTATAACATAACACAAACTTCCGCCGTTTGCCCGGACTTCAAAAACCATAAACCAAAATGCAAACAGAAATTCGCGTTACAAAATTTGGATCGTGACGTCAGCACTTGGACACGCGATGAAATATTAAATCACGCTCATAAAACGATATCAGGTCCAGAATTCAACTATGCGGACGGGCCAAAAGAAAAACCCGAAAAGGTTATCCATTTTGGCTTATAAAATGTCCGGGTCCGCAAATGGCTCTGCGAACCGGCCCAAATAAAAGTGCAAGCGAGTTAGATCACTCCACATGCTCCTGCTAACTTGGTGAGTGGGGACTGCGTTCTTTAGGGCCTGGCAGTGGTGACCATTGCTGCCATGGTCTGTTGTTTAAATAAAAATAAAACTTAAAACAAAGTCTTCCCGCATACAAGAAAAAATAAAACTCTGTTGTGTATAAAAATTCTCATGCTCTGTTTCCATGTACAAAGGACTGGTGCTGAAAAACAAAATGAAAGCTCTGTTTGAATTTGACTGTTCACCGAAATCGAAAGCGGCCAGTGACAAGGTTGTTGAAACAAAATTAGAAAGCGACTCTTGTGTCCTTTGTGCAGACTTTGCAAATGGATTTATAATTTCAACACTCCCCCTTAAATTTAGCTGCTAGGTTGTCATTCATACCCAAACATTTCCTTAAAAATTCAAAACTTTTCTATCCCAAAAGTTTGGTCAAAATTTCTGCAAACTTCTCCTGAGTTCTGCAATGTTTTAAAACAATTTCTCCATTGTTCATCAATTCCCTGATGTAGTGAAACTTGGTATCAATGTGTTTCGTTCTTTTATGAAACACAAAATTCTTTGATCATGCAATAACTGAACTATTGTCACAATAAATCACTGTGCCTTTTTCTTTCTCTTGACATAAACTTCTCAACATTCTCCTCATCCAAACTACTTGACACATTGTTGTTTTAGCTGTCACATACTCTACCTCTACTGTAGATAATGCTACAATAGGCTATTTCTTAGAAGCCCATGAAATGGCTCCTGAACCCATGTGATAAAAATAACCAGAAGTACTTTTCCAGTCATCTACACTTCCAACCCAATCACTGTTAGTGTATCCAATTAACACAGAATTTTCTAAAATAGTATATAAAATTCCATACCTTTTAGTTCCTTTAACATACCTCAGAATTCTTTTTGCTGCCTGCCAATGTGCTTCTTTTGGCCTCTCCATGAATTTGGAAATTAAACTTACATCATGCATAATATCCGGCCTAGTTGTAGTCAAATACATGAGGTTGCCAACTATGCTCTTGTACAAACTAGGATCAAAATCCTAGCTGTTGTCCTTTTTGCTGAGTTTTAATCCCATTACTGTGGGAGTAATTGCTGCCTTACAATCCTACATGTTAAATCTCTCCAAAACTTCATTCACATACTTTTCTTGAGAAATAAAATTTTTATTTTCATTTTTCTTTACTTCTATTCCTAAGAAGTATTTCAGCAAACCCACATCAGTCATTTCAAATTCATCTTTCATGACCTTAAAATTTTCAACGAGGTAATCATTATTACCTGTAAATATCACATCATCAACATATAACACAACAATCAGCATCTTACCATCTTTTTCTTTGATGTATAAGATGGGTTCTCCCTCACATTTTTCAAATCCATTTTCCAATAGATAGGAATCTATCCTACTGTACCATGCTCTTGGTGCTTGTTTCAGCCCATAAAGAGCTTTCTTCAATATGCACACTTTGTGCTCTTGGCCTTTCTTCTCATAGCCTAGAGGTTGTTCAATGTAAACCTCTTCCATCAACACTCCGTTTAGGAATGCTGACTTCACATCCATTTGGTAAAATTTCCACTTGTTTTGTGTTGCAATAGACAACACTGCTCTCACAGTTTCCATTCTTGCAACTGGTGTGAAAGTTTCCTCATAGTCTCTCCCATGTTGCTGCTTATACCCTTTGACAACAAGTTTGGCCTTGTGTCTTTCAATCTTACCTTCAGCATTAATTTTGGTCTTGTAGACCCATTTAACTCCAATAACTTCTTTACCTTTTGGGAGTTCAACCAAATCCCATGTTTTATTTCTTTCTATGGCATTAATCTCTTCATCCATAGCTTCTATCCATTTCTTATCCTTAATGGCTTCTTCAAAATGAATAGGATCATCAACATGACAATATAAAGAAAATAAAGAGTTCATACCTTCATTTGCTGCCTCTTGCTCATAAATTTCATTTAAATTTCTGAACTTTGTTCCTCTTTCATTTGGTGTACAAGTGCTTGAAGAAACACTCGAATCTCCTCCTTGTGGTGTGCTTGGAGAAGCACTCTCATTTCTTCTCAAGGGTGTCCCTTGCTGTCCTTGTGTTGGTGCTGCTATTGAGGGATGTATTTCAGCCATCTCTTCATCATTTTCATCATGAGACAAACATTTTTTAACATTCACTGTTTTCTCAATGCTTCCATCCCAAGCTTCCTCTTCAATAAACTGAACATATATGCTCACAATAAACTTCTTGGTGGATGATTTATACAACCTGTAAGCTTTGGATTCCTCACTGTATCCAATAAAAATACATTTCTCCCCCTTGATGTCCAACTTCTTTCTTAGTTGATCTGGAATCTGTGCATAAGCCACACAACCAAAAACTTTCATGTGGGTGACTCCTTGTTTTGTGCCACTCCATGCTTCTTCCGGAACTCTGTTCATGACTGCTTTTATTGGGCATCCATTTAAAATATATGTTGCACAATGTACATCTTCAACCCAATAATCATTTGGCAAATGTTTTGCATTTAGCATACTCCTTACCATATCCATGATTGTCCTATTTTTTCTTTCGGCAACTCCATTTTGCTGCGGAGTGTACCTTGCTATAAATTGCTTATGAATCCCATTTTCTCTGCAAAAATGTAGAAATTATTTAGAGATGTACTCACCTCCTCTATCATTCCTAAGAACTTTGATATGCTACCTACTTTGGTTCTCCACAAGTGCTTTAAAATTGCATAATTTTTCAAACACTTCACTTTTATTTTTCAAAAAATAAACCCAAGTTTTTCTTGTAAAATCATCAATAAAATTTAACATATAGTGTTTGCTTCCATGTGATGGTGTTTGCATTTGTCCACATAAATCTGAGTGGACAATTTCTAAGGGTGCTTTTGCCCTTATTCTTTTCCCAGATGGAAAACTTTCTTTGTGTTGTTTACCCAAGATACAGCCTTCACATAGGCTGTTCGGTTTCTCAATCAATGCTAATCCTCTTACCATTCCTTTCCTATGTAACAAATTAAGACCTCCAAAGTTGAGATGTCCAAATCTCAAGTGCCATAACCCATTCTCGTCTTTTTCTTCTCTTTGGAAAGCCTCTTGTGTCACTGCTTCAATTTCTTCTCCATTCTTCAAATCTGCCCTCATCCTGAGAGGGAACATTATGTTCCTTGTCATCCTTATTTCAGCAATACATTGTTTGCTTGGAGGTTTATCCATGATGGTGCATACATCATCTTCAAAGAAAACATTGTAGCCCTTTTGAATGATATGTCCAATGCTTAACAAATTACATTTCATACCTGGCACATAATATACATTAGGTATGCTCTTCTTTTCTCATTTCTTTGTCAAGACATTTACTATGCCTTTTCCTGTGACAAAAATATTACTGTCTATTCCCAATGTGACTTGAGACTTCACATTTTCATCTAACATAGAAAACATAGCAATGTTTCCTGTCATATGGTTACTACACCCTGAATCTAGGAACCATAAATCTTCACTCTTTTCCTCATCCATATTAAATGCTAAAAACAATTTATCTTGGTTGATATTTTCTCTAGTGAAATTTGCACTAGGTATATTACCCATATCATTCTGCTTCTTCCTACATTCATTTGCATAGTGCCCATATCTTTTACAATAATGACCCTAGACATTGGATTTGTCATACCTTTTTCCATGAGCATGTTGTTGTCCACTTTTCTGGCTGCTGCTTTGGCCTTGGTTCTGATTTTGATTGTTGCCCCTTCCTTGAGAATTTGTTGGGTTGTTCCTTCCTCCTCTGTTTTGGCTTCTGCCTCTTCCTCTCTTGTTTCCTCTTCCTTGACCTCTTTCTCTTCCAAAGGACATTTGGGTCTTGAAGGCATGCTCCAAAGATGAGTTTTCATTTCTACCCAATCTATGTTCATGTGTTGTCAGTGATGCATGAATCTCATCAACTGAAAAGTTTGAGAGATCCTTTGTCTCTTCTATTGTGGTGACTATAACATCAAACCTTGAGGGTAAGCTCCTCAAAATTTTCTCCACAATCCTTATTTATTCAAGTGTCTCTCCATGAGACCTTATCTGTGTGACCATTCCAATCACATGTGTGAAGAATGAGTCTATGTTATCAGAATCCTTCATGCAGAGAGTCTCAAAATCTCTCCTCAACAATTGTAGTTTTTTTGTCTTCACTTTCTCCATGCCTTGATAGGCTATCTTGACAGTTTCCCATGCTTATTTGGATCTCCTGGCTATTTCTATCCTTGGAAACACACTCTCATGTACTACTTGATACAAATAGAAGAGGGCTTTAGAGTCCTTCTTCTTATTGCTCTTCAACAGTTCCTTCTTTGTCTGTGTTAAGGCATCACACTCATTTTCATCTACCGGCTCTTCAAAACCATCCTGAACAAGTTTCCATAAGTCTTGAGAGGCAAACAGGGTTCTCATAATGATTGCCCAATAATCATAGTTTTTCCCATTAAATTGTGGGAGCTGAGCATTACCAATACTCATGCTTGTGTTGGCTCCTGCCATACTTGCACTCTAAATTATGCTTCAAACACTTGACTTTGAATTTATAAAATAAAATGACTGTCTTCAAACAGTAACACAAAAATTTGTCTTGACAATACCTTGGATTTTTTTTTTCCTGAGCCTTCACTCTGCTGGAGAAGCTGCTGCAACAAAAATCCTTCCTTCAGCTCCATTGACACCTTCAAAGAGCCTAGACTAGCTCTAATACCATGTTGGAATTTCAGAGAATTCCAGAACAATATAGAGAGAATGATACTCTCCTTCTTAACACAGAGAAATTAAAAAAAATTGCTTGTTAGGAGATAGATTTTTCACACAACAACACTTCTATTTCATTAACTTAAAAACTATTACAAAAATCTTCTTCCTCTAACAGAGGGATTGCAAAAATTGGACTACTGCACACATAGTGCCAGAAAATTAACTCTCTATCTCAAAAATGTCTATATCTCACACAGAAAATGCACACTCTGTTTTTTCAAAGAAAAATACACTGTTGTGTAAAAATAATACGCACTGCTGTGTGAAAATACAATACACCTTTTTTTTTCATTACACTAGCCTTCGGGCTTTTTATATTCCTTTGTGACGCAGCACAGGTAAAATAACAAAAAACATATAACCAAAATAAAACTAAACAAATGTGTATGGCCTGCGAGGTCCACCTTACAATAACGCCCACATGTTTTAATATCTATTGAAACATATATATATATATGACCAAAGTTTTATAACAAACGTTCAATGCGTGATATATATAAAACATAACAAAACCTTATGACAAACACAAAACAAACTATAACATAACACAGACTTCCGTCGTTCGCCCGGACTTCAAAAACAATAAACCAAAATGCAAACAAAAATTCGCGTTACAAAATCTGGATCGTGACGTCAGCACTTGGACGCGCGATAAAATATTAAATCGTGCTCATAAAACGATATCGGGTTCGGAATTCAACTCTGCGGATGGGCCAAAAGAAAAACCTGAAAAGGTTATCCATTTTGGCTTATAAAATGTTCGGGTCCACAAATGGCTGTGCGAACCGGCCCAAATAAAAGTGCGAGCGAGTTAGATCGCTCCACGTGCTCCTGCTGACTTGGCGAGTGGGGACCGCGTTCTTTTTGGGCTGGTAGTGGGGACCACTACTGCCGTGGTTTTCTATTTAAATAAAAATAAAACTTAAAACAAAGTCTTCCCGCGTACAAGAAAAAGTAAAACTCTGTTGTGTATAAAACTTTTGAAGCTCTGTTTCCATATACAGAGGACTGGCGCCAAAAAAAAAAATGAAAGCTCTGTTTGAATTTGACTGTTCACTGAAATGGAAAGCGGCCAGTGACAGGGTTGTTGAAACAAAATTAGAAAGCATCTCTTGTGTCCTCTGCGCAGACTTTGCAGATGGATTTATAATTTCAACACTTGCTTACTGTTACACCATTTTTTGGTCATCTAACCTATTATCATTAGATGGACCCAAGTACACCATGTAAGACCAATTTTACCCGAAGTAAAATTGCCTTCACGATTGTAAATAACTTAATAAACCACATTTATTAGGTTGTTTATGGTCTAAACAGGAAACCCCAAAAGGAAATATTAAACAAACCTATATTTGTTTGATTTTCCTCATGGAATAATTAATTAAACCATAATTTAATTATTATTCCCAATCATGTTTAACCCAAAAATAAAGAAATTAATTAGATAAACCTTTATTTATCTTATTATTTTCTAGGAATAATTATTTAAATCTTATTTAGATAATATTCCTTGTTAAATATGACCAAATCACCCACAAATAATTAAATAAATCATTATTTATTTAATTATCCTTCAACCACTTCCTTAAAAAGATAAATAAATCATTTATTTATTTATTTTGACAAATAAAGGGATTTGACCCAAGTCAAATACCTTTTCCCTCCAACAAATATAATAAAATATTCCATAAAAGGTGGATCTAGATTTGGTTAATGTTATTTTAATCATGCACCAATATCTAGAATGACCCAATATTTTGTTATAAATAGGAGGGTTTTTCCTACCATTCTTCACCTTTTGTTGCCTATTAGATCACTTTGGATCTATACACTTGGTCACATTTTTCCATTATTTGCTGTGTGAGCTCCCTTTGAGCTCTATTCTTTGCATTGAGTTTTCTACACCAACAAGAGAGAGAGATCTTAGATCTAAAGTGCTGAGGACTTCCAAGAACCCATCCCATTGAGGAGAATTGGATACGCCTTCTTGTTTTCCTCCCAGGTGCCCTTAATACAAAAAATTCTTTCAAAAATTGTTCTTGTCTTGTCTATTGGTATATGGAGCAAACCCTTATTTTTACTTCTTAATGTCTTTCCATGCATAGATATGGTTTTTTGCAGCTCTTTTCTTGATCAACTAACCGCAGATCTAAAGATATTGGCAACCACTTTTGTTGTTAGGGCTATTAGTTATGCGTAGCTAAAGTGGTCCTTTTTCGTACACTTCGACAAAGGATTCATACTAACACTTACCAAACTGCGTTTAACACATTTTGGATGGCGTAATAAGCCTTCTTCATCAGGAATTTGACCGATGTACGCCATCATGTACATCAATGGTTGAATCTAGTGGATACCATTGCCTTTCTGGAAACAAAATATAAACGAAGTTGCTTTTTTAGTTTTAAGGTTATATGTTTAAAATTAGAGAGATAAAGTATGTATGCTTTTGTAAATTTAATAGTTATTGAATTTTATAAATAAAAAAGTTTTATATATTAATTTGGTGTCTAACTCAATAGTGACTTTAAAATTATAATAATAATAATAATTTATTTCCAATTTTCTTTTCTTTTTACCGTAGAATAAAAATCCCCATATAACCATTTATATTTATATTTATATTTATTTCTAGAATGGAAGAAACTAGCAACCTACAACAGCGACACTTAACTTGCAGTGAATTTAAACCAAGATTTTTATTCGTAGACGATTGCAACAAATTGACTTACTTCGCTGCTAGAGAACTTATCGTCTGCTGTGCTCATTTTTGGAGAGTTGTTTCACACCTATGAAATACATTCCAGACCTTCATAAAAGCAATACACGGGAAGTTTCTGATATTTGTAAGGTACGAAATGTGGTTGTTCTAAGTTCTATACCGACAGTCGAACCCTGTATTTGAAAATGCGCAGGCTTATAAGAATTTGCGGTTTAGTTATTTGGGATTTTATTATATAAATTAAATAGTTAATAAATATAATGGATATTTAGAAATTAATTAAATTATAATTTAATTTAAAATATTAGGATAATTTTTAATTATATAAAAAAAATATATGGGTTAGATATATATGTAAGAAGATTTTAATTATAAATTTTCTATTTTATTATATAAATTATTAAATTTTAAATGGGTTTTTGTTATAATATTATGGTTTATTTAGATTTAGGTTTACTAATATTATATGTAGGAAATACCATAAAACTATAGCATATATTTATATGATTTTTTTAAAATTATAAAAATATAAAAATATAATTATTTCTCATATAAATGTTTATATATGTGATTACTACTAAAAATATTCTAAAATTTAGTTAAATTAAAATTTTGAAAGTTTTTTTTTTTTTTCTGAAATAGATATGTCAAATACCCTAGTCATATAAATTAAATGGCTCTTAAATATTTATTAGGATAAATCCATGATTCACGTTAAAACACTTACTTCATGTTTCTTAATTATGGAAATTCACTACCATTTTATCATTTTTACAAATATATCTTATTATAATATCATGACTTCTCAATACCACATATCCAAAAAACATATCACTCATTTTATATAATATTATTAAAAATATTAAAAATAATAAGATCCACTAAATAAACTCAATCTACAAAAGAAATCAAATTGCATAAGTAAGTACTTTGAACCAACATACTCGTTTCTCATTTCTACAACCACTTAGTAACATGCAGTCAACACTAGTCAATCAAAATTGTGAAAAAATTAATGTAGAGTTGGAATGCCCATTTAATGCATGGTTGAACTTCTCAATATGAATTTGCATTGTGAAATTAATGGGTTAACTGCATAGTTAATTTGAAAAAAGTGCACCAATTTATATTTTATTACGCCGGAGGCGTTTTCTTTGTGGGCTTGGGGTGAGCAAACACTATTCACCCCAGCCAATGAGAAACACTTCTCATCACCCTTGCAGCCAGTGAAATCTTGACATGTGGTGGCTAAAGATTCAATCATCTGACGGCGGAGAGTACGTCGCACCGCTCCTTATGATCCAACGGATATCGCGTAGGCTAAATGCATGATCGTTAACTCCTGATGAGAGCGGTTTCTCAAATTTGCTCAGGGACGCGCATCACCCAGTCTATGGGATCGCACTGTTTTCCCAATTACCGCTTATCCTATGAAGGCGATGAGATCAAACCGCCAGGTTCACTCCAACCCGCGTTCATTGTTCATCGAGGTTCCTCTCTTCCACGCAGGGTTCTGGTCCTTACTCATAGGTCCAACGACGCGATACTCATTCCTTTCACGGTTGTCCACAGTTTGATTCCAATCCTTAATTCCCAATCACAACTCTTCAAAGTTATTTCGTCTTCTTATGGTTTCGTTATTTACAGAGGTCGCACGACACTCCACACAGAACTTAATCATATTCTGTGGTCTAATTCCATGCTAACCTCAAGTGGTCCTCACCACCGAGCACGTAGGAAAGACACCGGTCCCGCCAGTAGCAAAGTTCATGCCAAAGCGAAGCATGTAGGAGTTGTTATCCCGCTGACTGTGTGGCACTGGTGTAGGGATGTTAAAAGCTTAAGATGCAACATTAAAATGAAAAATTAAAACCCACACATGAAACGAATAATTGACTACGTAAAAATTGAAATTATACCTATGAAGTCCATGAAAAATTTTCCATCTGAGTGTCGCCCAGATGGTTTTCCAGGAAAGCTTATACCATATGGAGGTTTGCAGGCAACGGCATTCGATTTGTTCAAATTTCTAGTGTCGACATAGGAGTCCCCAAACACAAACATCGCACTTGGGCGAGCACTCTCCACATTTTTTGTCACGAATCCAAATACACAAATACCGAATACACTCAGAATTGGTTAGAAATTACACAACGGTTGCAAATAAAATTCAAATAAAAGAGTAGGAAATCTATTTTTCAACCACATCTCTTTCTCCCATATATATATATTGGAGTTGCATATAAATAGATGCTAACCTGGCATAATTTTTGTAAAAAGTATTGGAAGAAACCAATTTCTTTTCTCGACAATTTTATTAATTTTAATTTTAATTTTAATTAAAAACATTTTACTTTAACAAAAATCAAAATATTTAAATTTTTTAAAATAATATTAATAATAATAAAATATTTTATTTGAATAATGTTTTTTTTAAATAAATAATTAAAATAAAATATTAATAGAATAGAAAAATAATGATAAAATAAAGTATTAGCAATATAGTTATATTAAATTATGGTTTGAATTCTTAAGATTTTTTTATGTGGACGATGTGAATTTCCAATATCATATAATTTTTTCTTTTGAAAAGATATTTAAAATTTGATTTAATTATGTTTCAAATAAAAAAGTAATTTTTTTGTTAGATAATGTGAGTTCATAAATAAATCGCATACCACAAGCATCTAATTTGATTTGATTATGCTTTAAATATATAAGAATTTAACTGTTTTTTGCTAGGTAATGTGAGTTTAAAGATGACTCGCACACCTAATCTATGACTTGAGTAGCATTTACCTAGGGTCCACCAACATTCTTGTTACTATATTCTTGCATTTAATATAATTACTTCAACTTAAAAAAAAAATAAGATGTGCTTTTACTACCTAGGTGGAATTCTCCTTAAAACAAATACTATCAATGTATCAAAGTCATAATGGAAATTTTGTTTCAAAAATATCTCTTATCCAAAACATAAAACAAATATCATTCCAAAGTTATAATGTAAATATTGTCCTAAATAACTTTACTCTTGTGAAATATGTTATATAATTTATTGGTAAAATTATTAAAATTATTCGAAACATAAAAACAAATATCATTCCAAGGTTATAATGTAAATATTGTTCTAAATAAATTTAATATTGTGAAATATGTTATATATTTTATTGGTAATATTATTAAAATTAATTTGTTTTATTTTTAATAATTATATTGAAAATGTTATATAATTTATAAAGAGGATTTCTTGTTATAATACCTAACATTATCTCAAAAAATTAAAAAATAATAATACCAAATTCCATATCATTATCACAATGATATTTGAAATTAAAATGGATCCTTTCCCTCTAGTCCTATGTCACCCCACAACCAAAGCAGAAAAAGCCTCTATCTATTTGCAACAGATATTATTTTGCACATGAGGCTGAATTGAAAAAGCAGAAAGCATTGGAGGATGCAACAGATTTGTTAAGAAAATAAAAAAGAAAGACAACTAAAATTTCGCTGGAGTGCAAGCTAATTGCACTAGAGTTTGGGTCATCTTTCGTGATAAATTAGGGAAAGCTAGAAAGCAACAAGAATATTTTATTACATTAACAAATAAAGATGTCTACAAAAGAAAAGCAATCAACAAACCACTTCGGGATTGGAACAGTAGTCGAGCGGAAATTTCACCATGGTTAACGCCATTCTTCGTATTGACTCCGCCTCATTAACTTTGGGTTCAAGCCTTGAACAATATCACTCCACTAACAATCAAACAAGTTTATTCTCTCAACGAGTAGGGTTTTCCGCCTTAGATAGACTTAAAGGTTATATGGGCAAACAACGTATGATAATGGGTTTTCTCATCCTATTCGGCCTTCTGCAAATCAAAATGAGCACACTCAATTCGACCACCTAGACATAACATCAAGGACATGTAGAGAAACTATGGGAATTTCACATCAAGGTCTCATTTCTGTCTTCATATATGTGGATTCCATCAGTCTCGAGGATGTGTAGGCCATTTGAATCGTTGGTTTGTGACATGGCGTCAGGTTGCTTCTTTAGTATACAGTATAGATAGTTTGAACGTGAAAAGAATAGAGACATTAATAGCTATAGGCTTTCCACCTTAGGTGATCATCTTTCTACTTAGCATTTATGATTATCTATTCAGATTTGGATTTTCTTCTGTTAAATCACAATTCAGTTTTTACCCCTCATATAGCACAAAATGATTCACATCTCCTCCTTCCAGCATTCCCTTGCACCCCCGGTGCAATTGCTAGTTATATAGTATTTTGTAGTGGCCTCCCATGGCCATATGGGAATATATAAAAGGTGAAATGTATGTTTTTAATACAAATCATAATGTGTTTTCCTCGAGTTTTTTCAGATGTAAAAACAAAGTTGTGGTACAACTCTACACATTTTGTTTTTACAATGGGTGAATGGAGTTGAAGCCCACGTATTTTGCTCATGAAATTATAATCTGTGTGTTTTAATTTGGAATTCATAAAATTATAATCTAAAAAATATATATGGTTGTGTGTTTCATTTTGGAATTTATTTTATTGGATTTGTATATTATTTTGTTTTGGTTTGTGTTTATTTTTTATTTTTTTAATATGATGTTAAAGAACACATTTTGTTTTTATAATGGGTAAATGGAGTTGAAGCTTTCTCTTTTTAATAAAAAAGTATTGTCCTATGAAATTAGAATTCAAAAAGTATATATTGTTGTACGTTTTATTTTGGAATTTATTTTTATTGGGTTTGTGTATTATTTTGTTTTGTGTATTATTAAAGTTGGGTAAGGAGTCAATGTGAGTTATGTAAGCTTCAAGCTCTTGCCAGCTTAGCTCTAATGCCCTATATTGGGGTTGAACTCATGCCGCTTCTCTTGCCACCCTATGTTGTACGGTTATTCCCGCCAAATCTATAGATTCTTTAGTTTAATGGAAAAAACTATGATTATTGGACAATCAAAATGAGGGCATTGTTATGTTCTCAAGATATATGATATCTTGTAGAAAATGGGTTTCACGAATTGACTATTGCAATAGAATACAATGCATTGACACAAGTTGAGAGAGTTTTATTGAAAGATAATAGGAAGAAGGACTCCAAAGCCCTCTTTTACATATTTCAAACAGTGCATGAGAATATTTCTCCAAGGATTGCAGCAATAATAAAGTCCAAGAAAGCATGGGACATTCCCCAAAGAGCATATGAAGGAATAGAAAAGGTGATGACAACAAAGTTGTGAATGCTAAGAAGGGATTTTGAAAAAATCTATATGAAGGAGTCTGAGATAGTAGACTCTTTTTTTAGACAAATTATTTTATTGGTAAGTCAAATCAGATCTCATGGTGAGACACTTGACGAAAGGAGAGTAGTTGAAAAGAGTATAATAAATTTGTCAACAAGGTTTGATTTTATTGTTGTGGCCATTGTCGAGCCATAAAAAGGTATCTTTCAAAAACCTAATTAGCTTACATTAATCATCAATCTGGGAGCAAATTTTTATTTCAAGAGTGTACTCTATCTGAGGCTACAATTATCTAAAAGTAATGCTGTGAAGATGTAGTACAGAATTCTGAATACAAGAATAAACAAATGCTTGTAAAGGAACCTAATTACAAATGGAAATTTTCTGAAACTTTAATTAAACCAAACTGCAAAACATCGATCAGGGATACAGTAGCAATAACTCTTTCCCTTAGAAATCGATGCAAGATAACCAATCTAGGGACTTGGAAGCAATAACCAGTTTCTTCTACAGTTGGTGATCTTTAAAACAATCGAAATGAAATAAAACTCGAACTACTTGCTGATAAAGATAACTGAAAGGAACTGCAAAGGCTAAAAAGGAACAGCAATCTTATAACTCCTACGCATACACAACAACTGTAACCAAATTATCTGCCAAAGTAAAGTTATGAATCAGAAATAAGCAAGAACTAGAAATGGAACAGAAATATAATTTGAACAGCAATTACAAACTTAACTAACTTCAATCTATCGCCGGCCAATACTATAGATCAATCGATCACAAAGAATCTTAAAGTAAGAAAATAATAACTTAGAGTCAAATACAGAACAGTAAAGCTTCACAACGATAGCAAAATAAATGAACAGCAGATGTCTTTCTTGCAAAGAGTAAAATAGCAATGCAACTCGTTAATGAATCAACATTCAATCAACTCTGCAATCGAAATAAATTGTAAACACAACTTCACACAAGAATAATTAAAGGTTAAGAATACAAACAGCAAAGTAATTCCACCAGAGTCGGGCCCTTACGCTAGTGAAATACTGCTGGGCTACTTCAGATCTTAAGAAATGAAATGAAATGCATGCTTGATATTAATTAAACATAAAGTATTACAGAGGCTGTTCTCTCAAAGCCGAGAGTCAATAAACATAATATTGCAGAGGAAATGTCTGAAGATAAGAACCTTTTCCGACCAATTAACTCTCTGATCACTAAAGGACATTGCTTTGTATATAAAATCCTGACAGACAAGACAAGGAATAAGATCAGTTTGAACAGCGATCCCTCAGGATCGAAGGATCCTGAGGGATTCACTCCCCTTTGTTTAGTTATCAACTTGTCTGCTTTGACTGAGGCCGAGTTGTCCCTTCCTTTTCTTGGTAATTCGTTTAGATCTCCTTTCCTTTGGCTGGATATGGTTCAACGCAGATGGAGCAGTAGTTACATTGATCTCAGCCTCGCCTTTGTTATAGTTGTTTGCTTCGTCTAATCCCTTTTTTATCAACAAAAAGCATCCTTTAGTCATCTTTTTACAATGAACGTAAATATTTCCAATCCCATCATAATTCTTATAATAAATTACCTTCTCAAAGGAAAAGGGAGTATGTCCATAGTAAAAGAATGAGAAAATACAGTAATTTCATACCTTTTTCACTGCCTAACATACCCCCCTTCTTAATATTTTTCATGTCCTCATGAAAACTATAGTTCACATGGAGAGCAGTCAAAGAATAAGCCAGATAAGGTTTGTTATCAATAGGTCTAAAACCATGTAATGCAGCTAATTCCTGAAAAACTTGTTCTGTCTGTCCTTCGGGGAGTTCATAAATAGCTTTGTAGTTTGAAGTAGGAAACCATGCAATAGGGCTGCAGAATCTACATCCTAACTAGAATGGTCCTTCTTTTAAAACGAGATGACTATAGGAAATCAAGCGGTATGCAGCTAGCGCAAAGTTTCTATAATTAAGTGGTTCTCTGTTTTGCACGTTCTGATTGGAAATTCTCCACTGGACCTTAGCTGCTATATAATCTTGGTTTCTAATGGATGAGAAATAATTTGTTCCATTCAAGATAATCAATTTGTGGACAGGCCCCAATACTTGGATAATGCCTTCCTTTGTCATCAAACTTTTGTGCCTAGCCCAAAATTGGGATGGGTTCTAAGGTTCACTCCTAACCCACAAATCTAATTCATTCTCTTGCCTTTGGAAAGCATTATAGGCTTTAAGCCATTTTAATTGATTTACAGCAAAGGAAATGAATGCCTGAAATTGAACATCTCCCACAAAAGGGCTAGGGTTTGATTCACAATCATTTTCAAGTATTAGATTATGTAAATAAAATTCACACAAAAGGCATTGTACTTTGATCACATAAAGTTTGTAGCATGATACAAAGTCATCTATAGTTTTTAACTCTATGGATTTCCTTGCTTTAACTGCCTTGATCTTTAGCTATATTTATAGTAAAAATAAAGCATAGTTTTTGGCGGGGCATCTACAGGTTAAGACATCAGTGTATAGGGAGTAGAGAGTGTTCATTCGATTGTAGGCTAGTTTTAATTGGTTCATTACCTTGTCAGTATTTTTCTCTACTCTTCAACACTTTTCGTGAGCTTCTGCTTCTTCTTCATGAATACTCTTCATCTGTTGATGCAGTTCCTGATATCTCTTCCTTGGGACAGTGTCTTCTTCTAACCTTTTCCTTTCTATTCGGGCTTGTGCCAACTCCTCTTGGAGTCTGGCTAGTGTCGAGTCACTAAAAGTATGCTGACTACTAGATTGCATGTTTTCACTTGAAATAGGTCCCTCTGGAACAGCTTGTGTTGGAACAACTGTTTGTTGTTCCGTATCTCCATAATTGAGTTCAGGCATGGCTTTTTCAACTTGGGGGTTCCTCTTAGAGGCCACTTTTCTCTTTTTCGAAGCTCACTTAGTAGCTATGCTTCTTCTCTTAGGGGCTCGCTTAGGCATTTGTTTCATTCTCAGAACCCTAATGGTTTGCCTGAGCTGTTCTATGAGTTTATGAAGCTTCATTCGCTCCCTGCGAAGCTTTTCAATCTTAGTTACTTTCTTCCTCTTTTTAATGGGACATTTTTTCCTTTATCTGAACCTGTTTGCTCGACAGGGTGTTGGTCCATATCAGCAATTCCTTCAGTTAAGTTCTCTTCTTGGTCTTCTGCTTGGGGTTCCTCTTCCACATTCATATGCCCTTGGCTAAATTCTTCAGGAATCATATCCTCGGTTAACTCTGCAATATCCTGAGGGCTTCCAAGTTTGGATATCACTTTAGTGTTTTCATTTTCTTGTTCATGCTTTTCAGGGGAAGCAACCCTAGCTTCGCTAGGGTTTGTTGTTTCATCCAGCATTTCTTCAGCTGTATTTTTGTTGACTGCAGAGTGTTCCTATAACTTATCAATATTAAGATCCAACGGGCTATGAGGCTACACATAGTTACTCATATTGGCCAAAATTTGGGCCAATTGGTCTTCCTGTAAAGGGCTTATGGTATGGGCTTATTTTCTCGGGAGGTTTTGTTCCTTCTTTGTCGATGTTATGAGTGTCTTCGTTCTCCTCACAGGTATGATAGCTTCCTTCTTCCTCATCTGAATATCGAATTTCTCCTTCAATTTCTTCTTCCTCAGTATTTCCTTCCTCTGCACTGGATTGTTTTTCACCACTGCTATGGTGGCTTATTTTTTCTTCGTCCGAGTAGCAAATTTCTCCTTCCATTTCCTCTTCTTCATCAGTATGAGGGCTTGCTCCCTCCAATTGTGGAGGCTGTTCACCCTCTGAGCTGTGCAATTCCAGGGGCTGGATACTACTGCCCGAAAGTCCTTCCATCATCACCCTACTTTGTTTTGAATGGAGGGACTGTCTGTGATTTGATGGCTCAGTTATTTAGCCAGCCATTCTCTTCCGTTTCGGGGCAGGTGAGGTCAACCCTCCATCAATGGAGAATATCAACTCTTCCCAGCTGGTCTGTTGTTGGGCGAGGCTACGACTTACTATTAATCGAATTAAGAAATGGTGGTTGACCACCATATCTGCATGCTGGGCTTTTCTTATGTTATGGGCAATATCATACAACAGGGAATTTAAAAATGCAGGAAAATTGATAGTGCATTTATGTTTTAATACAACCAGTAGCTTAAGGTGGCGAGGTCTTACCACATCTTTTCGTCTGTCACACGTTATTTAGGCTTGCACAATCTTGGCCAATTCCATCTGTTAGCCCCCCTATGAAATTTTTAACAAGCAAATAGGGGGCTAAATCATTGTTGAGCCTTCAAGGAACGCATTTCCTCTGAAAACACAGTCTCCTTGAAGCCTCCATGTGTCTGTTATCCTTTGATGAAATCCCCTCTAATGATTTCCCTCATAAAGCCTCTCTGTTTGTGAAGAAATGCCCAAAGGTCCCATTTTCCCTCTTATTTCACCCCCACCTAGCCTCTACTTCGTTCCCCTGTCTTCCCCTTCTTTTCCCCTTCTTACCCTTTTAATTTCCCCCAAATCCCCTTAAAATCCTACCCTTACCCTTTGTTTAGCCTTTTTCCCCTTTCCCTCTCTGTCGTTTCTCTTTCCAACCTTCAAATTCCATTTAAACGGGTTAAAAACCCACTTCCCGACCTTATTACAAGGCCTAGTCCCTTTCTTCTAGCCCCTTTCAAACCACTTCCCACACATGCTCGTGCGCTGGGACCAAGTGCTTAAGTCCCAAGCGCTAATCGTAATCGGAAGGTCGGGCGGGTGCACAATTTCCTTTGTAATATCAAAAAACCCCGATGCAATTTTTCTATAACGTTAAGTCCCACGGTGCGTTCCGCACCGTTGATCTTCCACGGAGATCCGACGGCGGAGTGCTAATCACAGCCCCGGCTCAATCGCAATCGCAGCATTCTGTGTGTGCCCTCCGATCAATTGCAAGTCCTATCTTCCTGCCTCCGATTGCGATCCCCGATTACATCCTGTCCGTCCATTTCCCCGCTGATCAGACGGTCCAGCGCTTAATCGCACCCTCCGCCCAATCGCGATCGCATCCCCTTCTCTTCGCCTCCCGATTTAATCCTGGCCATCCATCCTCCCGCAGATCTGATGGTCACCGCAGCTCCCGATCGTGCCCTCCCTCCGATTTAACAAGAGTCGTTGATCTGGCCTTCGGATCTAACGGTCAGCGCTCAATCGCAAGCCCCTCTCCGATTGCAATTGCAAACCGTTTCATCTGACTCCCGATTGCGATCTCCCGATTCAATCTGGGCCATCCATTCCCCTGCTGATCCGACGGCCATCGCACTTCCCATTTCCTCCGATCGCAAGTCTCCCTGCCTTTACCCGATTGAATCCTAGCCGTCCATCCTTTCCAGATTTGACGGTTCAGGTTTAATCACCTTCCGCTCCACCGCCCCTCTCCATCTCCCTCTGATTAAATGTGGACCGTCGATCTGATCCCAGATCCAACGGTTGGTGTTTAATCGCAACATATCTCCAAATCGCAATCGGAACTTTTGGAATGTGTGTTGCGATTGACTCTCGCTCCAGCCTCCGATTGCGATTGTTGCGATTATATCTTCGTCGTCCGTCTCCCGTGCAAATCTAACGGTCTAGATCTAATCGCCCTCCACCGTGACCGGGTCCCACATTCACGCCTCCGTGTGTTGTTTTTTCATGTTTCCCTGTGTAATTCGCCCAAACACTAAACTTTGGGTTTTACACTGTGCATTCATTTCTCCGCTCCTCTCCGCTATTTCCACTGTTTCTCCATCGCTCCACCATCTCTCCACCTCCACAGCATTTCTCCACCACTGCCCGGTTTATAATATGTTTATTTTACAGCGCAGACAACACAGAGATGGCCATCTCAGCATTGCCAGCGACCAGCAGAAGGAATTCAAAGGGGGTTGGTGCCTGTTATTAATGAAATTAAATGTTTTGCCCCGTATTCAAAGGACCAGGGCGCAGTTGAAGACTAATGCACACACAACAAGTCTTATCTGTGTGTATTCCAACAGAGCGTTTTCTCCAGGACAGACATCTACCTATAGCGCCCCAATATCTCCTCGAGCCCTGAAACGGTTGATTATACTGACAGAGATTTTAAAGACTGTCCAAACAGAGGTGATGGAGGTATGGAGAGTCTTGCAATTTCCCTATCCATGTCATTCATTCCAGAGGGCTGCACAAAGTCCCAGACCACCATAAGGACTTCAAGAAAACACCAGAGGTCAAAATCGACCTGACAGAGACCGCCGAACCAGTCTTAGAGTACCTACAGCATTGCATACAACCATTAAGCAGCATGGGCGTGGACACCTCCACCGATTCTGTCTTAATGAGATCAATTCAATGTTCATCTACCTTTGTTTTCTCTCTTCTCCTATAAGAAGTCCCCGGGAACATAATGTAAAGGTTGTTGTTGTTGTTGTTGTTCAGTTGTTGGGCATTTGCTGTTAGAGGGATTCATTTGACTATTAGAACAGTCGTGGGAGGGAGTAGCAGGGTAGTTGTATGTAATAGGTTGGGAGGAGAAGTCTGGACTGTAACAGCCATTGAGCTTATTGTACATGACTGGTTTTTCATCAATTAATCAAAGGACATTTCACAGGATCCTGGTCTATTGCTATTGGTGATGTTCTTCTTAACTCTGTTTATTTCATTTACATGTTGCTTCACGTTCTTCTGGTAGGCAACAGAAGTATAAGATAGGATTCACCCTTGTTAGGTGCCCTATGTTTCCTGCTCTCCGTACCTTTATGTTTTCTGCTCTATGTGCTATCTAAGAGTTGGTTTCAGTTGATTTAACTAGCGCAGTGGATGTTATTGCCTGCTGGCTGATGTATGAATTAGTTGAAGATGTTCTTAGATGTTCTTGTTGGGGTTAAGCTGGAAGGTTTGGGAACACTGGGGATGAGTGTTAGCCCTGTCCACTAGGATCCTTGCGCGACCAGCCGGCCTTTCTAAGATCCCTTTGTTAATCTGATCTCTGTTTTCCCCTTGGAGTTGCTAAAGCAGACCTGGAGTTAAATGACCTCTGGTCTGATCTATAAGCAGCCCCTTTGTCCCTTTGAGAGCTGCCCTAGAGTATGTCCAAGCAGGTCTGGAGTTAAATGACCTCTGACCTGATCTATAGACAGAAATTTGGTTGTCTTTCCTTCTTCCATTTTCCCTCCTTAATGTTCCATTCCACCATCTGCCTAAAAGATCCTTTAGTGTAGATGACTTGCCCTTTGAAAGCCTTGGCTAGTAGATGCAAGTAATTTCCTTTCATGACTCCATAGCCCAATGGATGGCACTATCTTGGCCTATCCTCTTTGCTGAAGCCTCCTGCTGTTTTGTTTCCTTTCTCCCATTACTTTCTCAGTCTATGATCTCCTGACCAACCCAGCAACCAACCAAATTATTTTAAACCCCCTTCGTGCTTCATAACTAGCCTAACATCTCATTTTGAGCTTCATAGATATATCATTCTTGGCTCTATTTGGAGAGATCCCTCTCCGGGTCCAGGAGGGCTAGATCCTAGGGCCCAAAACTGGTTCTGATGTTGTCTCATCTTTTGGTCTTGCCAATCTGGCAAAAACATGGGAACCCCAACATAATGGCGACTCCGCTGGGGATTTGAGTGCATTTCACCTCAAACATCCTTAGGCACTCATAGACCCAGGATCTCTGGTTAGATTGGCATTCTCATTGCTGATGGTGGACAACACCCTGCTTCAAACATTCATATACATCCACCTGGCGACTCCACACTACCTATGATCCAAAGACCTGATGACTCCACTGGTGAAAGACTCTGAACTGGTTGAAAAGAAGCAGTAGCCTTCTTTGGATAAATACAGATCCAAACATGGACAGGGATGCAAAGTATAATTCTTTGTATAATAAAGTATGCAGAATAATAGAAATGTTTGGTAAAGTGTTGGAGACGTACATGGCTAATATGAATACAGATGATGATTATTTAGAACAGCCCATGTCTCCTTCAGAGCAAGAACAAACTCAAGACCGAGAAGATGAGAAAGACATGTATGATGCTCAAGAATCTATAGAAGATGAGGAGGAAAGTGATCAGGGACTGCCTGGTTGCTTGCCTTTGCCTTGTGTTACGCTGACCAGAGAATATCAGGACCTATTAGCAAAGGCTGATAGGGAAAGTTGCCTTGAGGAAACAGGAGATTACATAGAAGAGGCAGAGTATGATGTTGAAGAAGAGGCTCAAGTAAACATCACGCCTCCCAGTCAGCTAATACAAGAGAATGAAGACTACTGCTCTTCTAGCCATGATGAGAGGGAAACCCCTCTTTTGACAGAAGAAGAGATTGATCGGATATTAAACCGGCGGTCCACCTCCGAAATATTTTATAGAACATATGCTCCTTTTCGTTCCTCTCTTGAGTTTGATGTTTTAGATTTAGAAGACTCCTCTGTGGATCAGGACGAAGAAAGACCTGCCGTGCGCCCAGAATGGTGGACTTGGTCAAGTCCGCCTATTTATGACACTGATGGACAGAGCTATGATAGTATAATAGCAGATGAAGATTCTTTGAATCTTCATTCTGCTTTACCACAGATCATCGGTGGAACTGGAAACCAGCAGCCTTTCCTTTCAAAAGATGAGGAGGAAAGCGAAGAAGAAGTTCTTGAGCAGTTTGAAAGCAAAGAGCCTCCTCTTGAAAAAGAGGAAGCAAAGGAATACACCCCTGCTAGAGAATACATGGATCTCTTCACAGAGCTCAACACAACAGAGCAGAATACATCAAAGCTCCAAGAGGACAACACTGCCATATACGATGAGTCCTCCAGTTCAGAAGATGAAGGAGACACTCTACTCCAAGAGAGTCTCATTCTTGATCCAGTGGAAGAAGAAGAGATCCTGGTCGAAGCCAGCCTGCCAAATATTCATAGCCAGGTATGCTTTCATGATCATTATGCACACCTCCTGCATACATTTGAGGAAGGATCAAGGGTTTTGTTGAGCAGCATGTTGCAGACAAAAAGAAATTTTTTCAAAGCTTCTGTTATCAAACAAAAAGAGTGGGAGCTGCCCTGCCTATCCAACATGCTCAAGGAGTTGAGCAAGAAGGACCAGCCATGGGATCACTTGAAGGACTGGTTGCATTGGAAGACAATGTTTGTAAGCTAGACTATAAATATTCCAGTTAGAGTAGGGTAGGTAGGAAGCTCAATAAATCTTAGCCTATGAGCAAGTCGATTAGTTGTTTAAATTTATGTCTTAGAATGTAGAGAAGAAACCTGCTAGACAGTCTAATCCTAGCAGGTAGTAGTGTAGGTAGAGAAACTATGAGACCAACAGTCTAATCTAGTCTCATGGAGTAATAAGGGTAGAAGTAGAATAGGTTTGTTTTTCCTGTTTGTAAAAATTAATGATGTAAAAGGGTCTGCAAGTCCAAATGCACCGAGGAAGAAAAATGATAGAACTATAGTGTGGGTAGGTAGCTGTATGGGAAGTGTTTTTGCTGATATGTTGTCTTCATAGCTTATGGCAGCAGATCAAAGAAAGAGATGGATGGTTCAAGCAGCAGGCACCTGGCCTACACCAAGAGATCAATTTCTGAATTCTTGACTCCTTCAAGAAGAAGCCATCCCCATGTGGAGCCACTGTTAGCCCCCCTATGAAATTTTTGACAAGCAAATAGGGGGCTAAATTATTTTTGAGCCTTCAAGGAATGCATTTCTTCTGAAAACACAGTCTCCTTGAAGCCTCCATGTGTCTTTTATCCTTTGATAAATCCCCTCTGCAGATTCCTATCATAAAGCCTCTCTGTTATAAAGAAATGTCCAAAGGCCCCATTTTCCCTCTTATTTCACCCCCACCTAGCCTCTACTTCGTTCCCCTGTCTTCCCCTTATTACCCTTTGAATTTCCCCAAAATCCCCTTAAAATCCTACCCTTACCCTTTGTTTAGCCTTTTTCCCCTTTCCCTCTCTATCGTTTCTCTTTCCAACCTTCAAATTCCATTCAAATGGGCAAAAAACCCATTTCTGACCTTATTATAGGCCTAGCCCCTTTCTGCTAGCCCCTTTCAAACCACTTCCCACACATGCCCGTGCGCTGGGACCAAGCACTTAAGTCCCAAGCGCTAATTGCAATCGGAAGGTCGGGTGGGTGCACAATTTCCTTTGTAATATAAAAAAACCCCGATGCGATTTGTCTATAACGTTAAGTCCCACGGTGCATTCCGCACCGTTGATCTTCCACGGAGATCCGACGGCGGAGCGCTAATCGCAGCCCCGGCTCAATCGCAATTGCAACGTTCCGTGTGTGCCCTCCGATCAATCGCAAGTCCTATCTTCCTGCCTCCGATTGCGATCCCTGATTACATCCTGTCCGTCCATTTCCCCGCCGATCAGACGGTCCAGCGCTTAATCGCACCCTCCGCCCGATCGCGATTGCATCCCCTTCTCTTCACCTCCCGATTTAATCCTGGTCGTCCATCCTTCCGCAGATCCGACGGTCACCGCAGCTCCCGATCGCGCCCTCCCTCCAATTTAACGAGAGCCGTTGATCTGGCCTTCAAATCTAACGGTCAGCGCTCAATCGCAAGCCCCTCTCCGATTGCAATCGCAAACCATTTTGTCTGACTCCCGATTGCGATCTCCCGATTCAATCTGGGCCATCCATTCCTCTGCTGATCCGACGGCCATCGCACTTCCCATTTCCTCCGATCGCAAGTCTCCCTGCCTTTGCCCGATTGAATCCTAGCCATCCATCCTTTCCAGATCTGATGGTTCAGGTTTAATCGCCTTCCGCTCTGCCGCCCCTCTCCATCTCCCTCCGATTAAATGTGGACCGTCGATCTGATCCCAGATCCGACGGTTGGTGTTTAATCGCAACATATCTCCAAATCGCAATCGGAACTTTTGGAATGTGTGTTGCGATTGACTCTCGCTCCAGCCTCCGATTGCGATTGTTGCGATTATATCTTCACCGTCCGTCTCCCGTGAAAATCTAACGGTCTAGATCTAATTTCCCTCCACCGTGACCGAGTCCCACATTCATTCCTCCATGTGTTGTTTTTTCGTGTTTCCCTGTGTAATTCGCCCAAATGCTAAACTTTGGGTTTTACACTGTGCGTTCATTTCTCCGCTCCTCTCCATTGTTTCCACTGTTTCTCCATCACTCCACCATCTCTCCATCTCCACAGCATTTCTCCACCACTGCCCGGTTTATAATATGTTTATTTTACAGCGCAGACAACACAGAGATGACCAGTTCAGCATTGCCAGCGACCAGTAGAAGGAATTCAAAGGGGGTTGGTGCCTGTTATTAATGAAATTAAATGTTTTGCCCCGTATTCAAAGAACCAGGGCATAGTTGAAGACTAATGCACACACAACAAGTCTTATCTGTGTGTATTCCAGCAGAGCGTTTTCTCTAGGACAGACATCTACCTACAGCGCCCCCATATCTCCTCGAGCCCTGAAACGGTTGATTATACTGATAGAGCTTTTAAGGACTGTCCAAACAGAGGTGATGGAGGTATGGAGAGTATTGAAGTTTCCCTATCCATGTCATTCATTCCAGAGGGCTGCACAAAGTCCCAGACCACCATAAGGACTTCAAGAAAACACCAGAGATCAAAATCGACCTGACAGAGACCTCCGAACCAGTCTTAGAGTACCTACAGCGTTGCAGACAGCCATTAAGCAGCATGGGCGTGGACACCTCCACCGATTCTATCTTAATGAGATCAATTCAATGTTCATCTACCTCTGTTTTCTCTCTTCTCCTATAAGAAATCCCCGGGAACATAATGTAAAGTTTGTTGTTGTTGTTGTTGTTCAGTTGTTGGGCATCTGCTGTTAGAGGGATTCATTTGACTGTTAGAACAGTCGTGGGAGGGAGTAGCAGGGTATTTGTATGTAATAGGCTGGGAGTAGAAGTCTGGACTGTAACAGCCATTGAGCTTATTGTACATGACTGGTTTTGCATCAATTAATCAAAGCACATTTCACAGGATCTTGGTCTATTGCTATTGGTGATGTTCTTCTTAACTCTGTTTATTTCATTTACATGTTGTTTCATGTTCTTCTGGTAGGCAACAGAAGTATAACATAGGATTCACCCTTGTTAGGTGCCCTATGTTTCTTGCTCTCCCTACCTTTATGTTTTCTGCTCTATGTGCTATCTAAGAGTTGGTTTCGCTGATTTAACCAAAGGCAAAGGATGTTATTACCTTCTCGTCGATGGCTGAATTAGTTGAATCTCGTTCTTAGATGTTCTTGTTGCTTCTGAAGGTTGGTTTGGGAACACTGGGATGAGTGTTGGGCTCCGCTCCACTAGATCCTTGCGCGACTCGGGCCGGATTTTCTAAGATCCCTTCGTTAATCTTATCTCTGTTTTCCCCTTGGAGTTGCTAAAGCAGACCTGGAGTTAAATGACCTCTGGTCCAATCTATAAGCAGCCCCTTTGTCTCTTTGAGATCTGCCTTTGAGTATGTCCAAGCAGGTCTGGAGTTAAATGACCTCTGACCTGATCTATAGACAGAAATTTGGTTGTCTTTCCTTCTTCCACTTTCCCTCCTTAATGTTCCATTCCATCATCTGCCTAAAAGATCCTCTAGTGTAGATGACTTTCCCTTTGAAAGCCTTGGCTAGTGGATGCAAGTAATTTCCTTTCATGACTCCATAGCCCAATGGATGGCACTGTCTAGGCCTATCCTCTTTGCTGAAATGTCATGCTGCCCTGTTCCTTTTCTCCCATTGCTTTCTCAGTCCATGATCTCGTGACCAACCCAGCAACCCTTCAACCAAACCATTTAAAACCCCTCGTGCTTCATAACTAGCCTAACACCTCATTTTGAGCTTCATAGATATATCATTCTTAGCTCTATTTGGAGAGATCCCTCTCCGGGTCCAGGAGGGCTAGATCCTAGGGCCCAAAAGTGATTCTGATGTTGTCTCATCTTTTGGTCTTGCCAATCTGGCCAAAACATGGGAACCCCAACACCATGCATGGTTCTCCCAATGATGTCGGCCGAACCTTTCCTTTGATGACCAATGTCCGTCCGTCATCCCCGAAAATCTTCATGGCTTCTTAGCCTGGGCTTCTTCTCGCATCCATATAGTTCTCGTTTTGCATGCTTGATACTGCACTATTTACCTATTACGCTATTCGTCTTCCTCTAACCATGGAGAATCTCTTCTAGCAAGTTCTCAGAAAATGGGCGGTGGCCATCGTTTTCCGTGAGGTTAAGCTGCATCCTCATGAAATATGTAGTCCATCCATTTTTCCAAAATCTCTCGTGCAACATCAAAATTACATAGACATGTGGTTCATCGTGAATTGTCGCTCTCCCCATCATCTCTCTCATCTTATTAGTTTTTTTTTCCCAAAACACACGTTAATCGCAATGGAACAAGACAAAGACATTAAATTGGAATATGTCATTATTTCCTAAAATGCAGGGATTTAATTTGCATATAGGTAAGGAAATATCAGGATTTGATCTGCATGCAAACATCCATGCCCCCCCTGCTTGATGATAGGTCGCCCTCGATCATCAATTGAGAGAGGCAGCGTGGCACAGTAGTTGTACATCAGGAAAAATTAGGCAAAATTACTATACATTCAATCAAATTATAGAGATTACTAAAATCAATGCATGTGATAAATTGGTAATAGATATAAAATAATTTTGTAATGATTCAAATATGAGGAGAAGGGACAGCCTAGGATAAACATAAGTATAGATGCGTTTATTACCACTTCAAACTAATATGATCAATTTGTAATGATATTCATGTATAATAGGTTCGAAATGAAAGGTTAAGGATTCATACTTTCATTTGATATTTAAATAGAGATATAGGAAAAAGGGTTAAATATGACTATTGATGTGCATAAATGTGACTCCAATACCATCAACAGAGCTCTGTTGCCCACAGGTGTCCATAACCTTGACAGAGTTTCTTTCCCACCCTTAGAACCATTGTCCTTTATTTATCCTGAGGAAGTGCTTGTTAAATGTCATAATGGAGGCCATTGTGTTGGCTTGGTGACCAAATGAATCAAAATGCCATTCACTGGGAAGAAGTGAAAAGTGGGCAGGCTGGCTCGTGATGAGACCTCTTATTCCAAGGACTTCTTTAATTTTTCAATTTTCCATTGGACCATATCCCTAGTTTGGTGGCCATGATGGGAATGCCACTTCACTGAATTCCTTCTGATCATGGTAGGCTGGCTCTTAATGAGATCCCCTATCCTCCATCTACCAAATCATAAAATTATTAGTGGAACATATAAATATTTTTCATTTTCATATAACACTTTACTATTTATTCATAAAGGATGGCTCAGCACTCCTTAAGAGTAGGGATGGTGGAAGAAGTCCGAACATCTAAATAGAAAATAATATGCCCTTATTCCTACTCTATAAATAAAAATCAAAGAAATTTATAACATATGGGAAAGAACCAATCATGATAAGGATAATCAATCAGATTAATTCAATGGTAATAAAACAGAAAAATTATGTTATTGATTATGTCCCTTTTTCCTGTTTTTCTTATCATTACTAAAAAACTTTCTTAAAAATGACGATTTGATTTGCTTATTACAGTAAGCTTTAATTTGTATGATTGTATATGAATAATATTTTTTCCTTTAGAAGAGTCATCAAAAATTCTCAAAATGCTAATCTAAAAAAAAAAAAAAAATCCACTCAAAAAATGTTGTTCCTTTAAAAAGAACAGTAGAAACAATCTGCGGAACTGTTGTTCCTTTCGAAAGGAACAGAAAAAATGTGCAAAACCACTGTTCCTTTCGAAAGGAACAGTAAAAATCTGCAGAACTGCTGTTCCTTTCGAAAGGAACAACATAAGTGTTTTTCCTTTAGAAAGGAACAACAAAACTAGAAACAAGCGAAATGAACAGAGTTTTTGAAGAAAACCGAATTCTATGAAACAGACAGCAAAAACTGAAATAAGCAGAGATCTGAGAAAAAAATGAATTCCCTAAAACAAATAATCCAAATAAATAAACAATATTTATGTAAAAATTTAAAAAAAAAAAATGATTTAATAAACTGGTGCTGAGGAGGAGTTATCCCCTTCAGCAAGAATTTCCATGGTAGAATCTTCTCGTAACTATTGGTAAAAGGATTCCTGGGTAAGCGGTTTATGATACAATCGTACTCGATGACCGTTTACCTTAAAGGATGCCCAGATCCATCAATGGTATCTAATGTAATAGTGCCATTATCATGCACTTTTTGTATTTCATAGAGTCCGAGCCATCGTGTCTAGAGTTTCCCTAGAAAATCCTTAAACCTAGAATCATATAGGAGTGCCTAGTCTCCTTAGTGGAAGATATTTTCTTTGATCAGGGCGTCATGCCATTTTGATCTCTGTTGTTGAATTAACTCTGTGTACTGAAGAGCAGAGAGCCTAATTTCATCTAACTCATTAATTTGCTGCAGTCTTTTGGCTTGGGCTTCATTTAAATCTAGAGCCACCTTCTGAGCTATTCTTAATGTCTAAATTTCAAATTCTATTGGAAATATGGGTTATTTTCCAAATACCAATTGATATGGTGAATACCCCATAGTGGGTCTCCACGTTGTTCGATATGCCTACAATGCTTTTGTAAATCTGTAGGCCCAATCACATCTATGTGAGGCAACAGTTTTTGTTAATATAGATTCAATCACTTTGTTCGTGCTCTCAACTTGGCCATTGGCCTGTGGGTGGTATGGGGTTGTATTCTTGTGCTGAATGTGATATTTTTGTAGTGTTTCAGCTAATTTATTACCTACAAGCTGTGGTCCTCCATATTTTTTTATGTCCCTGGGGAGGCCATATCGAACAAAAATTTGGAAAAGAAACTATATTACAAAGTCCTCTGTAGCTTTTGAAAGAGCCTCTGCTTCAACCCATTTGGTGACATACTCAGTTGCAACTAGGATGTATGTTTTTTGGTTTGATGGGGGCTTAATAGGAACAAAAAATTCAAGGGCCCAACGTTCAAATGGTTCAATCACTAGTTGAGGGTTCAAAGACATTTCATTAGATTTCCCAGGGCGACCTGCCCTTTGGCAGCTATCACAGGCTTGCACAAATTTTTTTGCATCTTTAAGGATAGTAGGCCAATAATAACCTGTTCGTAAAAATTTATGGGCAGTTCTATGATCTGCAAAATGCTCGCCACATTTCTCGTCATGGCATGCTTTTGAAATATCAAATACCTCATCCTCCCGGACACATCTTCTTATTTGCATATCTGCCCCTGTGTGAAATAGGTAGCCCCCAATCCAAGAGAATCGGGTACTACACTGTATTATCTGTTTTCGTTCATTAAGGGATAGATGTTTAGGTAATTTATATATTGCCAAATAGTTTTCCATATCAGCATACCATGGGGTTCTGACAGTAACGGCGAACAGATGTTCATCTGGGAAGTGGTCTTCAACTACTTCTGTATCTGTTGTCCTTGGCATTCTTGACAGAAAGTTAGCTACAGGGTTCTCTTTCCCCGGTCGATCTTTGATCATAATGTCGAATTCCTACAATAAAATCAACCATCTTGTCACTCTTCCATTTTTAACAGGTTTATTCGCTAAAAATTTAATGGCAGAGTGATCAGTATATAGTACTACATGATACCAAGTTATATAATGTCTAAACTTATTTATAGCATGTACTACAGCTAGAAATTCCTTCTCAGTCACAGTATAATTTAATTCAGTAGGAGATAGATTTTTGCTAATATAATAGATTGCATATGGCTTCTTTTCTTCCTCCTGCCCAAGTACTACTCCGATTGATGTGTCTAAGGCATCAGATGAAAATTGGAATGGCAAATTCCAATTTGGGCCCCTCGGCACTGGGGCTATTGAAACAAGCTTCTTCAGATCATTAAAGGCATTGTCACATTTATCTGTCCAAGTGAAATCAACATTTCTAGTTAGTGCATATAAAGGTGCATCTATTCGAGAATAATGTTCTATAAATATTCTATAGTAACCAGAAAATCCAAGAAAGCTACGTACCTCTGACTGTGTGGTGGGTGTGGGTATTAACAAAATTATTTGAATTTTAGCTAGGTCCACTTGAATTCCAGTTGCTGAAATATAATGGCCTAAGATAACTCCTTCAGTCATCATCATATGACACTTTTCATTGCTTAAACAAATCCTAGTGTCAATACATCTTTGCAACACCTTTTCTAAATTTTCCAATGCTGGCTCAAAGTCATCCCCATAGGCTATGAAGTCATCCATATATACTTCAAGGCCTTCATTTATTAAGTCTGCAAAGATGATGAGAATGGCCCTTTGGAATGTAGCAGGGGCATTGCATAGGCCAAAAGGTAAGACTCGGTAGGAAAATGTCCCCCATGGATAGGTAAAAGTAGTTTTGTCTTGGTCTTCAGGGGAAATTTGAATTTGATTGTACCCATTGAAGCCATCTAGGCAAGGAAAAGAATTTATTTCCTGACAATGGGTCTAATACTTGGTTAATGAAAGGAAGGGGAAAGTGGTCCTTCTGTGTTGCCTTATTAATTTCACGGCAATCTACACATATTCTCCACTCTCTGTTCTTTTTTGGTACCACTACTAATGGAGAGACCCACTTGCTGTCAGATATTGGGTAGATGAAATTAACATCCAATAGTTTTTGTAGTTCAGCCTTCAGAATATCTTTAAGGTGAGGGTTTAGTCTTCTTTGGGGTTGGCGAATGGGTCTCACATCTTTTCCAATATAGATGTGGTGTGTGCACAATTGAGGATCAATTCCTTTCATATCAACGTAATCCCATGCAAAGGCTGCTTTGTATTTCCGGAATAGTTGGACCAACTTCTCTTCTTATTCAGCAGTCAGATTTTTGTTAATGTTTAGAGTTTTTCTTGGCTCAATTTCTACAATCTTGCTATTGTACACAGAAGTAGTGGGTATTACTTGATCAGGAATGTCTTTCAAAGGATCTTCTTCTTCTTTATTATCAAATGTTGCCTTGATCATGTGACATTGCAAATGAGATCTGATTTGTGGTTTATTAATAAAACTATTAATGATATCATCCTCTGTTTGATATTTAAAATCAAGAGCATTTTCTATAGTTATAGGTGATCTCATATTTTCCATAAGATATGATACAGGTTGTTTTCTTGTTTTGATTATTGATAGTCTTGGCTGGGCTAGGGGGTATAAAGCTAAATTCCTAACATAGTTTCCCCTTGTTATTGTCATGTTGCCTTGTCAGCATCCAATATAAGCATTGGCAGTTGCCAACCAAGGTCTACCTAATATTAATGGGTGTCCATCTAGCCAGTTCTTTGGATTGATAACCAGGAAGTCAACAAGGTATTCCCAGGAATCTACAGATACCATTACATCTTGTAGTGTACCCTCTGGTTTGACTACCGATCATTCAGCCAATTCCAATAAGGTTGTTGTTGGTTCTAGCGATGTAATGCCAAGTTTTTGACAGGTAGTAGTTCTTAGGATATTGATTGCTGCTCCCAAATCAACTAAGGAATTTGGAAATGATTGCCCATTGATTTGCACTGTCCCTATAGGATTTCCTAGGTCTTCATATTTGATAGGTGTTTCCATCCCCGATAATAAGTCAGATAAAGTACCAACTATTTGGACAGTTGGGTTGGTGGTTATTTTCCTCTTTGGCTTATTTATGCATAATTTCTTAATGGTTTTTGCATATATAGGAATGTCTTGGATAGCTTGGAGGAGAGGGATTTTTATACACAAATTTTTTAAATCTCCTAGAAGATCAAAATTAGTATGTTCAAATGGGCGTGGTATGATGAATCATTCTGGGAATGGTGGAGAGGAAGTTGTTACTTGTTGTTGATCTTGTTGTTGAACTTCCTTTTCTTTCTATAATGTTTGTTCTACAGGTAGCGGATCTTCAACATGAACATAGTTTTTTCTCTCTATTTCTACTATGTGCCTAGACCTTAATCGAAGGTCATTTCACTCCCTCAGTTCAGTTTCTAATTCTGGGGGTTCCATTATTTCGACAAAATTAACTAGCCTATTGTTTGGGTTTGGGTTGGGCTGGGTTAGGAGTTGTGGTCTTAAGTTGGTCTAAGGGTTTGTATAGGGAGCTGGCAGTGTAGGTTGAGAGAGAGGGATTGTTCCAGCTAGCTGATTTGTAGGTCTTTGCCTGTTTGACTGCTAGGCCTGAATCTACGAAGTAGAGGGGGACCATTGTGTTTGATAGTTATTGTTTTGCCAAAACGGTGGGCAGAAAGGAAAGCTAGGTGAATTATTTTGATTTTTTTGATTTGGCCAAGATGTTGTAGGGAATGGCTATTGTGACCAATTGGGGGAAGGCAGCTGATTTTGCCACATTCCACTATATTGCTGAGCATTATATTGAGGACGCTGAAAAGAAGAAAATGGATCAGTTGGCATACCTGATTGTCATGGCTACCATTGTCGGCGTTGATTAAGCAGACATACCACTTTTGATTCTTCTTCTGCCTCCTTATAAACTACTTTTAAGCTAGGAAGTGAGGGACATCATTCTGTAGGGTGATATTTCGTGCAAATGGCACAGACTTTAATTACATCCAACAGACATTCTTTGTGGTTGTGTTTCTTCTTGCATCTAGGACAGAATACTCCCAAATTTTGCTCTACTTCTGCTTGCTTTTGTTTGGCTTGCATAATGTCAAACTGCGTTGTTAGAGTCCCAAGTATATCTGTATTAAAATCTTCCAGCAGGTTTCCAATCTCTGCATGAGTCACACCTTCATTAGAGGTCTTCTTGTCTCTTGTAATCATATCATGTTCTGCTGATTTTAACCTTGTGTTTCCCCTTGAATTCCTGATACACAAATTAATGATGTCAGCATAACTTTCCTGATATATATCACCTTTTCCCATAATATTCAATGTTTCAACCCATTGATCTTTCATTCCCCTAATTAATGTGGTTTTCAACACATTATCAGGTAAGGGTAAGGATGCATAGGGAGATATCTGAAGATTGTATTGAAAACATTCCACATATTCTTCCAAGGTTTCATTTGGTTTTGCTGTCATTTGGAATATTTCATCTTTTAGTTCCCGAGACTTACAATAATCTTGATATTTCTTTAAAAATGCAGCCTTCATCTGATCCCAATCAGTTATGACACCCCCACCTAATCCCATTAACCATCGTAAGGCTGCCCCTTTTAATGTAGAAGGGAATAGTTTTAGTTTTTGGGGATCAGTGGTATAATCATATCCCCTACACAACACATCAAATTCAAACAAAAACGCATCTGGATATTCTGATGTTAAGCCGTGAAATGTGGGAATATGTTGAAGGGGAATGGCCTTCATAGGTGCATTGACTGCAGTATGTACTATAGGATATTGCAGTGTAGAAGTTTGTTTGGGTGTCTGCTGATTTTGATTTTGGTTTTAGGCCATTTGGTCAAAAATGTGCCAATATCCTTCCGGGATCTCCAAGGAATTCCTAGGCTGACTATTAGGGATAGGAATGGATTTGGCAACACTCCCCTTGTCTGGAATAATGAGTATTCCTTGTTGTCCTACTGTTTTAGGTAATTCAGGACCTTGATTTTGACTGAGTTTAACAGCACTTCCTTTATCCGGATTGTTTACTGTTTGGACTATTTTAATAGGAGATATTGAGTCTCCTGTTTCTCATGTTTCCCCTTCTCCTTCATGGATATTACTAGCATTCCCTTCTTGAGGGGAAATTATGCAAGGATTCTCAATTAATTGCTCAATTCCCTCTGTCTGACTGTGTATCTCAGCAAAGGCTTCAGATGGTGACTCTGTAGCCTGAAGGGAACTAGTAGGTTGTCTAGAAATGACTTTTCTAAATCCTACTGATGGCTGAGATTCAGTTCTTTTCAGGATTTTGTCAATAAAGGTTGTTCGCCCAAGGGTCACCGGTCCCTTAGGTTTTTCAATTTTAGGAGGAATTTTGTTTTTCTTAGTTAGTCTATTCATTAAAGAAAACAAACCTTCATTCCTACCCAAAGAATGAAGCTTACGTACTTCTGCTGTGAAGTGGGCTGTGAGCAAGTGTGTTTCTTGCCCAGTGCGCAGGTTCTTACCTTCCGTATTTAATACCCAATTCTTCACAAGCAGAAGAAAATCAACTATGCATCACTCCTTTAAAATTGCATAAACTCTCCCCGGCAACGGCGCCAAAATGCCGAGCCATAAAAAGGTATCTTTCAAACACCTAATTAGCTTACATTAATCATCAATCTGGGAGCGACTTTTTATTTCAAGAGTGTACTCTGTCTGAGGCTACAATTATCTAAGAGTAATGCTGTGAAGATGTAGTACAGAATTCTGAATACAAGAATAAACAAATGCTTGTAAAGGAACCTAATTACAAATGGAAATGCTCTGAAACTTTAATTAAACCAAACTGCAAAACATCGATTAGGGATACAATAGAAATAACTCTTTCCCTTAGAAATCGATGCAAGATAACCAATCTGGGGACTTGGAAGTAATAACCAGTGTCCTCTACAGTTGGTGATCTTTAAAACAATCAAAATGAAATCAAACTCGAACTACTTGCTGATAAAGATAACTGAAAGGAACTGCAAAGGCTAAAAAGGAACAAAAATCTTGTAACTCCTACGCATACACAACAACTGTAACCAAATTATCTGCTAAAGTAAAGCTATGAATCAGAAATAAGCAAGAACTAGAAATTGAACAACAATATAATTTGAACAGAAATTACAAACTTAACTAACTTCAATCTATCGTCGGCCAATACTACAGATCAATCGATCACAAAGAATCGTAAACTAAGAGAATAATAACTTAGAGTCGAATACAGAACAGTAAAGCTTCACAATGATAGCAAAATAAATGAACAGCAGATGTCTTTCTTGCAAAGAGTAAAATAGCAATGCAACTCATTAATGAATCAACAGTCAATCAACTCTACAATCAAAATAAACTGTAAACACAACTTCACATAACAATAAACAAAGGTTAAGAATACAAACAGCAAAGTAATTCCACCAGAGCCGGGCCCTTAGCACCAGTGAAATAATGCTGGGCTACTTCAGATCTTAATAAATGAAACGAAATGTGTGCTTGATATTAATTAAACATAAAGTATTATAGAGGTTGTTCTCTCAAAGCCGAGAGTCAATAAACATAGTATTGCAGAGAAAATGTTTGAATATAAGAACTTTTTCCGACCAACTGACTCTCTGATCACTAAAGGACATTGCTTTATATATCAAATCCTGACGGACAAGACGAGGAATAAGATGAGTTTAACAACGATCCCTCAGGATCGAAGGATCCTGAGGGATTCGCTCCCCTTTTTTTAGTTATCAACTTGTCTACTTTGACCAAGGCCGAGCTGTCCCCTGCCTTTTCTTGGCAATTCGTTCAGATCTCCTTACCTTTGGTTGGATATGGTTCAACGCTGATGGAGTAGAAATTACATTGATCTCAGCCTCGTCTTTGGTATAGTTGTTCGCTTCGTCTAATCCCTGTTTTATCAACAAAAAGCATCCTTTAGTCATATTTTTACAATGAACGTAAATCTTTCCAATCCCATCATAATTCTTATAATAAATTACCTTCTCAAGGAAAAAAGGAGTATGTCCATAGTAAAAGAATGAGAAAATATACAATAATTTCATACCTTTTTCACTGCCCAACAACCATAAAGGAGACAAAGGATTGGTGAGAATTCTCAGTAGATGAGCTCCATGCCTCACCCATTTCTCATTAACATAGATTGAACAAGTCAAAAAATTCTGCATTGGAACATGATTTCAAGTTACAAGTATCAATTGGTCAAGGTAGATGGAAAGGAAGATCAAATTCCAAAGATAGAGGAAGAAGACCATATAGATGTGGAAGAAGAATCTCTTTAAGGTAAATTGGAAAAGGTAGCATTCAAAATCCAAGTCAAAACCCAAGTCAAAATTAAGCGCAAGGTCAAAGGTATGACAAGTCTCGAGTTCAATGTCATTATTGCAAGAAGTATGGGTATTATGCTATTGAATGTAGAAAAAAAAAACATGATCTTAGAAAACCAAATGAAAATTTTACAAAGGAAAACCATAACGAAGACAATATGTTCTTAGCTTGCAATGTAACACAAGAGAAGCAAAAGGATGTATGGTTTTTAGACTCAGGTAGCAACAATCACGTGATAGCGAACATAGAATTTTTTTATAATTTGGAGGAAAGTGTAAAATATTAAGTCACTCAAGGGAATAACAACAAATTTTTTGTCATGGGTAAAGGAAATTTCAATATTTTAACCAAAAAGGGGGAGACAAAGTATATTTCAGATGTGTATTTTTTATAGCTTTAAAACAAAATCTGATAAGTATTGGTCAACTTATGGGATATAAAGTGTTTTTTTTTAAATGGAGAATGCATAATTATAAATAAGTTTCCAAGAAAACATCTTATTTCAAAATTCCAAATGACAAGGAACATATTGTTTCCTCTAAGGATAAAACTAGAATTGATGGCAGATCTTTCTCAGGCACAACTCTCAATGAACCCATAAGAAGATGAAAGAAAAATTGCAATAGCCACACAAAAAAACTTTAGGTAGAAGTTAAAGATGAAAATTGGGCATGAAATTTAAGATTTTTGCATCTCAACTTTGGATGTCTAAACTTACTACATAGGAAATGCACGGTAAAGGGTTTGCCACTTATAGAAAAACAAGATAGCTTATGTGAAGGATGCATCTTGGGAAACAACATAGGGAGTCCTTTCTAGAAGGAAAGGAAATAAGTGCAAAGGAACCTTTATAGATCATTCATTCATATTTGTCTAGATCAATGCATACACCATCAATTTATGGAAGTTATTATTTATTAACATTCATAGATGAATGCACAAGAGAAACATAGGTCTAGTTTTTGAGACATAAACATGAAGTGTTTGATTATTTTTTCCAATTTAAGGTTCTAAATGAAAAATAAGGTGGGTGCCACAATAAATATTTGAGAACTGATATAGGTGGTGAATACATTTCAAATGACTTCTTATGTTTTTGCAAGAAGCATTCAATTCACAAACAATTCACAACTAGGTACACACCTCAAAAAAATGGTGGCATTAAAAGAAAAAAATATAACAATTACAAATGGTAAGGAGTATGTTAAAAGCAAATAATTTTCAAAATTATTATTGGGATGAAGTTTTAGAATTTGTGACTTACATTATAAATATATGTCCAAAAAAAAGTGTAAGGAACATGATTATTGAAGAAGCATGGAGTGGAAGAAAACATAGCATTGCTCATATGAGAGTGTTTGGATGTGCGGCATATGTGCATGTCCAAGATGAGTTAAGAAAGAAATTGGATAAGAAGGGGGAGAAATGCATATTTTTGGGTTATAGTGATGAATATGGGGCATATACGCTATCTAATCTTATAACAATAGTGGTCATAATCAACAGATATGTACAATTCATACAAGAGGAAGCATGGGATGGAAGTTTGGAAAAAAAAAATTAATGTAGCAACAAGACTAGTAGAAGAAGACAAAGAGGAATTAAAAACAATAGGTACTTCTTCAATTGGGACTCCTCCTCCACCTATTCAATCACAACAAATTATTACTCAATGGAAATAAGAAATAGTGAATAGACTAAAGAAAGCTCTTTATGGGTTGAAGCAAACACCACAGAGATGGTATAATAGGATAGACACCAATTTATTGAACACTAGCTTTAGCAAAAGTGATGGTAAGCCTAAGCTTTACATCAAAGAATGTCATGGTAAGCTTTTTATTATGGTTTTATATGTATATTATCCAATTTTCACATGGAGTGATAACCATCTAATTGCTTATTTCAAATAGATCATGAAAAAAGAGTTTGAAATGATAGATTTGGGATTCTTGAGGTATTTTCTAGGCATAGAAGTGAAGCAAATGGAAGATGGAAATTTTATTTCTCAAACAAAGTAATATGAAACAAACATCTTGAAGAGGTTTAAAATGAAAACCTCCAATCTTTCACCAACATCAACACCCATGGTTTCGAAATTTAGAAAAAAATATTGTAGCAACAATCTAAAACCAATAGTATACAAAAGTATGGTTGGGAAGGAAGTGTAGATGATAGAAAAAGCACATCAAGATAATTTTTATTTTTTGGTTTGAGAGTCACTACATGGGATTCCAAGAAATCATCAATTGATTCTCTTTCTACAACTGAAGATGAATATGTCACAACAACATGATCATCTCGTGAGGTAATTTTGATGAGAATAATGTTGAAAGATTTAAGGAAAGAACAAATTGAAAAAAAAAAATATTTGTTGTGACAAAAACTATGCAAACGCTTTATCCAAAAATTAATTTTCACAAAATAAGTAAACACATTGACACAAGGTATCATTTCATGACAGAGCTGATCATTGAATGGAGAGATTGTTTTGGAACATTGCAAGTCTAAAGAACAATATGCATACATCTTCACCAAACCATTAGAAAAATAAAGTTGTGTTCATCTAAGAGACAACTTAGGCATCATGAATATCAGTAGTTTTGATTAAGGAGGGGTGTTGGAAATAATCCCAAGTACTCCATTAAATGAGCATGATCGTGTCATTCCTGGAGTACAAAATAAATCAAGTTGCTAATTTTTTCCTTAAGGTTGAAGCCATAAGTAACCAATTTTAACCAGCATACTCGTTTTTCATCTCTATAAGCAATTGGTAACAAGTAGTCAACTTCTATCAATCAAAACTATGAAAATATTAATGCGCAGTTGGAATGGAAATTTAATGCATGGTTGAATTGTTGAATATGAATTTGCATTGCTCACAATTAATGGGTGAACTGTCGAGTTAATCTGTAAAAGTGCACAACTTTATGTTTTCTTATATAGTTTTTTTAGTGGTCTCCCTTCGTGATATATACAATGTGAAATGTACGTTTTTAATAAAATTCATAATGTTTTTCCCATGTCTAGAGTTTTTTCATCCTGATGTGTGTAAAACAAGATTTACCGTGTATAAAAAAGAATTGTGGTAAAACTATGTAGATTTTGTTTTTATAGTCAGTAAATGGAGTTGTAACCTTCAGTCTCCTATTAGAAATATATTTCCATTGATGTCAAAGGAAGTGTCATGAAGTGGAAAATATCTGATGGTTGCGAGAAGGTTGGTGAACAAGTGAAAATGGTTTTTAAAGGGCCATTATATTCAAATCCATTTTTTCCTTAAATATTCATCTCAAATGATCTTAGAAACTACTTGGATGGATATATCTTGAAAAATATTTTCCAATGATATATGGAAGTTTGAAAGAGACCTCTCGTATCAAATGTTATGAGCAAAAAAAATTCACAAGCAAGGGTAGAATATACTAGACTATTAGAATAAAAGTATATTCAACTAGAAGTCTATTAGACTCAGAGTCTATTATACTGGAATTCTACTAGACTATAAGTCAATTAGACTTAAGTCTATTAGACTGGAAGTCTACTAGAATGAAATTCTATTAGAATGAAGTCTATTTGACTAGTTTTCTATTAGAATTCAAGTCTATTTGGCTGGTTGTCTATTAGACTGATAGTTTATTATACATGAATTCTATTAGATAGGCTTTCTATCAGAAAAAAATAAACTAAACTATTCACTTACATAGAAATTGAGAATAAGATGATTATGGACCTATTGAAATATCGACCATACAACAAACATAAATACAAAAAAGTTAATAATCAATAAATCTTATGAAAGCACTGGCATTCACATAAATATATGTTAATACGCAATACTCAATCAAATTAATGCACACAATTTACCAAACACGGATGATACATATATTTTCTCAACAAGAAAATTGCATTAATTAGTGAAATGAAGCTTTCAATTAAAAAATATTGCAAAGGCCTTCTAGAGAGGCATTCATTCTTTATAATCCTCACAACTTTTCTCGTCCTTCTACCTCTTCTCCTTTTCTAAAGGAACTCATTTTTATATATATTAAGATATTCATAGTGTAGGTACGAAAATGGCCCTTGGTCAATAATTCCTTAGGCACCATTAAGACATTATGAATTTTGTAACCAATATGAAAATCAATCGCAGTCGACCATAGTCCAATGTCGCATTGTGAGAAAGCTTGTGTCAATATTGAAATCATCTGTTGTCAACCATAGTTAACCATGTTTATTTTAGGGTTTATAATACTTATCTTAGGGTTTATATACCTTGAGTTTATAATACCTTTTTCTCATTATGAAAATCAATAATGGTAATCTGTGGTGCAATGTCGCAATGTGACAAAGATTGTCTCAATATGAAAATCAACCATAATCAACCATGGTTCAACATCAGATTGTGACAAAGATTGTTTCAACATTACAATTAATTATGGTCAACCATGGTCAATAATCATCGTCACATTATGACAAAGATTGTCTCTTGGTCCAACGTCACATTGTGACAACCATGGTCATCCATGGTCAACCATGGTACAACGTCGCATTGTGACAAAGATTGTCTCAATATGAAAATCAACCATGGCCAACCATTTTCCAATGTCGCATTGTGTGAAAGGTTGTCTCAATATGAAAATTAATCCTGGTCAACTATAGTCCAACATTTCATTGTGACATATATTGTGTCAATATAGAAGTCATCAATGGTCAACCATAGTCAACCATGTTTATTTTAGATTTTATAATATTTATATTAGTGTTTTTATACCTTAGGTTTAAAACTTATCCCTTGGTTTACTATTATTCCCTTGGATTTATAATCCCATAGGTTTTTAATATTAATCCCTTGGGCTTTTAATATGGCCAATCATATATATTATAGGGTTTATAGTCACATTTTGACAAATATTGTCTCTTGGTCTGACGATGCATATAGACAGCCATGGACATCCATGGTCAACCATGGTCCAATGTCACATTCTGACACATATTGTTTCAATATCAAAATCAAACATGGTCAAACATGGCTAACAATTGTCCAACATCGCATTGTATCAAAGGTTGTCTCAATATGAAAATCAATCGTGGTCAACTATAGTCCAACGTTGCATTCTCAGAAAGAGTGTGTCAATATGAAAATCATTTGTGGTCAACCATGGAAAACAATGTTTATTTTAGGGTTTATAATATTTATCTTAGGGTTTTTATACCTTGGGTTTATAATAGGCTTTTATGAATATGAAAATAAATCATAGTCAACCATTGTTAGCTATGGTCCAATGTCACATTGCGACAGAGATTGTCTCAATATGAGAATCAACCATGGTCCAACGTTGCATTGTGACAAAGATTGTCTTGACATTACTATCAATCATGGTCAACCATGGTCAATAACCACGATCACATTATGACAAAGATAGTCTCATTGTCCAAAGTAACATTTTGTCAACCATGGTGCAACGTCGCATTGTGACACAGATTTTGTCAATATGGAAATCAACAATGGTCAAACATGGCCAAATATTGTCTAACGTCATATTGTGAAAAATATTGTGTGAATATGAAAATCATTTGTGCTCAACCATGGCTAACCATGTTTATTTTAGGGTTTATTATAGTTATCTTAGGGTTCATATACCTTTGGTTTATAATATTTATCCCTTGGCTTTAATATTATTTGCTTGGGTTTTTAATATTAATCCTTTGGGTTTTTAATATTTATCTTAGGGTTTATATACCTTGGGTTTATAGTATTAAGCCCTCGGGTTTAATATTATTTCGTTGGGTTTATAATACCTTGGGGTTTTAGAATTAATCCATTGGGTTTATACTATCAATCCCTTGGTCCAATTTCACACTATGACAATCATCATCATCCATGGTAAACCATGGGCCAATGTTGCATTGTGAGAAAGATTATCTCAATATGAAAATCAACCATGGTCAACCATATTTATTATAGGGTTTATAATATTCATTATTTATTATTAATAAATTATTTAATTTTTAATATTACTTTATTATTATTATTATTATTATTATTATTATTATTATTATTATTATAAATATTATTTATTATAATTATTAAATAAATATTATTTAATACATAAATATATATTATTAACAAATAACAAATAATAATTATTATAAATATTAATGTCTTTCAGATTAATCACATCATTAGGATTTGGTCAAGGTTTTGAAACAACTAATAATGTGGTTCATCCTAGGGACATTAATCACATTAGTTTAACCACATTAATTGGTTTGAAAAGTAAACCAAATCCTAATCGCTAATAATCACATGTAAATGAACTTTGTCGACACATTTCGAACCAACCAGTGTGGTTCATCATCAAGACTAGGTGAGAGTTCAGATTAGGACGTTTAGTATAAATAGATGTAGAGATAGCTAAACTAGCCATTAGGATAACGGCTAGTTTGACTTTGAAAATTAAATTGGTTGATAACAACTAGTTTTATCTAATTAATTAATTAATTAACCATTTATTTATTTAATCTATAGTGATAATATATATAGAATTCTTATTTAATTTAATATATTTATTTTATAAATATGCATATATTTTTTATATTTTATTTTTATTATTATTATTATTATTAATTTTTTATTTATTTATTTTATTTCTTATTTCTTATTTTTTATTTTTTTATGTTTTATTTCATTCATATATATATATATATATATATATATATATATATATTTATTTATTTATTTATTTATTTATTTTTGAGAAGGAGCTCCAATGAAAAATGAAAAACAAAAACGATAACAAAATCATCAACAAAGAAACAAACATCGAGCCTAAAAAAAAAAAAGATGAAGGGCAGAAACTCAGGACCATTAAGAGTAAAGGGCAGGGATCCAACAACTGATGATATTCCATCTGTCATCTCTATTGAGATTAACGGGTCTTTTTTCAATTTCTAAGGCCTCTCTTAACTACAATGATGGAAATGGTTTTGGATCCCTGCCCTTTACTCTTAATGGTCTTGCGTTTCCGCCCTTCATCTGTTTTTTTTTTAGGCTTGATGTTTGTTTCTTTGTTGGCTATTTTGTTATAATTTTTCTTTTTCATTTTTCATCGAACCTCGTTCTCAAAATTTTATATATATATATATATATATATATATATATATATATATATAGAGAGAGAGAGAGAGAGAGAGAGAGAGAGAGAGAGAGAGAGATAATAAAAAAAAAATAGAATAAATAAATAATAACATAAAATATAAAATTATATGATGATGATGGTGGTGGTGGTTAACGTCCACTGAGTCCAATCTTTCGTCTATCGAATCTAAAGAAAAGGGTTATTTATTTTGATTTAAGATTTTATTCCTATGCTCAAAAAGCTTGGAGAGAAGCCTCCCAAGCTCACTATAATTTTGACATCTTAAAAGGCTAGCAAGGTCTGTATTGCAACAAAGATTATGAAATTGAGCTCTAATGTGGTTGTACATGGGGCACTCTAAGAGGAAGCGATTTTCATCCTCGATGTTCATATTCTCACAGAGATGGCAGATCCTTTCCATCCATGGTATTTTAGGAACTGTCCAACGACCTATTTCACTATGGAGCTCATGAGACTTCGTTCTAATCTTGGCTAAATTAATTTTCGTCTTTGAGCTAGTTAAAACAGATAGATACTTTTGATATTCTAGGGTGGGGTTTACGACCTCCTTATAATATCTTAATTTTGTCTTAGCTGCTAGATCTTTCTCACACCACATTTTTTCTTTGAACTTAGAAGTAACAACTTTTTTTAATGTTATTAATGCTATACATATTTATAAAAATTAATAAAAATTAATTAAATTAATTAAATTAAATAAGAATTCTATATATATTATCCCTGTAGATTTAATAAATAAACGATCGATTAGTTAATTAATTAATTAACTAGATAAAACTATCTATTATTAACCAAATTTAATTTTCAAAGTCAAACTAGTCGTTATTCTAACTGCTAGTTTAGCCATCTCTACATCTATTTATACTCAACGTCCTGATCTGATCTCTCACCTAGTCCTCATAATGAACACATTGATTAGTTCTAAACGAGTTGACAAATTTCATTTGCATGTGATTATTACTGAAAGAATTCTATAATACACAATGGCTCAGAGAAGCCAAAATTCTAGAAACAAATAATTATTATTGATTATTATTTAGTATTATAATTAATTATTATCAACTACTAATTTTATTATTAATTTTTATCATTATTATTTATTATTTATTACTATAAATTACTAATTATTACTATAATTAATTATTCTTATTATTCTTTTTAATAATTATTTACTTATTATTATTATTATTATCTTATAATTATTAATAATTATTGTAATTAATAATTAATAATATTTAATTATTAAATAATAAGTATTATTATTTATTATTATAATTAATTATTATTACTTATTATTATTTTATTATTTATTATTATAATTAATTATAATTATTATTATTATTTATTATAATTATGATAATTACTAATTAAGAATTAGTAATATTTTAATTATTAAATAATAGTAATTATTATTGATTATTATTTATATTTTAATCAATCATTATTTTTATATTTATTATTTATTATAATTAATTATTAATTATTAATTAATCTTATTTTTATTATTAATTGATTAAAATATTCATAATTAAGAATTATTAATAATAATTAATAATAATAACTATTATTTAGTAATGAAAATATTACTAATTATGAATTAATAATAATAATAATAATTATTATTATTAACCATTATAAAAAAATAATTAGTTATCCATTATTGTTATTAATTAATTGATTTGTTTCTATTATTATTATTATTTTTATTTTTATTATAGTGATGATGGTTGTTAATAATTATTATAATTGTTGATTAATAATTGAGTCTACGGTGAAATTCTGCACTGAAAATTTTGCGATGAAAATTTTACGGTGAATTTTCTCAATTAATACTTGGGTCTGCGGTGAAATTTTGCGGTGAAAATTTTGTGGTGAATTTTCTCGATTAATACTTGGGTCTGCAGTGATTTTTTCTCGATAAATTTTCAGACCTGGGCACTTGAGGTCTGCTGTCCGGTTTGCTGATATTTAGATGCACATATTCCTTATCTTTTTCTAATACATATCTACTCATATATTCTCAAGTATGAATAATTCACCACATCTACCAAAGATTACCAAAGGTGGACCTAGCACAATTACTCTACAGAGCCTTTATGAGCATATAGAGTATTTAGAGAAATGTAGAGAAGAAAGAGAAGTCAAGATACAAACCCAGTTAGAAGCCATGATGGAAAATAAATTCACATCTCTTGAAGACAAGATCCAAAAACAAATAGAAAATAAAATAGAACTATTGGAGAATAAAATGGAGGAAATGGATACTAAGTTGCAGGTCATAGAAAAACAAAACCAAGATACGAACCAAACATCCCAACAAGGAGATGTTGATAATATAGAGAGTCTTAAAATGAAGGACATGATTAAAGAACTAGAAGAAAAAGTTAACAACAGTCTCACCCTAAATAGTGGGGCAAGTAAAATAGATATCAAACCAATTAAAGATTAAATGAAAAAATTGATCGAGTTAGACCATGAGCATAACAAAAGGGCCTTGAACCTTATAATCTTCGGTTGAAAGAGGAGGTAGACGAGGATACTTTAGCCATAGCCCAGACAGAATTACATAATAGATTACAAATTGAAACCGTGTGTCTCACAGAAGCAACAAGGTTAGAGAAATTAACTGGGAATAAAGGAAGGCTGATCTGAATAAAGGTGAGCTCTACTGACTATAAGTATGAAATACTTAGTAAAACCTCAAGTCTAAAAGGAACGGGAATTTTTATAAATGAAGATCTCATTCCAAAAGATCAAGCAGAATTAAGAAAGGAGAAAAGGTAAAAGAAGCTAGGAAGGAAGGAAAATGGGAAATAATCAGAAATAGAAAATTTGTTATTCAAGATAGAAACCAAAAAGATAGTAATAAATAGAAATTCAACATGCTCTGGATTCTTTCTTAGAACTATCGGAGCTTTCCATGGAACAAAGGCCCCAAGCTAAGTTGGATCTCAAATAATGTTGATATTGTATTGCTTGTTGAAACTTGGGAGCACGAAGAATCTAAGGTCCCTAACATAGATGGATTTGCACTATGGTCTACCTGGAACAAGCGATCCTCCTGTAAAGGCATTGGGGGCATAGCTTGCTACATTAAGAAGAACATCTCCCCCCATGCTAGGATTTATAAAAAGGACCCTTACAAACAATATATTTGGATTGAGATTACTGACATCAATGATAAAATGACCTACATAGAAATCTGTTATTTTCCCCCCATTAATTCTAACTTCTATAAGAAAAAGAATCTAGATAAAAATATTCCTTACAATGTTTTAGAGAATGATATCTCTAGCCTAAGGAATGAAGGTAATATCCTTTTAACGGGTGACTTTAATGCTCGAACTTCAAGCAACCAAACTATTCTTCTAAGAAATCATTCCAACCCCAATCCTCTTTCGTTAGACGAAGACCTTACTCTGGCTAGCTGGTACAAAAGGAGCTTTGAAGACCTCGGGGATAATTTGTTTAGGTCGGAGCTAGTCAAGCTCTATAGTGCTTAGGATCTCATAATTTGCAACGGTCTAAAGAAGTGGCCCAATTCTAGCCAGATGACTTGTATCCATGGGCTTGGCAGCAACGTGGTAGACTATGTTATTTCCGATCTCCCTTTATACAACAAAATAATAAATTTTTACAACTTAGACGACCACGAGCCTGACTCTGATCATAGGCCTTTACTCATAACTCTCAATTTTTTCATGCATAGAGATCCCATATAAGATAATCCTTATAGTCAAAAGAACTTAATCTTTGATAGAAATAAAAATGATCTCTTTCTAAATGAATTAAAAACTAATTTTCTTACTTTATCTAGTATAGAGAACATAGATGACCTCTATCATAATTTTACTACAACCCTCTCATATTATATTAGAAAGTTCTTAATGAAAGTCTCAAGTAATAAAAGAAATAGCAAAACCAACCCATGGTATGACAAAGATTGTAAAAGTGCGAGGAGAGAAATTAAGGAAGGTGTTGATGAATCTCTCAAAATTGACAAGATAAAAATCTACAAAGCCCTAACTAAAAGGAAAAAAAGGCAATATATTCATAAAAGACAAGAGAATCTCTTACACCTCTCTAAGGTGGCTCCTAAGAAATTCTGGACGAAGATTCTAACTAGGAAAACTAAAGATAATAATAAAATTTCTTTACACGATTGGAATTCCTACCTTAAAAAGCTTTATGAATCTCCAAATGCCAGGGATTTTGAAACCATGCTCACAATGAAAGAATTTTTCTCATTAGAAGACATTGGTTTTGGGGTTAAACATTTGGAAAATGGGAAAGCTAAAGACATTGAAGGTTACCAGGTGGAAATCTTAAAAATTGGAGGTCTCGTCCTCATCCCCCACATCCACAAGCTTTTCAACCAAGTGGTCAAGCAAGGGTTCCCTAAACCTTGGACTCAGAGCCTCATTATCCCTATTTTTAAAAGTGGGGATACAAATAACCCCTCTAATTATCGGAAAATTATGATAAGCCTTCTCTTAGCCAAGTTATATGGTATTATTTTTGAAAATAAGTTGAGCATTTAGCTTGAAAGTGAAGGTAAGTAGGCTAAATGCCAAGCAGGTTTTAGAAGGCAGCACTCAATAACAGACCACCTCAATACGCTTAGGATCATTATGGAGGAATGTCGCAATGATAAATCCAATCTCTTATGTTTCTTTCTGGACTTTAGAAAGGCTTTCAATACGGTTCTTAGAAACAACCTATGGAATAGATTAAAATAGCTAAATTTTCCTTTCGAGCTAAGAGCGGCTGCTATAAGGTTCTACGAGAATTTAATTGCCAAGTTAAGGAGCAATGAGGGGTGGTCAAAATATATTATAATATCAGAGTTAAACAAGGTTTCCCCCTCTCCCCAACCCTATTTGGCATTTACATCAACAAGCTAGATGTTTCTTTAGAGGAAGCAGGATGTGTTGGCACAATCTTAGCTGGGATAGTCATCATCCTTCTTCTCTATGCTGATGATATTTTTCTTCTCGCAAGGTGTCCATCTGATCTTGATAAGAAACTTAGACTTCTTAAAGATTTCTGCTCTACCATGGGTATGTCTGTTAACACTGACAAAACTAAAGTTATGATTATCAAATCGAAGAAGGATATACTTACGCTAATTTTAAGTATGACAATAGTAACTTGGAGGAAGTGTCTTCTTACAAGTACTTAGGAATTGATATTAATCACAAGCTCAACTAGAACTATAACATTCAAAAAAGGATTAATGGGGGGTGGAAAGCTTATTTTGGTCTTGAAAATAATTGTAAAACGACAAACCTCATAATGTGGGATAGAAATAAGTTCCTCTTTGAAACTTTAGTCACTCATGTTATCTTATATGGATGTGAGTTTTGGGGTTTTTGTTGGGTATGTGTTATATTATTTCCATGATATCACCCCCCCTTTATGCTAGGCACAACGGGGGGGTCATAGGGGGGGCGGCAGCGCCCCGGCGAAAATTTTTTGGTCCTTAATTTCCAGTGGGTGGTTCGCGCCCATGGTTTTGTGCATGGTTTTGCACATGGTTTTGGGGTACGATGGTTTTTCATCCTCTGGTATTTTTGTAGATCCGGTCAAGGGAACTAAAGTTATGTTATAATCCAAGGTTAATGGATTAGGGTTTATGTATGCTTCAGCATGTATATATATGTTTTGTAACACTAAAAGTAATATAATGAAATATAAAACTGGCCATCCTGATTTGGGATCCAGGGGAAAATCCCTTTGTTTATATGTTTTATGTTTTATGCTCTCACTATTGTTTATTTTCTGTTATAAGATTCGTGTGTAGATAATTTCTGTTCAGGGTTAAAACCTACATTTGGTATTAGAGCATTTTCGGCTTCAAGGGGATGCCTTTGTTGCAGAGGAATTTTTTACTCAGGCCTAAGGTAGACCCTGTTCAGTGGGAGATCTGTGGGATCGATTCTTGTGGTGAAATAACATGGCGAGTGGCGGAAAGATAGAGATTGAGAAATTTAATGGTCAGAGTTTTGAGTTGTGGAACCTCAAGATGGAGGATCTACTGGTGGATAAAGATCAGTGGATCGCGGTAGATCCAGGTACTAAACCAACGAAAATGTCAAATGAATACTGGAAGAAACTGTATCGGAAGGCTAAGAGCATAATACAGTTGTGTGTCTCAGATTCAGTATCGTTGAATGTATCTGGGGAGGCTACGGCAAAGAATTTGTGGGAAAAACTTGGGACTATGTACCAATCTAAGTCTCTAGTGAATAAGTTGTTCCTGCAGAAAAATTTGTATAACTTGAGGATGAAGGATGGAGACTCAGTGACAGAGCATCTGAATGCCTTCAATACTGTGGTAATTTAGCTGTCATCTATTGAAATTAAAATATCAGATGAAGATAAGTGCATCAGTTTTCTGTGTTCTCTACCAGACGCGTGGGACTTTCTAGTTATTGCAATAGGTAGCATACAACTACCTTGAATTTTTATGACATTCTCTCAGCCTTGTTGTCGAAGGAAATGAGATGGAGAAATATGGAGGGCCAAAATGGAGACGCCTTACCTGTACGAGGAAGGTCCTAAAACAGAGGGAGATCTAAATATAGAGGGAGATCTAAATCTCCTAGAAAGTTTGTAAATGTATGTTGGAAATGCGAAAAGGAATGGCACTACAAAAGGGACTGCAGATCTAAAGCTTCTGAGAAAGGAAAGGGATCTGATGATTCTTCTTCTACAGAGGAAAAAACCACCTGGGATGAAGGTGGGGATGTGTATTTGGATTCTTCTTCAAATACACATGTAGATCATGAGTCATGGTTGATTGACTCAGGTGCATCCTTTCACTCCACTCCCCATAGGGAGTGGTTCTGCGAGTATGAGAAATATGATGGTGGTGATATCTTCCTAGGGGGTGATAGGAAGGCCAGAATCATCGGACGTGGAAAGGTCAAGCTGAAGCTGCAAGGTGGAAGGATTAGAACACTTCCTAGTGTTCTACACATTCCTACATTGGCTAGAAATATGATTTCTATAAGCAAGATGGATGATGCAGGTGTAAAAACAATGTTCGATAAAGATGCCTACAAGATGGTTCGGGGAGCACTGGTATTAATGTGGGGAGTACGGACTGGAACTCTGTACAAGCTACAAGGTAGCACTGTTATTGATGGGTGTAACAATTCTATGGTTCCTGAAAGTGGAGCGGAAAGCCTAGCTGTCTCTGGAGAAAAGACCATGCTATGGCATTAAAGGCTTGGACATATTGGAGAGAAGGGCCTTCGGATACTGCATAGAAATGATATGGTAGAATGTATCTCTAGATTTCGATTTCTGTGAACATTGTGTATATGGGAAGTAGAATCAGGTGAGTTTTCCTTCTGGTGCTAAGAGGGCGAACAAGATATTAGAACTTGTGCACAGTGATGTGTTTGGACCTGTGTCAGTTCCATCACTGGGAAAGTCTGTGTACTATGTTTCATTCATAGATGACTTATCAAGGAATACATGAATATATTTCTTGAGGAAGAAATCAGAAGTCTTTGACAGATTTAAAGAATTTAAGGCTCTGGTGGAAAACCAGACAGAGAAGAAGATAAAGGAACTGAGGACAGATAATGGTGGAGAGTTCTGCAAGAAGGAATTTAAAGATTCTGTAAGAAGTGTGGTATAGCATGGCAGAAGACTACTCCATACACACCTCAACAAAACGGAGTTGCAGAAAGAATGAAAAGAACACTGATGGAAAAGGCAAGAAGCATGCTCAGTGGTACTGGGTTAGGACATGAATTCTAGGCAGAGGCAGTGGAGACTACATGTTGTCTAGTTAACAGATCACCTTCATCAGTGTTGGAGGATAAGACTCCACATGAGGTATGGACTGGTAAGAAACCCTCTCTTTCACATCTAAGGGTATTTGGATGTGATGCATATGTACATGTTCCAAAGTAGAAAAGGACAAAGTTGGATAATAAATCTGAAAGGTGCATCTTTATTGGTTTTAAGGATGGTTTAAAAAGTTACAAGCTTTGGAACCCGAAAACAAGGAAGGTTGTGTACAGCCGAGATGTGGTGCTTAGATAGGTGAAAGATGTTGTTAAACATGAACTCATACCAAAGGAACCTGAGAAGATAGAGTTTGAGCTAAAGGAGTATGAATCAGACTCTACAGCAGAAGAAGATTCAGAAGAGTAAGAGCCACAAACTCCAGCTATGAGAAGATCAGTTCGGGAAAGAAGGAAACCAGAAAGGTATAGTCCATATGCTTTATGTTCATGGTTTGCCTTAACTATAACTGATGATGATTCTAGAACTGTCAGGGATGCAGTAGATTCATAGGATGAAAAACTCAGGAAGGAAGCCATGGTTGATGAAATGGCATCCTTGCACAAGAATGAGGCATGGGATCTGATGGAGTTGCCAGCTGGAAGGAAGCCCATCGAGAGAAAATGGGTGTTTAAGAAGAAGATGAATGTAGAAGGCAAGGTGGAGAAATACAAAGCTCGGTTGGTAGAAAAAGGTTATTCCCAGGTGTCGGGAATTGATTTTGGTGATATTTTTTCTCTTGTTGCCAAAGTTACTTCTATTAGATTACTTTTATCTGTTGCTACTGCATTTGATTTTGAGATAGAACAGATGGATGTGAAGACAACATTTCTTCATGGGGATCTAGAAGAGGAGATCTACATGAAGCAACCTGAAGGTTTTATGGTGAAGGGTAAGAAAGAACTGGTATGCAGGTTGAAGAAGTCTCTGTATGGGTTAAAACGGTCACCAAGGATGTGGTATCAGAAATTTGATACCTATATACGGGGACTTGGCTTCACCAGAAGCAAGGAGGATCACTGTGTTTATTTTAAATTAATTGGTGACCATGTTATTTATTTGGTCTTCTATGTGGATGATATGTTGTTGATTGGAAATGACAAAGAAATTATCCAAGATTTGAAGACCCAACTGTTCTCCAAATTCGACATGAAGGATCTGGGTGCTGCAAACTATATTTTGGGCATGGAAATTAAGAGAGATCGGGCAAAGAGGAAGCTCTGGTTAAACCAGAGGAAGTATGTCGAGACTATATTGAAGAGGTTCAATATGCAGGATAGTAAACCGGTGAATGTTCCTATTCCTGTAGGTGTAAAGTTGTCTGCTGAATAGTGTCCCAAGACACAAGAAGAAGAGGAGGATATGTCCCTGTTCCATACGCAAGTGCGATGGGTAACTGATGTGTCTGATAGGTACGCTGTTACTAGGCCGGACATTACCGCAAATTAGAGCATTGAGCATGTTTATGTAAAACACATGGAAGGAACGTTGGACAGAGTGAAAGCGGGTTTTCGAATATTTATGTGGCACTAATAGCTTATGTGGCACTAATAGTTATGGCTTGTGCTACTAGGGAATACCCGAGTTGGAAAAGAATGTTGTAGAATTAAGTGGTTTTTTGTTGATATGGCCAGGTTGGAGGTCTGGACCAAAGAAGATCTACAGAGTGGGTATGTTCCAGCCTGTTGGAGGCACGGTCGATGGGTTGGATGAGTAAAAGACAGTATGTAGTGGCTCTTTCAACTACAGAGGCAGAATACATAGCAGCCACTCATGCAAGCAAGGAAGCAGTTTGGTTGCAGAGATTGTGTTCAAGTATGGGGTTGGTACAACAAGCTATAAGGATAGACTGTGATAGCCAAAGTACAATTTTCTTGGCTAAGAACCCTGCTTACCATTCAAAGACAAAGCACATTGGTGTTCAATATCACTTTGTTAGAGATATGGTTGAGGCTAAAAGGGTGTTGTTGGTAAAGGTGGACACTTTGAAGAATGTTGCAGATGCATTGACGAAGTCTGTGAGCACTCAAAAGTTCTCTTGGTGTAGAGAAACAATGGGTGTTGAAGAATTAGGCCAATAACTAAGCTCTCCTGTGGCCCCCTACGGAAAGAAAACAACAAGTGGGAGAATGTTGGGTATGTGTATGAAAATGTTTTGGTCCTTAATTTCTGGTGGGCAGTCCGTGCCCATGGTTTTGTGCATGGTTTTGCACATGGTTTTGGGGTACTATGGTTTTTCAGCCCCTGGTATTTTTGTAGATCTGGTCAAGGGAACTACGGATATGTTCTAATCCAAGGTTAATGGATTAGGGTTTATGTATGCTTTGGCATGTATATATGTGTTGTAACACTAAAAGGAATATAATGAAATATCACGCTGATCGTCCAGATTTGGGATCCGAGGAAAAATCTCTGTGTTTATATGTTTTATGTTTTATGCTCTCACTATTGTTTATTTTATATTATAAGATTCGTGTGTAGATTTTTCTTGTTCAGGGTTAAAACCTACAGTTGCAACATCTCTAGAGAATACTGGAGAAAGATTGAGCAAATCCATAAGCATTTTATAATGTATAACCTTAAAATTAAAGAAATACACCCTATCCTATTCTCCTTATAGAATTGGGTCTTTCCCCTATCGAGAGCCTAGATATGACTAGGCTTCTGTTGTACAAGCACAAGATCAATAGCATAGGAGACCATAGACTTCCTAAGGTAGCCTTATATTCTAGCCAAAACCACGTAAAGCTTAAATGAGGTTGGTATAAAGACATCAGGGCCTGGTTAAACCATTGGGAGATCGACGATAATGTTGCATTGCAAAACATTAATAACATTAAAAAAATTGTTACTTCTAAGTTCAAAGAAAAAATGTGGTGTGAGAAAGATCTAGCAGCTAAAAGAAAATTAAAATATTATAAGGAAGTCATCAACCCCACCCTAGAAGATCAAAGGTATCTCTCTGTTTTAACTAGCTCAAAGAAGAAAATTAATATAGTCAAGATTAGAACGAACTCTCATGAGCTCCATAGTGAAACAGGTCGTTGGACAATTCCTAAAACACCATGGATGGAAAGGATCTGCCATCTCTGTGAGAATATCAACATCGAAGATGAAATCACTTCCTTTTAGAGTGCCCCGCATACAACCAAATTATAGCTCAATTTCATAATCTTTGTTGCAATACTGACCTTCCTAGCCTTTTAAGATGTCGAAATTATAGTGAGCTCGGGAGGCTTCTCTCCAAGCTTTTTGAGCATAGGAATAAAATCTTAAATCAAACTAAATAACTCTTTTATTTGATAGACCAAAGATTGGTCTCAATGGACGTTGACTATCATCATCATCATTATCAATTATTAATATTTTAATTATTACTTCTTTATATTTATATTATTATTTATTTATTAATTGGTTAGCTATTATTATTATTATTATTGTACTTTAATAATAATAATATTGTTATTATTATTATTGAAATACAATAATATTATTTTTTAACATATAATAAATTATAATAATAACATTATTATTATATATTTAACAATATCAATATTTAGCAAAATCTCGGTCCTTGTGTCATTCCATTCTAGTCCAGTCATTTGGGAAGCCCTTGAGATTGAAAAACATACAAAAAATTTTAACCATGATGATGGTTACCATCTAAGTCAATCATGGAAACCCACCATCCATTTTCTTTCTTCGAAGTGTTTATCCTCTAAATCAGAGTCTGGCAAATCCGTAGCAATTCCTTAATTTAATCTATCCATCATTAAGTTCTGGATTCATTTACCTTTTCAAGTTTTAAGTTTTATTCTCCTTCTATAACTTTATTCTTAATTTCTCCATCATAATTTCGCCCAAAATTCCTATTTACATGCTATGTCCTATCTCTATTAATCTCAGAGAAAATAATTTATTAATTTATTACTCTTCGGTGGTTTTAAACTAACTAAAATCTATTTCATTTCAATAATTTTTTTGCTAGCCAACGGATAGTTTCATTTAAATAATTAAATCTTATTTGATTTGCCTTATTTATTTGGTTCAATTGATTTAATTTATTTCAATTTAATCGTTTTAATTATATAACATTAATTTTAATAATTTTATGAACTTAATATTTCCAAAGATTTCACATTTATTTTAATCCAATAGTATCAATTTTATTAATTTAATAATTTCAATATTCTCACATCTTAATTCATTAGTTTCAATTTTAACTTAATAATTACAATTACTCTGTGTTTCAATTTCACATTTCTCATTATTCTCCAATTCAATTTCAAATTTATTTATATAATTTCTTGCCACTAACGGCTAGTTTCATTTAAACACTCAAATTATTAAATATGGTTTATTTATTTAGCTAAATTATTTTAATTTAACAATCTTTATAAAAAAATTGATTATTTAATAATTTTAATTTTTAATTTAATAATAATTTAAATTTTTTTATTAATTTAATAATTTCAATTATTTTTATTAATTCAATTAATTTATTTTTATATTCTCATTTAACTAATTTCTTTCACTTTGACTAATTAAACTATTCAGTTTCCCCAATCGGCTAATCTCTTTATCTTGTGTTTACTCTTCCCCTAGCTAAGGGCTAGTTCTTTCCTCCAGCCTATATAATATGTTTTAGCACTCTTCCTATCACATATCAAGCTTTTTCTCCTGAATATGGTTGAAGTGTTCACCTGAAACATCGAGCCCCTCGATAAGAATATTCACAGAATTCCAGAAGATCTCAACATCACTTTCTTGAAGAGGTGTCGAGATGCTACAATTCTTCCCATTTTCACTTGGTTTCCTCCTTGAGCTCATAGACCTAATCTAGATCATATCCTAAACTGCGCTAGCTCTTCCATTCTCAGAGCTGAAATTCATCACATCATGTCAGTTATTTCATTTCTTTCTTCTAAATTATATAAGTTGCATTTAAAGCTTTCACCCATCATTAAATATGATATCTGGGTAATTATTGACCATAAATTTTCCATCTCTGCCTCTAATACATTAGAATCTGCGAACCAAAAGCATATCTGAAAATTCCAATCTTTGTTTGTAAAGAATGTTGGTTGGCCATCATCTTCTATCAGATCATCTATCCAAAATATTTTTTTATCGATTTCAAGATTCGCTTAATAACTCTCCTTCTTTTCAACCTTCTGGTTCCTCTCATTCTTCTTCTATTCGCCCTCGATCCCTCCCTCTGTATCCTTATTCTCCCTGCCCTGCGTTATCCTTCCCCCTCACTTTCGGTAACCCATCTCCCTCACCCTCCTCTTTCTCTGCCTCGCCTGCCTATTTTGCACATCCTCCCATATTTTCCTCATCTCACTGCGATCCTCCCTTCCCTGTGCCCATCCCTTCTACGCTGCATCCTATCCCTGCTCGTCTCATCTCCCATCCTCCAGGTTTTAACTAGCACCCTCCCCCAGTTCTACCGAACCAGCTGTGGATACCCCCCTCGCTCCCCTCGTTCCCTTCATTTTGGTTGGAATCCCCTCCATGGCCCCGCATGCCTTCCTCCTTGCATCCCTTCCACCCACTCCTCCCAACAATTTTCCTCCTCTTTCGCCTCTTATGGCACATTCGACCCTGCTACGCCTTCCCTTCCTTTAACCCCCAACCACTCAATTATCTCTAGTCCCACCCCCAAACCTGCACTCAAGCTATTTGGCATCTCCCTAGATGCTAATCCCTCGTGCATTTCTCTCAGCCCTCTGAAAACCTCCACATCCCTTCCAGCTTTTTCTATCCTCATTGTCCCTTCCTGCCTGACATCGTGGTCGTCCCCTACCTCGTCCCCCTATCCTGCATCTCAAGCGGAACCCCTTAACCCTCATCTGCGTGATAATTTTACTGATGCCAAATCTCATTCGAATCCTTCATCCAAACTTCCCCATTCACCCAATATTAAATTAGATAGTATTATTTATGATCATCCTGTAATTTTTGAATCTGATTCAAACTTAGACCCATCTAATTTCGAATCTTCATTAAACTCATCTAATTTTAGTAATAATAATAAAAATTCCAGCAATATTAAATCTCTATTTTACCTTCATCTTAAACCTCAGTCTCAATCTAATATTAATTATGATAGCATGATCTCCTCTAATCTCGAAAAATTTCCTAATTATGTTCTCGACCCTCGAGAGCCTTCCTCCTCCCCCTTTAATTCTTCGCTCCCCCCCTCCCACCCCCTCCTTCCTTCCTTAATGCTAAAGTGGTCAACCTCTCATCTGTTGAGCTTGATGGCCATTCCCTTAGTATTCTTGAAAAAGGCTTTAACTTTGCGTCCATCCGTCACTCCATTCCCTATGAGGGCATTATTTGCTCCATTGAATCCCTTTCCCGCTGCCCTCCCATTCTTCTTAAGAGCTACACCAAGAATTTGGTCGCATTCTTCACAACGCCAAGCTCCCTAGACCTAACCTTACTAAAGAAGAATTCCTTACCCCTTGTTAGCTCAACTCCATCCCCAATATTCTCGTCCTCAAAGCCGAAAAAGGAAATGCCTCTGTTATTATGAATTTTTCTGATTAACATCAAAAGATGATTGATCTCCTTTCATCTTCTTCTTACCTTCCCCTATCTAAAAACCCCCTCCATTATATTACTAACTAGGTCACTAAAGCCCTCAGAGCCTCTTCCCTTGACCCTGCCATCTAGAAACTCCTCAACCCCCTCAATCCCATTACCCCAAGGATCTATGGTCAACCAAAAATTCACAAGCCTGATATTCCCCTTAGACCTATGGTCGGCACTATTGGTGGTCCTACCCATGCCCTATCCAAATTCCTTGCAAAGAAACTCCATCCTCATTCTGGCCTTTCCCCCTCCTATATCAAAGACTCTGCAGATTTTGTTCAAGTAATCAAGTCCCTTAAGCTTGACAAGAACGACATTATGGTTATCTTTGATGTCGTTTCATTATTCACCAAAATCCCTATCCCTGAAGCTATTAACCTTATCTCTAATTTAGTAGATTCTGTAACCCTTAATTTAATTAAGCTCTGTCTGTCCTCCACCTTTTTCACCTTCGATGGGGTTTTCTACAAACAAACTAAGGGCATGGCCATGGGATCCTCCCTTTCCCTAGTTGTTGCTAACATTTTTGTGGAGCACTTTGAAACAAAGGCCATTGAAACCTTCCACCTCAAACCAAAATTTTGGAAGTGTTTCATTGATGATACCTTTGTCATTTGGTCGCATGGTATCCCCTCCCTCCGCAAATTCCTATCCCATCTCAATAGAATTTCACCCCACATCCAGTTCACTATGGAACTAGAGGAGAACCAGTCCCTGCCCTTTCTTAATATTCTTCTAACCCGCCTCTCTAACGGTTCTCTCACCCACCAAGTCTATCAAAAGAAGCCTCATACAGACATGTACCTTCATGCTAATTCCCACCACCATCCGTCTCATAAATCTTTCGTTCTCAAAACTCTTTTTTCCCGCACCATTCGAATCTCTTCTTCCCAATCATTTCCTTCTGAAAAATCCCATCTCTCCGCAGCCCTTAAATATAATGGTTACTCCTCTTCCCAAATCTATAAAGCCTTATCCGAATCTCTTCTTCCCAATCATTTCCTTCTGAAAAATCCCATCTCTCCGCAGCCCTTAAATATAATGGTTACTCCTCTTCCCAAATCTATAAAGCCTTATCCTCCTACCTCCATCCTCGACCCAAAAACATTTCCAATTCCCTTCACCCCTAGCCAAAGTAACCCTTCCTTACATTCAAGTGGTTACTGACCACTTATCCCGGATCCTTGCCAAGAAGAACATAAAAACCTTCTTTAAACCTCAAAGAACCCTTAGCCAACTCTTCAAATCAACCAAGGACCGAAATGACCCCATGTTGAGTTTCGAAATCTACGAGATTCCCTGCTCAAGTGGGAAGTCTTACACGGGACAAACCAGAACGTCCTTCAAAACTCGGCTGAAAGAACACATGGGTGACAACATCCATAATCGTGTTTCTAAATCTACCATCGCTAAGCAATCCCATTCCACCAAACACCTCATATGCTTTGACAAATCCAAAATCTTGGCTCCTTTCCCATTCCATTCTGGTCGGGTCATTCGAGAAGCCCTTGAGATTGAAAAACATCCTAAAAATTTTAATTGTGATGATAGTTACCATCTAAGTCAGACGTGGAAACCCACCATCCGTTTTCTTTCTTCGAAATGTTTATCCTCTAAATCAGATTCCGGCAAATGCTTAACAATTCCTTAATTTAATCTATCCATCATTAAGTTCTAGATTTATTTACCTTTTTAAGTTTTAACTTTTTTCTTCTTCTATAACTTTATTCTTAATTTCTCCATCATAATCTCTCCCTAACCTCCTATTTACATGCTCTATCCTATCTCTATTAATCTTGGAGAAAATAATTTATTAATTTATTACTCTTCTTTGGTTTTAAACTAACTAAAATCTATTTCATTTCAAAAACTTTTTGCTAGCCAACTGCTAGTTTCATTTAAATAATTAAATTTTATTTGATTCTCCTTATTTATTTGATTTAATTCATTTAATTTATTTCAATTTAATAATTTCAATTATATAACGTTAATTTTAATAATTTTATTAACTTAATATTTCCGATAATCCAATAGTATCAATTTTATTAATTTAATAATTTCAATATTCTCACATCTTAATTCATTAGTTTCAATTTTAACTTAATAATTTCAATTACTCTCATTTCAATTTCACATTTATTTATATAATTTCTTTCCAATTACGGCTAGTTTCATTTAAAAGCTTAAATTATTAAATATATTTGATTTATTTAGTTAAATTATTTTAATTTAACAATCTTAATTTAAAAAAATTGATTTATTTAATAATAAAATTAAAATTGCTAGGATCCTTAAGAAGCATAAGATTTCTTCTACTTTCAAACCCCTGAATACCATTTGCAATTCCCTCAGATTGGTTAGATATCCTGTGGATCTCAAGGATGGAGAAGGTGTTTACATCATCCCATGCTCCTGTGGGACTCCTCACATTGGTGAAACCGTTCGATCCATTAATAAAAGGATTTGTGAGCATGCTGTTGACCTTAGGCATGGTAGATCTCATTCCTCGGCCCTAGCTGAACATGTTAAAAGGATGAACCATCACATATGCATTGAAGAAGCTAAGGTTATTGCTCGAATTGACCATTTTCATCACCGTAAATTAAGGGAGGCTTTAGAAATTGAAAAAACACCTGTCAATCTCAATAGAGACAATGTCTGGAACATTAACAGGTGTTGGATCCCTACCCTATACTCCTAGTCTTATCCCTCCCCATTTTTTTTTCAAAAATAAATAAATTAATAAATCATTTAATGAATAAATAAATAAAACAAATAAATAAAATAAATAAATATATAAAAATAAAAATAAAAATAAATAATAATAATGCAAATAATAAATAAATAAAATTGGTCTTTTGAGTCAAACTAGCCGTTATTCTAATGGTTGATTTGACTTTATCCTCAGTAGTACATTTTTATAATAATATCAAATAAAAATATTTTTTTATCATAAACAAATTTTCTTCCTAGTCAAACTAGTTGTTGTTCCAATAGTTGATACTGGTTGGTTCGAAATGCATCGACAATTCTATGTCCAATGTGATTACACCAAAAGACTTTGGAAAAATAATTTAATAATTTCAATTTTTAATTTAATAATTTTGATTAAATTTTTTTGATTAACTTAATAATTTCAATTATTTTTATTAATTCAATTAATTTAATTTTATATTCTCACATAACTAAAATCTTTCACTTCGATTAATTAAACTATTTAGTTTCTCCAATCGGCTAATCTCTTTATCTTGCTTTTACTCTTCCCCTAGCTAATGGCTAGTTCTTTCCTCCAGCCTATATAATATGGTCTAGTACTTTTCCTATCACAAATCAAGTTTTTGCTCCTGAAGATGGTTGAAGTGTTCATGGTTGAAGTGTTCTGCGAGCCCCTCGATATTCTAGAAGATCTCAACATCAATATCAATATTAATATTAAATATATTTATGAGAATTCTTCAACCAAATTAACTAATATGATTGTGTATGTGATTAATATATACTTATAAATATTTATCAACCACATTTATTAAGATGATTATTAAAATGATTATGCTAATTACACCGAAGGTGTTATATTGTGGGGTTTTAGTTTGCGACACTATTCAGATTCATCGTTCCTGACAGAATCTAAATAGTGTCCCGCATCGAAATCCACGTCCTGCTCACTGATACACTGACTCTGCTCCTCCAACTCGTTTACGCTGGCGATGAGATTTACAACCTCTTCGGTCCCAGTCTCTTCCACCATTACAGAGTACAAGAACACACTCCTTGCTGGCACCTTGAATTACATGGATCCAGATTACATACAGACTGGGACATTGCGACCCGCTTCTGATTTATATGCCCTCGGAATCATTCTCCTGCAATTGCTCACGGCCAAACGCCCATTAGCTGCCATGGAAAATGTTCAAACAGCCATTTGGCAGGGCTCATTCAAAGATATTCTCGACAAAACTGTAGGGGAGTGGCCTCTTGAGGAAACTATAGAGTTCGCTAAGCTAGCTCTCAAATGCATGGAATTGCGGCGCAGAGACAGACCAGACATGGAGACAGTTTTTCTTCCAGAATTAGAGAGGTTCAGAGATCTCACCGATGCACATGCTAAGCACTGCACATCCTAGCTGCTTACATTGTCCATTTCTCAGGTGGATTTTACCTTCTGCAAAATTGCACTTCAGAAATTGGTCCAGGTGTAGAAATTCTTTGAGTGGGTTCTTCCTTTTACAAATTTCTAACACCCTCGCAAAACTAAAGAGGGAATGTAACTATTCAAAATTTCAAATTTCATTGTTTCACCGGTATATTAGGATTCTCTCTATGTATCTTGCATACAAATCCACTCTGCTACCATTATCATACAAACAAAGAGGGCAAGCCTTGCTACCTCGGGTAATTCGATACAAATCCACTTTGTGTTATTGGACTATTGGAGCTTTGGCAGAGGATTCGCAAACTCTTAGCAGATATAGTGGATTCTACAAAGGTGTGCAAAGTGTAGGAGCAGTCGTGACCGTAGATGATGTGATCACTGCGCGCTTAACAGTTTTGGCCTTGGTGCAAGCCCTCAAAAAATTCAGCATTCCGTCAATTTTTGACTTGATCACATCATTCTGTGCAGCTGCAATTTCATTTTCTAAATTTAAATACCTCGGCCATAAATAACTGTTTAAATACCTAGGCCATAAATAGTTCTTTTGCAGTTATTGCTCTAGGTTTTTTATATATGTTCATTATTAGATAATAAATTTGCTTAAATCCAACAATAAAAAAAATACAGCTGGTGCATTTGCTGCCCAATTTTTCTCGACGAAATTGGTTATCTCGGGATCCTTAGGGGCAAGTCGATGGGAGTGGCGACATGGAAAACCCCGCCAAAACCATTGATGGCAGCGTCGAAACTGCCTTCTTCGATTAGATCAGCTCTGAAGAGTTTGAGCTTCTCCCCACCTTCTGAAGTGTCGAGGAGATGCTTCACCTTTGCCTTGTTCTCTAAGTTAAAGATTTTGGGGTCAGAAATATAAATATTTTCTCCAGTTTTTCCTAATTTTAAATAAAGATGGGGGAATAAATATAAACACTGACATCAGTATAGCCTTTGTCCAGTAAGCGCTTGATCAAGCAGGAGGCTAGGAAACCTGTTGCTCCTGTCACAGAGACAATTGTTGCAGGGCAGTTTTTACCGTTGATGGTTGCAGCGGCCATGCTAAGGTGATTCTTGCTTCAAAGAATTGAATTAGAGAGGATGAGAAATAGAGGTAATGTGTGTGTTTATAAATGCGAGAAGATTAAGTTCGTGGACCTAAAATCTTGGTTTAAACATCGAGCTTGTTTGTGCCTGCAGGTTTTCGTTGATTTAAGATCAATGGAGATCGAACCCTTTGATATGTACAAGAGTTAGCATAAAATGCACTCCTTCGGTGTACCTTTGAACCCTTAGGGGCAAATGCTGGTTATATATTTGCAATAAATTATAAAAGTTATAAAAAAACCCTTTTTCAATAATTCCTTAGGCACCATTAAGACCTTAACCAAGCTTGCTATCGGTGCGTCGGCATTTATGTTTAGGATTTCGTAGATCCGAGGGTCTTCATCCTTTTGTAATTGTCGCCTTGCCTTCAACGTTTAGTCTACCAAGTCCCGTACGTCGGTCTGTTTGAATTTAATTTCCAACTGCCCAGAGAAGTCTGCAGGATAGGGAGTTAATGAGAAAAGATTGAACGGCGGCGAAGTTAAGCTTGATGGGAATTTTGACAACAGCGAGTTGAATGCAGGAGCATTGAAAGAGCTGCATCTTATCTGTAGCAACAACCAGCATTAAAATCTTCACCAAACAAATTTAACACCAGAAGAAATTTACCGCCAGATTGAAAGGGCCACATGGAGAAAATATATTGGATCGCGCAGTTTTGTTGGGCTGGATAAATTGCCAAAATCCGGACCCGAAATTTTTAAAGGGTGAATTCTATTGAGAATTTGCATCACACTTTGGGCTTACGTCATCATTCAATTTTGGAACGCGAAATATTTTGTAATAGAGCTTGTCTTATGGTTGAAGTCCGTAAATTTTTTCATAAAGGTTTTAAACCTTCGGTAAAAGTTTTTTTCTTACTAAAGTTAATATATATTATAAATATTTTTAATATTTATAATATATATAAGTAATGTTTTATTTTTAATGTTATGTTCTGGAAAGTTCAAAAGGCCCGAAAGCCAAAACAAACAAAAGGGCCGTGAATGTAATTTTTATTCACTGTGTAATTTTTTTATTAAGAGTTTATTTACACATTAGTGTATAAAAGGTGAAAAGGAAGATTGTAAAAATAGAGAGAGAAGTTTTTACACACAACAGAGCGTGAAAACGAGTGAATGCACAGCAGTGCGGAAGTTGAAGAAAAGCCAGCAGAGGCAGAAGTGCAGAGCACAGTGTGATTTCCTTTTGAAAGACAGAGAAGAGTGATTTGGACACTGCGTGTGAAGCAGTTCCATCTTTTGTAATCTCCCAGCAGTGGAAAGTTTTCAGACTGTAATAGATTTTTATTTTTAATGAAATAGAAGAATTTTTTGAAACCTCTGTCTACCAGCAAGCAAATTTTTGTTTGTATTTCTCTGTGTTAAAGGAGGGGAATTTCTATTCTCTTGTGTGTTTGGAATATTCAGAAATTCCAACATGGTATCAGAGCTAGTCCAGGCTCTTTGAAGATCAAAGAAGTTGAAGGAAAGGAGTTCTTTGTTGCAGCAATTTCTCCAGCAGTGTGAAAGCCCAACATAAGTCAAAAGGTCAGGTATTTCTCAAAGATAACAGAGCTGTTGTTTTGTTTTTAAAAAGAGTTTGTTCTTTCAGAGAAGGAAAGACAATTTGTTTAAAGTCAGAGTTCAGTTTTAAAGCAATGGCTAGACCAAGTACAGGAATGAGTCTTGGAAATATGCAACTTCCACAATTTAATGGAAAGAACTATGATTATTGGGCCATTACCATGAGAGCCCTGTTTGTTTCACAAGACCTATGGGAACTAGTAGAAGATGGTTTCACAGAACCAGCTGATGAGCAGGCTTTTAATGCCTTAACTCAAGCAGAGAAAGATGTGTTGAAGAATAATAGGAAGAAATATGCTAAAGCTCTCTTCTTATTGTATCAGGCTGTAAATGAGAGTGTGTTTCCAAGGATAGCAGCAGCTAAGAAATCCAAGGAGGCATGAGAAACTCTGAAAGTAGCCTATCAGGGTATGGAAAAAGTGAAGACAGCAAAACTTTAGTTGCTAAGAAGGGATTTTGAAACTCTTTGCATGAAAGAGTCAGATAATGTGGACACATTTTTTACACATATGATTGGGATTGTAAACCAGATAAGATCCCATGGAGAAAATCTTGAAGAAAGAAGGATTATGGAGAAAAGTTTGAGATGCTTACCCTCAAAGTTTGATGTTATTGTAACCACCATAGAAGATACCAAAGATCTCTCACAGTTCACAGTGGATGAACTTCATGCCTCGTTGATGACTCATGAACAGAGATTGAGCAGAGATGAACACTCATCTCTTGAGCACGCCTTCAAGACCCAGATGCCTTCAGGAAGAGGAAGAGGTCAAGGTAAAGGAAGAGGAAGAGGCAGAAGCCAGAACATAGGTGGAAGGAACAGCTCTTCACATTCACATGGAAGGAGCAACAATGAAAATCAGAGCCACGGCTAATGCAACAGCCAGCAAGGTGGACATCAACACCAACATGCTCATGGACAGAGGTATGACAAATCCAATGTCCAATGTCATTATTGCAAGAAATATGGGCACTATGCCAATGAATGCAGAAACAAGCAAAATGACATGAAGAATAAACAAAATGCTAATGTAGCAAAAGAAGAAAAGAACCCAAGTAATGTGCTGCTAGCCTGTAATGTAGCACAAGACAAGAAAGATGATGTTTGGTTCTTAGATTTTGGATGTAGCAATCATATGACTGGAAACAGAGCAATGTTTTCCAATCTAGATGAAGAAATAAAATCTGAAGTGACCACAGGGACTGATACTAGGATCTCTGTCAAAGGAAAAGGCAGAGTTAGTATTCGAGCAAGGAATGGGGAGCAAAAATTTGTCCCTGATGTGTATTATGTTCCAGGTCTGAAATGTAATCTTTTGAGCGTTGGGTAGCTCATAAACAAAGGTTACAATGTAGTTTTCAAAGATGATGTGTGCACAATAAAAGATATACCTCCAAGCAAGAAAATTATTGCTGAAATTCAAATGACCAGCAATAGGATGTTTCCACTCAAGCTCAACATTGACTTGAAGGGAAAAGGGAAAAGCATAGCAGCTGTAACACAAGAAGCCTTTCAGAAGGAAGCAAAGGATGAAAATTGGTTATGGCACCTGAGATTTGGACATCTCAATTTCGGAGGATTAAATTTGTTGCACAGAAAAGGAATGGTAAGAGGTTTTCCATTGATTGAGAAGCCTGACAGCCTATGTGAAGGCTGCATCTTGGGAAAGCAACACAGAGAAAATTTTCCATCAGGGAAAAGCATAAGGGCGAAAGCACCCTTAGAAATCATCCACTCAGATTTATGTGGGCCGATGCAGACAGCATCAGTTTCAGGCAGCAACTACATGCTGACCTTCATAGATGATTTCACAAGAAAAGTGTGGGTTTATTTTCTGAAATACAAGAGTGAAGTCTTTCAGAAATTTTTCCACTTTAAAGCTCTTGTAGAGAAACAAAGTGGGCAGTATATAAAAGTCCTCAGAACCGACAGAGGAGGAGAATACATATCAAAGGAGTTTCTGCGTTTTTGCAGAGAGAATGGCATACACAAGCAGTTTACCACAAGGTACACACCGCAACATAATGGAGTTGCTGAAAGGAAAAATCGAACCATAATGGAAATGGTGAGAAGTGTGTTGAAGGCGAAACACTTGCCGAATGAGTATTGGGCAGAAGCAGCAAACTGTGCTACGTATATTTTAAATAGATGCCCTACAAAAGCTGTGATGAACAAAGTTCCAGAAGAAGCGTGGAGTGGCAGAAAACAAGGAGTCACCCACATGAGAGTTTTTGGATGTGTGGCATATGCACATATTCCTGACAAGTTGAGGAAGAAGTTGGATAGTAAGGGGGAGAAATGCATTTTCCTTAGATATTGTGAAGATTCCAAAGGATACAGATTGTATAACCCATCCACAAAGAAGTTTGTGATAAGCAAAGATGTGCAATTCATTGAAGAGGAAGCATGGGATGGAAGCATTGAGAAAACAGTCAATGTTAAAAGTTGTTTATCTCAAGATGAATATGAAGAAGATGTGGTTGAGATTAATAACCCATCCACTGCACAAACTCCACCACCACAAGGCTAGCAAGGGACGCCTCAAGCGGCAACAAGAACACCCTTGAGAAGAAGTGGAAGTGCATCTCCTAGCACACCACATGGAGCAGAATTGAGTGCTTCATCAAGCACGGGTACACCAAGTGAAAGAGGAAAAAAGTTCAGAAGTCTTAGAGAAATCTATGAGCAAGGAGCAGCAGATGAAGGTATGAATTCCCTATTTGCTTTGTATTGTCAAGTTGATGATCCTATTCATTTTGAAGATGCTATTAAAGATAGAAAATGGATAGAAGCTATGGATGATGAAATTAAAGCCATAGAGAAGAACAAAACATGGGAGTTGGTTGATCTCCCAGAAGGAAAGGAATTCATTGGAGTTAAATGGGTCTATAAGACCAAGAGTAATGCTGAAGGAAAAATAGAGAGACACAAGGCCAGACTTGTTGTCAAGGGATATAAGCAGAAGCATGGAATAGATTATGAAGAAACTTTTGCACCAGTGGCAAGAATGGAGACAGTAAGAATAGTGTTGTCCATAGCAGCACAAAAAAAATGGAAAGTATACCAGATGGATGTAAAATTTGCATTTTTAAATGGAGTTTTAATGGAAGAGGTATATGTGGAACAACCTCTCGGATATGAAAAGAAAGGCCAAGAGCATAAGGTCTGTAAATTGAAGAAAGCTCTTTATGGGCTGAAGCAAGCGCCAAGAGCGTGGTACAGTAGGATAAACTCCTATCTACTGGAAAATGAATTTGAAAAGTGTGAGGGAGAACCCACCCTCTACATCAAAGAAAAGGATGGTAGAATGCTGATTGTTGTTTTATATGTTGATGATGTAATATTCACTGGCAATGATGATTATCTTAGTGAAAATTTTAAAACAGTCATGAAAGAAGAATTTGAAATGACTGACATGGGTTTGTTGAGATACTTCTTAGGAATAGAAGTAGAGCAAAGTGAAAAAGAGATTTTTATATCTCAAGAAAAATATGTGAATCAAGTTTTAGAAAGATTTAATATGCAGGAGTGCAAAGCTGCAATTACTCCCACAGTAATGGGATTGAAACTCAGCAAAGATGATAGCAGCAAGGATTTTGATCCAAGTTTATATAAAAGCATAGTTGGCAGCCTCATGTATTTGACTGCAACTAGGCCGGATATTATGCATGCTGTTAGTTTAATTTCCAGATTTATGGAGAAGCCAAAAGAAGCACATTGGCAGGCAGCAAAAAGAATTCTGAGGTATGTTAAAGGAACTAAAAGATTTGGTATTTTATATACAGCTTCAAAAAATTCAAAATTAGTTGGATACACTGACAGTGACTGGGCTGGAAGTGTAGATGATCAGAAGAGCATTTCCGGTTATGTTTTTCATATGGGTTCAGGAGCCATTTCATGGGCCTCTAAGAAACAACCAATTGTAGCATTGTCTACAGCAGAGGCAGAGTATGTGGCAGCTACAACAGCAATGTGTCAAGCGATTTGGATGAGGAGAATGTTGAGAAGTTTGTGCCAAGAACAGATAAAAGGCACAGTGATTTATTGCGACAATAGCTCAGCTATTGCATTGTCAAAGAATTCTGTGTTTCATAAAAGAACAAAACACATTGATGCCAAGTTTCACTACATCAGGGAGTTAGTGAACAATGGAGAAATAATTTTAAAACATTGCAGAACTCAGGAGAAGTTTGTTGATATTTTGACCAAGCCATTGGGACAGAAGAGTTTTGAGTTTTTAAGGAAATGTCTGGGTATGACAGATAACCCGACAGTTGAAATTAAGGGGGAGTGTTGGTATTTAATTTCCAACTGCCCAGAGAAGTCTGCAGGATAGGGAGTTAATGAGAAAAGATTGAACGGCGACGAAGTTAAGCTTGATGGGAATTTTGACAGCAGCGAGTTGAATGCAGGAGCATTGAAAGAGCTGCATCTTATCTGCAGCAACAACCAGCATTAAAATCTTCACCAAACAAATTTAATACCAGAAGAAATTTACCGCCAGATTGAAAGGGCCACGTGGAGAAAATATATTGGATCGCGCAATTTTGTTGGGCTGGATACATTGCCAAAATCCAGACCCGGAATTTTTAAAGGGTGAATTCTATTGAGAATTCGCATCACACTTTGGGCTTACGTCATCATTCAATTTTGGAACGCGAAATATTTTGTAATAGAGCTTGTCTTATGGTTGAAGTCCGTAAATTTTTTCATAAAGGTTTTAAACCTTCGGTAAAAGTTTGTTTCTTACTAAAGTTAATATATATTATAAATATTTTTAATATTTATAATATATACAAGTAATGTTTTATTTTTAATGTTATGTTCTGGAAAGTTCAAAAGGCCCGAAAGCCAAAACAAACAAAAGGGCCGTGAATGTAATTTTTATTCACTGTGTAACTTTTTTATTAAGAGTTTATTTACACAGTAGTGTATAAAAGGTGAAAAGACATATTGTAAAAATAGAGAGAGAAGTTTTTACACACAACAGAGCGTGAAAACGAGTGAATGCACAGTATTGCGGAAGTTGAAGAAAAGCCAGCAGAGGCAGAAGTGCAGAGCACAGTGTGATTTCCTTGTGCAGAGCACAGTGTGATTTCCTTTTGAAAGACAGAGAAGAGTGATTTGGACACTGCGTGTGAAGCAGTTCCATCTTTTGTAATCTCCCAGCAATGGAAAATTTTCAGACCGTAATAGATTTTTATTTTTAATGAAATAGAAGAATTTTGTGCAACCTCTGTCTACCAGCAAGCAAATTTTTGTTTGTATTTCTGTGTGTTAAAGGAGGGGAATTTCTATTCTCTTGTGTGCTTGGAATATTCAGAAATTCCAACACGGTCTTCATTCCTGTAGATTAACAATGGAGTTCAGTAGACTTCCTTGGGGTATGATACATGATTTTTTCAATCGATTCTTCGTCCAATCTCAGCGAGTACAAACTGATTTGTTGTTTGTATGTTTTGCTTAATCACAAGTTTATCAATACACAAGTTTTTTTTTTCATTAATTTTGTTTATTATGTGGTATAGGATTTTAAATATTATAATTTTAAGTTATTTATTTTGCAAATATCAAATATTTAAATAATTCTATAAAGTGTCAAAATTAAACAATAAATTACATTACCAAATTCCAAATAAAATTAAACAATAAATTACATTACCAAATTCCAAAAAAAACCATCTATTAGGTCAGTCAATATCACAATTTTCACTTTTCCCGATGTGAACCCCATTTTGATCTATGCACCGACATAGGATTCGCTTAGATTTGGTGTATACGACAAAACGACTGAAGTCAACACATGATCCAAGAATGTAACTGAAGTCAACTCATGTTCCAAGAATGTAAGTTTATAGAGAAGCACTAACCAATTGGATTAAGTGACCTCTTCCTATTGGTAGAGGCACGAGAGTGATGACGGCTATTATTCGCGGATGTTTGCGGTCTTTTCTTCTCTCTTTTGGAAAAGATGCCAAAGAGACCGCCACCGTTATTCCAACTGCCTCTCGGATGAACATTGCAGACATGCACATTCACCACCGGACTCACCCTCGCTCCTCCTCTTCCTACCATGGAATTGTTGCCCTTCACAAATAAGTATCCATCCGCCATAGTCTTTCCGGGTGGTGGGGATTCCAAGTTTCGGGCCATCGACATGCCGTTCCTACGAAACCTTCCGGTACTTCGTTGACCGCTCATACCTTTTCTCATTCCAGGACTGCCTAATTTGCCGCTGCGAACAGTATATTGTTCGGCCTTCGTTTCTTCTTTTGCCCCCTTTGCCTCAAACCTGGGCTTCAATTCACCATAGTACCGCTGATCAGTTTGGGCTTTATTGCTTATCCTCCATGCCTCAACTGTCTCTATTTCCTTAGCAGCGCACCCGGAGTTTTCCGCTTTGTATTTACGCTCTATTGTAGAGTGACTTCTGGAAAACGATAAGGAGCGAAATAAACCGGTTCCCTTCAATTCCCCGCCCGTTCTGCAACTCCTGGAAAACGGCCACAAAGATTTCGTCGAAGAAGGTTGTGATTGATCAACTACCTTAAATGATGTGCTACTTTTCTCCGCACAAATATATTCCTTGTTGCTCGGCTTAAACATCATTTCCTTCAACTTATTAGGAGGCTTAAGACCGAAGGATTTGGACGAAACATTTCTCCAACAGCTTCTTGGTATCTTTGAAGGAGAGGAGGTGAGTCGAACTGGTGACACACACCTTGAGCTTTCAAGAGCAAGATGATGAGCGACGGGTACAGCTTGGGCTTCAACAGGACCATGAATGAGAGGCAGAATTTGGCCAGCCACCAACTGTTCATCGGCAACAGGTAGCAGTGTTTCTCCTATGATTGAATTCTTGCCATTAATACAAAATTCAAAGTCAGCATCGTAATTAACATCTGTCACATCGCTTGTTAGTTTCTCCGGTGAAGTCCCGTACTCGGTCTGCGAGATATAGAGAGAGAATGAAATTCTAGGGCTCTGATTCTCGTTTGTAGTCGTTTCAGGCTCCATCAGCGGAAAATCGAAAGTAAATGAAGTTCGATGACTCTGCCAATCGTTTCCAATCTCCAAGCAAGCCGCCATTGCACTTTTAACTGATCACAATTCTTCAAACCCATTTATGAACTAAGGAATGCCATATTGAAATGATATTTTGGGCACAAAACAACAGGAACTCCATGGAAACGAATACAAAATTCAGGAAAAACATACTCATGACAATTTACATATCAAAAGGAGATGATCGAGAAGAAAAGAAGTCCAAATTCTCACATGCTATGCGTGATGTGCAGCGTAGTTGATTGACCTCCATCTATCCTGAATCTGGTCGTTTCCCTACCTATAAATAAGTGAGCACCTTCGTATCGCCAAGTCCCACCATTCCTCCTCGTCCGTTCGATTTTTTAAATTTATTCGGAATTCAGGGGTTTATCTAGAAGTTCGTGTATAACTTGCCCACCAACACTTTCGATGGAAACAATAAGACAAAATTCTCATTAATGGCTGGTTGTTCTCACACTGTGGACGTGGACGTGACGTCGACATCGCAGTCCACGATGGATGAATGTGGTGGATGAAATTGATTTCTACATTCAAAAAAGTGAGCGCTCTGGAAGTGTTCGTGTTGGAAAGATATTAACCATAATAACAACAAACGTGTGGCTAAAGAACGTGGACCACCTATATTCGCCGTGTAGAGGAATGCAGGGGCAAGACTTTTCTGGCTTCTAGAGATTATTTCCACATACGGAATACGTTCAAAATCTCAATAAAAACAAGGGATATGCTACTCCTATGCAAAGGAAAAAAATTGAATTTAATTCAGTTTAAATTTTAGAAGGTACCTTAAATATTAGTTATCTTCCTTCTAGATATTATTTCCACGTATATGGAATACATTCAAAATCTCAATAAAACGATACGCTGAAAATCTCAATAAAAACAAGGCATAGTCTAAGTCTGTTATAACAAAAGATTGTTTCCCAGTAAATAGAGTAATCATCGCATAGAGTAAATAGTTTAATCTTTTACCTTGTGTTTAATTAAATCTTTTTTAAGCATGTTTACTTACTAAATGCTACTGTTATAACAAAAGATTGTTTTCTATCTATTTAAAAATATATATTTAAATTCAGTTAAAATTCCAAAAGCACCTTAAATTTTACGTGTCTTGCTTCTAGATATTATTTCCACGTATGAGGAATACATTCAAAATCTCAATAAAACGACATAGTGGAAATCTCAATAAAGACAAGGGATACGTTACTGTTATAACAAAAGATTGTTTTCTAGTGAAAAATGAAGCTGTTATAACAAAAGATTGTTTTCTAGTGAAAAATGAAGTAAATTCAATTACAAGTTTAGAATCACCATGAATTTTGCACCATGTAACATTCAAGTTACACGTATATTTAATAAGAATTTTAGATTAATGAAATATTTGAGCTACTAAATTTACTAAATCATCTTTAACCGGAATCTTTTTTATTGCAAAATCAGCCCTTTTTACACTATTTATTTTTGTATTTTACAGATGTGATGATTTTTAGTGTTGGGTTAACTTATGGAAAATATTTTTTGAATTGTCATTATAGTTTTTTTAAATGTAGTTTTTGTTACTCATATAATTTTATTTTAATTACATAATAAAAAATTTTAAATGTTTAATAAAATAATTAAATCAATAAAAAATTAACTTATTAAATTACTCTAAATTATTAAAAAAAAAAACAACTAAAATCAATCATATACCAATTGATTATTAGTACTCCTAGACCTTTTATAAAAGATACTCTTCAACACTATAAGTTTTTCCTAATTCCTAAAAACCTAACTCCGGCCACCTCCTTATCATGGTTTATTCCTTTTAAACCATGTTTTTTTAAGAACTTATTAATGTTTCTCATAACCCACCCACAAGCCAAATATCCTTTATAGATGTCTACCTATATGATAGTTTAAGGCATCATCCATTATTTTTAAGACTTATATGTTTAATTTAGGTTCTAATGCCTTTGCTTTTAGGCTCAACCATGGTCTAAGTCTTGAGAACCATTAATTGTAAGTCGTTTTAATGATTCAGATATACCAGAGAACAATGTGCCCATAGATAATGCCCATGTAATAATTTGAGGCCTCTTGTATGTCATTTGAACTCTAGGATTACATAATTTGAGGCCTCTTGTGTGTCATTTGAACTCTAGGATTTTTATGTAGGGATCATATTTCGACTACATATATATTCATGAATTATGGATTCCAAGCGAAAGGAGAGGTAACATAGGACTTCACGAATTATAGGTATCCTTTTTAGATAAGATTCATTTATTTCTTTTTATTTCTTTATGCAACTTTTAATGACATTTACAACTAGATTTTCACTTTGTATGACCTTTTTTTATCAACTATGCTTTTGTTCTTAATGCATGTCCCTTATTTCTACTAAACATTATAGTCGTAAAGATGGAAACAACTGTTATAAATTCCATGGCTAAAGAAACAACCATACTTCATAATTGTTAATAATATATACAATCCACATGCCACTAGAAAGTAATGAAGTTATTGTCTAAAGGGATAATTGGTTGTGGTTATAAACTTATTATATATAATTCTAGCCAGTAGAGTTTTATGTGCATTTTTGAAGTTATATAAGTATTTGATTGTTTCAATACATTGATATATATCATCATTGTATGTAATATTTGTTTTTCTTGATATGGTCAAAATAGACGGAATGACAATAGTATTTACCGTAGTATTTCCCCATGGTATTTTCCCATGTCATTTGACTTTATTTGAGGGAAAATAATAAAATAAGGTTTTCTTGCAGCCTCTACAACACCCTCCAAAATTTTTATCACCAATTCAAATTTTCGGAGCCCCTTAGAAACAAAGAGAAATTGATAAGTCACTAAGTCGCAAAAGTAAACCATTCATGGAAACTGCGACCTAGCGACCTAGCGACCCCGCGACCTCAGGTCGCCAGGTCGCCAGGTCGCAGATCCCCTAAACTTATGAAAAATGCGACCTTGCGACCTAGCGACCTCGGGTCGCCAGGTCGCCAGGTCGCCAGGTCGCAAATCCCCTAAACTTATGAAAAATGCGACCTTGCGACCTAGCGACCTCGGGTCGCCAGGTCGCAAAACTCAAAATTTGACAAATCTGCGACCCAGCGACCTGCATTAATTACCCGCACGTGCGACTTTCTATAAAAGGGAGGTCGCAGGTCGCATTTTTCACATTCAGCGATTTGTAAGGAAAACGCCTCTGACAGCTCAACTGACGAGTTTTTCCCGGGTAAGTTGCCATTTCTTCCTGCTGTTTCAGTTTTAATGATTTTCTTACTAAACCCATCTCCCCTTTTAGCCTTTAAATTGTCTTTTGACCATGCTTTAATGTTTTCTGAGGTTTTTTGCAAATTACATGTTGCATAAATTGCCCAACACCTCACTGTTTGCTGTTTCACCCCATGGCATCATCCCTTTGACTTTAAAGTCATGCCACAATTTCCCCTGGGCCCAGAAACCTTGCAAATTCCCAAGAGAAAGGGGGCAAAAGAGTTCAAGGTCGCGCGCGCAAAACCCCCGGTAAGCCAATCTGCGACCTGCGACCCAGCGACCTAGTCGCGAGGTCGCAGAGTCGCATTTTTTCCCATTTTCGGGATTTGCGACCCTGCGACCCAGCGACCTAGTCGCCAGGTCGCTAGGTCGCGTTGTCCCATTTATCGGATGCGCGGCCTAGCGACCCGGCGGCCCCGAGGTCGCCGAGGTCGCGAGGTGCAGGTCGCGCCGAGACTGTGTGCCGTCCGCCGACCCGGCGACTCACCGATCCGGTTTTGCATTGCTGCAGTTGAATTTTCATCACTGATTATGGCCAGATTTTATCACCATGTCGTTCTTGTCATTGAGACTCCCTTCTTTGGTCCCAGCGAGTGAAAACATAGAGTGCATACGTGCTCTCGGTTGGTAACATGGCCTTGGCTATCTCGGAGAAAAGGACAAGAAATATGGCAGGAAGAAGATTGATGGTACATTGGTGGTGTCCCCACCTCCAATATACCGAGATACATTATGTACTTTTTCAAAAGACGACAGCATGAGATGGTACCAGATTTATCAGGAGTTCGCCAAACTAGAAGAAGAATTTCCAGAAGATCTCCCAGACCGGGAAATTTACTTGGCAGTAAAGAGATCCAAACTACATCTGGCAGGGGCGCATCCAGCCATATTCCCATGTCCGGAGATCATAGACTGGATCATTCAAAAGACAGACCCCGATAAATTTGTGATCAGGGATCACGGAGGCAGAGATTTCACTACGCTGGTAGGCTCGGATGCACACATTTATTATTCACTGCCTCGCCCAAACCAGCATTTCACTCCAGAATGGGCTGCTACTCACGCCGTCCCAATAGTTGATACTATTAAACAATGGTGGGAGGAGCCCGAGAAGTTCAAGGTAAAAAAGAACCAGGAATACCCAGTGGCAAGCTTAAGGAAGGTTTACAAATTGGTTGCCGCCATGCTCTGCAGACTTTACGGGCGCCCAGATTGCTCCACCTTCGACGGCGGGTTCGGGCCTCTCTGCTCGCTACGGGTATGTGACGACACCTGGGAGCACCGTTTCAGCGGGCGAAGCATGCGGTGACGTCCAGTGCGGTTAACCCGAACTTCAACGTGGCCCGAGACGGTCTTTCTTTGAATTCTACATGGCCTCATACCTATGAAGCGAGTTTGCGCCGAGTAGGTTTGATGGATGGGAACGGCGGGACTCGAGAACACGCGCGCGATTCATCTACAACTCGAGGGTATTTGGGAGTCCAAAAGCTAAACATGATGTGGTCAGGATCTCCCGAAATGTTGTTCCCGCCTTGTCGTTGGGGGACATTTGTTGTGACCTTGCATGTCTTGGCGGGCCGAAGAGACTCTGGTTAAACGGCAGCGCCTTTGGTTCACGCTTTCACACAGGTACACCTTCATCCAAGTCTTTGGAACTTACAAGGCGCCACATGCTATGCCTCACTTCGTGACAGACAAAATGCTTATTCAGGAGGTGTGCTTTCAAATGTCACACGGATTCTCCAGCATCCTGTCTAAGGGAAAAAAGAAGCCGTGGCCCACTCTGCCCCTCACCATTGGTGCATTCACAGTTAAAGACTTCAGGGAAGTAACAGCAGAGGCAGAAGCAATGAGAAGTTATCAGCTCGGGGCACTTGAACACCGAACATATGACCCAGAGAAAATAGTCCCTGAACACTGCCGGAGAGCCAATTTCAAGTGGACTTATCAGCATCTTGAGCGCCCAGCGGAAGATGAGAGAAGAAACTGGTATAATGCTGAAAGACAACTTGCTCCGGGAATTGACGTGGTCCAGGAAGACTCAGATGATCAGAACTTAGAAGACAGAAGACGTCAGTTAGGAGGTTCCTCTTCATCCATACTCCAGAAATCCCGAACAACACGAGACGAAACTCCATCCATCGAACGAAGCGAGCCAAAAGCCCGGTAGGAAAGGAAAGCTAAGAAGATGAGGAGAGCACGCGAAAAGAGTCTGTGACATAAAAGTGGCCAAGAGGCCGGAAAGAAAAAGACAAGGAGAGGCACAAGGCGCACGTGAACATGCACTTAAAACGAGCTAGACAAACGAGAAGGTGAACGATAAAGCGAACGAGGATGCCGCGGTGAACGGAAAGAAGAAGCCGAGAAGCAGAAGCCGCAGCAGAAGCTGAACGCCGGCGGAAGGAAGATGAAGAAAAGAACACAGAAGAAAGGGAGGATGACATGTTGGACGATCTTGAGGTAACTCCTCTCGACATACCTCAGGGCCGTACAAAACTCTCTGATGTTAGATCACCCCAGAGGCAGGAAGAAGATGTGTTCGACCTGACCAGACTCACATTTGATCAGTTTTCGTTCAAAATCCATCAAGAGAAGAGGAGATCGTTGGCACAAAGTCCCTCTGCATCATCCGCAGTGTCAACAGGCAAGGATATAGTTTTGGATACCAGGACTAATCCGGTAATGATAGCATCAGCAGGTACTGCCTTCGCTGCGGCTACGGAAGAGAATGTAACCCGGATGAGTAGAGAAATAGTATCTCTACAAAACAGACTGCACGCAGCTGAACAACGCGAAAAGATAGCAGAGCAGGAGAAAGCAGAATTGCAAGCCGAAGTCCAGCAACTTCGAAACCAATCTCTACCAGCAAATGAAGTCTCTCTTGCCATTTTCAAGGAGTGTGAGGTGTTGGAAGTAACGATGAGACAGGTATATGGTGAAATGTTCACCATCAAACAAACAGTCGCTCCTCTGGCAAGAGCACGAATGGAAACCAGGCAAAGACAAGATCAGCTCAAAGAGGCTTCACAGGCTTTGGATAGGATGATGGGTTGGACAATGCAGTACCCTCAGGCACCTGAAAATTTGCCTAAGAGGGACTGGATCCAGACGCAGGATGCAAAAGTTCAACTCTGCATGGCGATGCAATCTGGAGACAAATTGTCTAAAGACCTGGACAAAGTGATGTCCTCGTACAACCACCTGATTAGTGGTATCGACTCCATGCATACGTTGCATCACATCCCATCGCTTGGGGCATTAGAAGAGGAGAAGACCTGGGAACAAGTAAACCAGGACATTCAATCGTTCTTGCAACCTATCAAGTAGGCCGCAGCTGATCCAGAGCCCTCCGCATCTCAGGAGCATCTTAGTCAATTCATCGCCGCTCCAGCGCGGATTTATACCAAGCTTGCGTCGCTTTCAAATCAGATCGGACAGAAAAGGGAGACCTTAGTACCAAACGCTTTGGAATGTGTGCATAGGTTGAAGGAGGAGGTACCTCTGGTATCCCCCATAGCGGCAGAACACCAGGCATGGCAGGATTTCCTGAGAGAGCAACAGATTGACATCCCTGACGTTAACATTTCGCGACCCGGCAGCAGCAAGTCCTGATGCAGCGAGTAGAACCAGGTCCCAAATCGCACCAACAGGACAGGTCGCAGGTCGCATCTCCTACCCAGGTCGGAGAAGGAGTGGGTCGCAAGGTAACCCAAAGGTCAAGAAGACGAACAGTCAAGGAAACCCAACGGACAATTTTCGCAGTATAAATACTCCTACGGGACATTGTAAAGGGGCTTTTCTTTTTTTAGAAACTCAAGAGCTACCAGCATTGTATTGAAAGATCCGACACTTGAACATATGAATATAGAATCTTGTTAAAACACCCTATGGTTCTGATGTGTTTTGCTGTGTAAACACTTTGTGTATTTCCTTGAACAGTTTCAGAATATCCTATGATTAATGAAGCTGCTCTTTTCATGTCATCGTTTATGTGTCATGGTTATCCGTGTAGTATCAATGATGTTCAGTTTATTATCTGTCCTATTAATGAATGTTAATAAACTATTTTGTTAGCATTTCGTTTCATCTTTCACGAAGTGAAGAGGTATCTTATCATAAAGAACTGTTTCTTTTGTGATCAGACTACCGTACAAGCATTACCCCACAAAAGATGTGTTGCTAATGACATCTCTTGAGGTGTACGTGCTTTATCTATAATCTTGCTACGCATAGTGTTTGATTCATGTTTAACACATTAATCTTGTATTCTATATCACGTGAATAAGTGTATGTCCGCAGATTCAAACAGGTTCTTTTGCGACCGAAGGGAAGTCATCTTAAGTGGTAGCCGGACCCACACCCCGGACGGGATCCCCACTCCAAACGGTTTAAGGTCTAATTGGGACTTTCTGCCGGGGAGATCCCCTTACTGTTGGCCGGACAAATTTTCCCGTCAACAGAATTGGCGCTAGAAGGAGGGCCTGATGGCAGCCTCCCAGCACACAACAAACATCCCATCACAAACTCCCCAAGGGGAGGTCATAAACACTGAAACTAACCCTCCTCTTCTTGAAGATATTCCAGGGAGGGAGCTTCGATATTTTGAAATCACTAGGGAGCAGCTGAGAGCCTTGCGCCCAGCTGCCCAAGATCTTATCAACAATTTACGGTACACTCCAATCATGGAATACCTTGCCCATACTAGAACTCCGCCCGAGAATATCACCCGTAACGGGGCCATTGCGAGTACCATACCCGAGCTCGTTAATCTCATGTTGGAAGACCTCGCAAATGCCGTTGAAGAAAATGATCCTATACTCCAAGAGGGCGAAGAGTTTGCTGACACCGAGCCTTTTCCCGACTCCCAGCCTAACCAGCCTCGACCAAACAACACCCAGGCACACCCCCCACCCGGGGATGGTGAGGGAGATAGAGGCCGAGGAAATGCTAACGGGGGAAATAGGGCTCGTAGAAATGAAGGAGATAGGAATAGAGGTCGAGGGGCCGGAGGTAGAGGGGATAGAGGCCGAGGTCAAGGAAACCAAGCTCGCAACCGTCACCCAAACCCAATGAGGCCTCCTGTAAACAACTTGGGCTATCTTAGAGATTTTCTGCACCGTGGAAGACACCAAGAAGAACATTCCCGTCACGAGTCAGAAGCATCGGTCTCAGGTTCGGAAGGTGAATCTGAACATCAGTTTAGGCAACACCAGCGGGCGAGAAGAGTGCAACCCCTAGCCTAGATGGCTCAATCCCCTTTAAACCTTCTAGGCCCGCTCCAAGATCTGCCTAGACATCCAGAGAAACATCTCCCTAAGTTCGACCCTGAGAAGGGCACCTTAGCTGAAGATCATATCAGCAGCTTCTATTTGTCTCTGCAAATCATGAGAGTCCAGTCCGATGATGTCGCGTGTCGACTATTTCCCCATACCCTCGAAAACAAGGCAGCCACTTGGTACCGCTCTCTCCCAAGTGCATCTATCACTTCATGGGAACAATTCCGTCGCACTTTCCTGCATAAATTTTCAGAAGATAAAACTCCTTCCATGCTTCTCACTGAATTGAGAACCATCAAGTGTCATAAAAAGGAAAAGGTGAAGGACTTCAACCAACGCTTCGCTACTATACTACAGAAATTTCCTCCAAACCTAGCGTTGGATGACTCAATCACTATTGACTACTACACCAAAGCCCTACCTAGAGACATTGCAGTTTTCGTCAAACGTGAAGCCCGCGCTAACCTTACGGCTAATTATGAGGCTGCTCTCGCTGTGGAAAAAGACATGCTTTCGATAGGAGCCATCGATCATGAAGGGAGAGATGATCACAAGCCTAACACAAAAAGAGGTCAGTCCTCCACTCCTAAGACTACTGATAGGGATAGAGATGCTTTTGATTTTGAAAGCATGGCTAAAACGCTTAAGCATTTAACGAACGAAGTCACTGACCTAAGGAGAAAAGGCACAGAAGCCACAACTAGCACTAAACCGCCCAAGCCTTTCTTCAGAAAAGGTAATCCCAACACTAACAGACCTCCGTCAAACACAAATGCCACTCTCAATGTGGAGGAGATCGGGAAAGACAACTTCTGCTCATTCCACCAAGCTGCCCACTCTGAAAAAACGTGCCCTCAATGGATTGGCAGCATGACAGCAGTAGTTAATCAACTTTTAGATGACCAAACTCCAGGAGATGTCACGGAGGATGATGTTTCAGACCATGATGAGGATCCACCCTCTAACGAAGAACCAGGATCTTCTATCCTTGCTTTTGACATAATCCGAGGTGGAGAGAACCTTACCCCCATTGATATCTGCATGGCAGATGTTCCCAAAGATCATCCCGTGAGGAATTATAGCCTCAGAAGCAAAGGACCTGTTCCCGAACAGTCTTATGAAGACAAGAAAAGGGCTTTTCTAAGGAAAATCCTGCCCCCGGGCAACGGAAAACAATCCGCCACGGAGAGACTCCCCAATAACACTACCCGAGAAGGTCGAAAGAACAAACTTCCAACAGAATCCTCTAAGACTTCTGCCGAGCCTAGCCCTCAACCAGAACCCAGCTATAACATTGTTGAAGATATGAAGAAAACAAGAGCAAACATTTCTCTCTATGAGCTCGCCCGCATTACTAATCAAAAGGAGCTCATTCTTAAGGCTTTCGCAAATACTTCAGCTACGAAGACTGTGAGCAACACGTCTGCGCAAGCCGGACCAGAGGTACAATCCATAGTAAACACCATCAATACAAACTCAAGAGGATCCACACCTCCCTTCCTTTTGTCTTTCGAGATTTTTAACTTCAATGTCCACAACTGTCTAGTCGACTCCGGTGCCTCTACAAATGTCATGCCTTTATCCGTCTGTAAGAAACTCAACATCCGCCCGGAGAAGACTGATGCAAAAATCATACAGCTCGATAGATCACAAGTACCTGCCGTAGGGGAATTGAACAATGTCATTATCCGCTTGTCATCAGACTCTAGAGTCCATCAGTGCATCGACATTGTGGTGGTCGATATTCCGGAAGCATACGGCCTATTGCTCAGTAGAGATTGGTCCAGCAAGTTACAAGGCTACTTCGCCACCGATTGGTCCCACTTGTGGCTTCCTTACAAGGGGCGGAATAATCAGATCAGAGTAGAGAGTGAACCCTATATGAAACACACCGTCACTGATCTGGATGCCATTAATGAACCCATCAGCTTTGCGCAAGAAGAGCTCGGCATGTGCTTTCTGGAAGAAATGTTTGGATGCTACCAACCCCCGCAATCTCCTATAGGCCCCGAGGTTCAATCTGAGGTAGCCTTTGTCACTGAAGAGCAAATGATTCCTGACTTACCACCAGCAGGGACCCCTCCACAACCTAGTACCCTGAAGGAACCAGAAAGTGACCTATGGACCTTGTATTATGATGGTTCCAAGACTCATGACGGAGCTGGTGCTGGTTGCATATTGCTTGACCCGCACAAGAATAAATACTTAATCTCATGCCGGCTAGAGTTCCAGTGCACCAACAACTCTGCTGAGTACGAGGCATTAATCCTCGGACTTAAAAAAGCACTGGACTTGAAGGTAAAATGTTTGCAAGTCATTGGAGATTCCGAGATTATCACCCGCCAGGTACGCAACACTATTCACTGTTTATCTCCACATTTAAAGGCGTATCAACAGGAGGTATGGCATTTGATTTCTGGTTTTGATGCATTTGGAATTAAATCTGTCCTTAGGATGCATAATGCCGCAGCAGATACTCTGGCTAATGCTGCTGCTAGATTCACCCCTTTGAGGGACGGTTTTTCTATTGAAATTGTATATAGGCCTTCTGTGCCAGACAATATTTCTAATTTACGCGTTTTTAACGATGATCAACAGATTTTGGACTTTATGTGCAATACTGAAGTATTCAAGGATGCGGCAATCGATGAGGATGAACATGAGCATGCGTTACAGAAAAGGAATGATGAGCACAAAGAGAACATTATGCCCAAGGGGGTGGTATCACTAGAAAAGATGTTTGATCTGCAAAACCGATTCCGCAGGCCTCCGAACACCAAAGTGCAAAGTTCCATATTGGCACATCGGCAAGTAAACTTGGGGTCAGATGAGAACCCTAAGTTCGTTAACCTTGGCAAAGACTGCAGTGACGAAGAGGCACGGGCTTTCACCCAGTTATTCCGAAAGTATCGTGATGTATTTGTGTGGACATATGAAGATCTACGTACATACGATACTCGTATCATTCAGCACGTAATACCCATGAGAGAAGGCGTTAAACCCTTCCAACAGAAACTCAGAAAAATACATCCAGCTTTGGAGCCCATGATTCTAAAAGAACTTAAGAAGCTCTTGGATGCGCGCATTATTTTCAAAGTTCGTCACTCCACGTGGGTGTCGAATCTGGTACCTGTGCGAAAGAAGTCTGGTGAGATCCGCTTGTGTGTAGATTTCCGCAATCTGAATCGGTCCTCAAACAAAGACAACTACCCGGTACCCCCCATGGAACAGATATTACAAGCTGTGTCTGGATCTGAGATGTTCTCCCTATTAGACGGTCTCTCCGGCTATAACCAGGTGCTGGTAGCTGAACCGAACAGACTGAAAACCACATTCCGTACAAAATGGGGGACCTTCGCTTTCAGACGCATGCCTTTTGGATTGATCAATGCAGGAGAAACCTTCCAAAGAGCCATGGACATAGCCTTCCGTGGTTTAATAGGGCAGAGCGTGGTGGTTTATTTGGACGATGTTACTGTATTTTCAAAACGCAGGGGCGATCATTTACGCCACCTCAAGCAAATCTTTGAGAGGTGCAGGAGGTACGGAATATCGCTCAATCCTAAAAAGAGCATTTTCGCTGTGGCAGAGGGAAACTTGCTAGGCCACATTATCACTAAACAGGGCATTGTGGTTGATCCGTAACGGGCTAAAGCCATCGCTCATATTCTTCCCCCAAGCAACAAGAAAGCAATGCAATCCTTCCTGGGGAAGATTAATTTCGTCCGTAAATTCATTTCAGATTTCGCACAGATAGTCAGACCACTGCAGGGAATGATTAAAAAGAATGTTGTATTCCAATGGAATCCCCCAGAGAAAGAGGCCTTCGATAAAATCAAAAGGGCTATAGCTGAAACTCCTTCCCTCCAAAGTCCAGATTTTGATAAAGGTTTCATCCTATACACTTTCGCTTCAGACTCCTAGCTTGCGGCCGTCCTCACGCAGAAAGATAACAACAACGATGAACGGCCCATTTCTTTTATGAGCACCGGTCTACAGGGAGCTGAATTAAACTATCCGGAAATTGACAAGCAGGCCTATGCGGTTTACAAGGCCGTAAAACATTTTAGGCCCTACATCTTGAAAAATCACGTCACGGTTTTTGTACCGCACCCAGCAGTCCGCTCACTCTTCGTGCAGCAAGAACTAGGCGAAAGGCGGGGCAATTGGATGGCATGTTTACAAGAATACGATTTAGAGTTCAAACCAGCACATACCGTTAAAGGACAGGGCTTATGTCAAATGGCCGCAGAGGCTGCAAGTACTCGTGAGATGGAAGAAGAATTTTGGGAACAAGAGATCGACATGTATCAGAGCGACCATGTGCCTCAGCCAAATAGCCCTTCTTGGTATTCTGACATTTCAAGATATCTGGCCCAAGGCACGATGGACCCTGCTCTTACTGCCCGACAAAAGCGCGCAATAAGACTAAAAGCCGCATCTCACCAACTGATCCAAGGTAAGTTATTCAAGAAACACCACGATGGGGTCCTGTTACGCTGCTTGGAAACTGACGAAGCATAGAAAATCTTAACTGAGTTGCATGACGGACCAGCTGGAGGTCACTTTTCCGGAGATACCACTGCCCATAAGATAATGCGTGCAGGATATTATTGGCCTACTCTTTTCAGAGACGCGCATGCATATTTTCGGAAATGCATTCAGTGCCAGAAGTTCGCCAATCGAGAAGCATGGCCAGCCGCACCACTACTCTCAGTAGCAGTAGAGGAACCTTTCCAACAATGGGGTTTGGATGTAATTGGGGAAATCATACCTCACTCTTCTAAACAACATCGGTATATCCTTACGGCTACTGATTACTTCACCAGGTGGGTTGAGGCAATACCGTTACGCCGAATCAACGATCAAGAGGTAATAGAATTCCTCACGCATTTCATCATGACCGGGTTTGGCGTTCCGACTTCTTTAGTTTTTGATAATGCGACTTATTTCTCATCTTTTAAGTTATATGATTTTGCGCTGGAAAATGGAATTATTCTGAAACATTCTGCAAATTACTACCCCCAGGGAAATGGATTAGCTGAGTCCACTAACAAGAACCTTATCCGTATTATTAAGAAGACTCTCCTATCCCACCAGCGCAACTGGCACAATGCTCTCCACAACGCACTATGGGCTGACCGTATTACTCCCAAGTCCTCTTTAGGCACCTCCCCATTTTTCCTCGTGTATGGAAAAGAAGCTGTTTTACCTTCTCATCTATCTCTCCCGGCCCTCCAGCTGTCCCAAGAATGTCATGGCACCCCGTGTCCCACCTTGCAGAACCGAATCGACACCTTGCTGAAATTGGAGGAAGAAAGGCAAAAGACCCGGGAAAAGTTTGCCATCCATCAGAGCCGAATCAAAAGATGGTTTGATAAAAAGTCCGCGGGAAACAAAACTTTTGAGGTAGGAGACCTGGTCCTTAAGTGGGATAAAGCCCATGAGGAAAAGGGGAAACATGCCAAGTTCCAAGTACTTTGGACAGGCCCGTTCCAAATTAAGGAAAAGATAGGATCACACACACTCAGATTGCAAACCCTTGATGGACGAGTCGAGGTCCTCCCGGTAAACGGGCACGACCTCAAACACTATTTCACTTAGCAGCCCTTGGAGGGCTGTCTCGTTTGTACCATACGTTCTTATCTCTTTTTGTCCTAAAAATAAAAAATAAAAATAAATAAAAATAAAATAAAAATAAAATAAAATAAGAGCCCGAGGAAGGATTTGTTAGAGTCACGCAGATGGGCATACTGCTGCAGGTTCTCCGCTGATGGAAAGTCCTTCCCGATAAACTCAGAGGTGGCAAAAGCTTGCTTGTTCTCCGCACCCAAAGGTAGCACATTACCGAGCTCAAGTCATCAAGCAGGAGAGCTTACCTCGCCGGTCCGAGGGGGTGTCCAAAAAAGAAAATGCAGTGTAAATGGTATCCGGACCAAAAGGGAAGAAAGATACTCTATGCTATGTCAAGGTATCTGGGAAAAACTAAAGTCCTCATACTAGACCAGGAACAACCTCTCTGCAAGCAAAATAAGTCGGGATCCCTCATCCGCCCAGGCTAAATTTCCTTTCAAATAAGTGCCATGAGCACATCTAAATAAGTGCCTCGGGCACATTCAAAATAAGTGCAATAGCACAGTAATAAAGGGTAAAGGATTGAGAAAGCCTTCCTGCGCAGAGAGGTGATGCAACGACTCCGCCGGGGTACTGACCAGGCTCGCTGGCAGCGGAGCAACGTTCACGATTCCTAGGCAGTGACTCCGCCGGGACCGAGAGGTTCGCTGGCAGCGGAGAAACACGATGAGGACAAAATAATCGTACCAGACCCTGTGGCCGCCTGGAGTTCTCCAACCCTTCCAGTCCGGAGACCTGAAGAAATGAATTTGGTTGAATAGCGCCCAAGTAGACCAGCAGGTTGAGCAACCCAGCTAGGTACCGAAAGCTAGGAAATGGCAACCACAAGGTAAAGGAGCACAGTTAGCATAAGCCCCTCCCTTCCCCCGCAAAGACTAACTATCAGCAGAGACTCTGAGTTCGTCCAGTGAATCGCCATTTTGTGGTGTTGCAGCCTCTACAACACCCTCCAAAATTTTTATCACCAATTCAAATTTTCGGAGCCCCTTAGAAACAAAGAGAAATTGATAAGTCACTAAGTCGCAAAAGTAAACCATTCATGGAAACTGCGACCTAGCGACCTAGCGACCCCGCGACCTCAGGTCGCCAGGTCGCCAGGTCGCAGATCCCCTAAACTTATGAAAAATGCGACCTTGCGACCTCGCGACCTCGGGTCGCCAGGTCGCCAGGTCGCCAGGTCGCAAATCCCCTAAACTTATGAAAAATGCGACCTTGCGACCTAGCGACCTCGGGTCGCCAGGTCGCCAGGTCGCAAAACTCAAAATTTGACAAATCTGCGACCCAGCGACCTGCATTAATTACCCGCACGTGCAACTTTCTATAAAAGGGAGGTCGCAGGTCGCATTTTTCACATTCAGCGATTTGTAAGGAAAACGCCTTTGACAGCTCAACTGACGAGTTTTTCCCGGGTAAGTTGCCATTTCTTCCTGCTGTTTCAGTTTTAATGATTTTCTTACTAAACCCATCTCCCCTTTTAGCCTTTAAATTGTCTTTTGACCATGCTTTAATGTTTTCTGAGGTTTTTTGCAAATTACATGTTGCATAAATTGCCCAACACCTCACTGTTTGCTGTTTCACCCCATGGCATCATCCCTTTGACTTTAAAGTCATGCCACAGTTTCCCCTGGGCCCAGAAACCTTGCAAATTCCCAAGAGAAAGGGGGCAAAAGAGTTCAAGTCCGCGCGCGCAAAACCCCCGGCAAGCCAATCTGCGACCTGCGACCCAGCGACCTAGTCGCGAGGTCGCAGAGTCGCATTTTTTCCCATTTTCGGGATTTGCGACCCTGCGACCCAGCGACCTAGTCGCCAGGTCGCTAGGTCGCGTTGTCCCATTTTTATCAGATCTGTGACCTAGCGACCCAGCGACCCCAGGTCGCCAGGTCGCAAGGTCGCAAGGTCGCGCCCGGGACCTGTGTGTGTGATCCGCGACCCAGCGACTCACCAGTCCAGTTTTTGCATTAACACAGTTAGATTTCATCACTAAATTGTAACTGGATTTTATCACCATGTCGTTCTTATCGTGGGACTCCTTGCTGAATTTGACAGGTGAAGACATAGAGTGCATACCTGTGCTCTCAGATTCTAGTGACATGGCGCCCCCGCTATCTCGGAGAAAGGACAAGGAAATAGCGGAAGAGATTGATGAGCTGTTGGTGGTGTCCCCACCTCCAATATTCCGAGATACACTATGTACTTTTTCAAAAGATGACAGCATGAGATGGTACCAGATTTATCAGGAGTTCGCCAAACTGGAAGAAGAATTTCCAGAAGAGCTCCCAGACCGGGAAGTATACTTGGCGGTAAAGAGATCCAAACTCCATCTGGCAGGGGCGCATCCAGCCATATTCCCATGTCCGGAGATCATAGACTAGATTATACAAAAGACAGACCCCGAGAAATTTGTGATCAGGGATTACGAAGGCAGAGCTTTCACTACGCTGGTAGGCTCGGATGCACACATTTATTATTCACTGCCTCGCCCAAACCAGCATTTCACTCGAGAATGGGCTGCTACTCACGCTGTCCCAATAGTTGATACTATTAAACAATGGTGGGAGGAGCCCGAGAAGTTCAAGGTAAAAAAGAACCAGGAATACCCAGTGGCGAGCCTTAGGAAGGTTTACAAATTGGTTGCCGCCATGCTCTGCAGACTTTACGGGCGCCCAGATTGCTCCACTTTCAACGGCAGTTGGGCTACCATCATGGAGTATGTGACAACACAGGGCACCCGTTTTAACTGGGCCGGCATACTGATGACGTCTATGCAGACCAACTTGAACTCGGCATTGGCCCCGGACGAAGGAATGCCTGCTGAATTTTACATGGCTTCATACCTACTAGATGCGGTTTGCGCCTGAGTAGAGTTTGATGGATGGGAGCACAACTGGGACTCCGAGAACACGCGCGCAATTCATCTACAACTCAAGGTATTTTGGGAGTCCAAATACAAACAGGATATAGATCAGATCTCCCAAATATTTGTTCCCGCTCTGTACAGACATTTATTTGGCCAAGACGCCCCTTGCATGTCGTGGCGGGCCAAGGAGTCTCTGGTTAAAGTGGCGCACTGGTTCCCTTTCCCTGGGTACACCTTCATCCGAGTCTTTGGAACTTACAAGGCGCCACATGCTATGCCTCGCTTCGTGACTGACAAAATGCTTATTCAGGAGGTGTGCTTTCAGATGTCACACGGATTCTCCAACATCCTGTCTAAGGGAAAAAAGAAGCCTTGGCCCACTCTGCCCCTCACCATTGGTGCATTCACGGTTAAAGACTTCAAGGAGGTACTAGCAGAGGCAGAAGCAATGAGAAGTTATCAGCTGGGGGCACTTGAACACCGAACATATGACCCAGAGAGAATAGTCCCTGAACACTGCCGGAGAGCCAACCTCAAGTGGACTTATCAACATCTTGAACGCCCAGCGGAAGATGAGAGAAGGAACTGGTATAATGCTGAAAGACAACTTGCTCCGGAAATTGATGTGGTCCAGGAAGACTCAGATGATCAGAACTTAGAAGACAGAAGGCGTCAGTTAGGAGGCGCCTCTTCATCTGTACTCAAGAAATCTCGAACCAACACAGGGCCAACTACATCCATCAAACAAAAGGAAGCAGAGGCAAAAGCCCAGCAGGAAAGGGAGAGAAAGCTAAAAGAAGATGAGGAGGCACGCCAAAAGAGTGCAACAGCAACACAAAAGAAGAAGCTGGCCAAAGAGGCCAGGAAAGAAAAAGAAGACAAGGAGGCACAAGCTGCAGCAGAACGTGCACTTAAAGCAGAGCTAGACAAAGCAGAGGCTGAACGACAAAAGAAAGCCGAACAGGATGCCGCAGCTGAACAGAAGAAGAAGGCCGAAGCAGAAGCCGCAGCAGAAGCCGAGCGCCGGCGGAAGGAAGAAGAAGAAAAGAACACAGAAGAAAGGGAGGATGACATGTTGGACGATCTTGAGGTAACTCCTCTCGACATACCTCAGGACCGTACAAAACTCTCTGATGTTAGATCACCCCAGAGGCAGGAAGAAGATGTGTTCGACCTGACCAGACTCACATTTGATCAGTTTTCGTTCAAAATCCGTCAAGAGAAGAGGAGGTCGTTGGCACAAAGTCCCTCTGCATCATCCGCAGTGTGAACAGGCAAGGATATAGTTTTGGATACCAGGACTAATCCGGTAATGATAGCATCAGCAGGTACTGCCTTCGCTGCGGCTACAGAAGAGAATGTAACCCGGATGAGTAGAGAAATAGTATCTCTACAAAACAGACTGCACGCAGCTGAACAACGCAAAAAGATAGCAGAGCAGGAGAAAGCAGAATTGCAAGCCGAAGTCCAGCAACTTCGAAACCAAGCTCTACCGGCAAATGAAGTCTCTCTTGCCATTTTCAAGGAGTGTGAGGTGTTAGAAATAACGATGAGACAGGTATATGGTGAGATGTTCACCATCAAACAAACCGTCGCTCCTCTGGCAAGAGCACGAATGGAAACCAGGCAAAGACAAGATCAACTCAAAGAGGCTTCACAGGCTTTGGACAGGATGATGGGTTGGACGATGCAGTACCCTCAGGCACCTGAAAATTTGCCTAAGAGGGACTGGATCCAGACGCAGGATGCAAAATTTCAACTCCGCATGGTGATGCAATCTGGAGACAAATTGTCTAAAGACCTGGACAAAGTGATGTCCTCGTACAACCACCTTATTAGTGGTATCGACTCCATGCATACGTTGCATCACATCCCATCGCTTGGGGCATTAGAAGAGGAGAAGACCTGGGAACAAGTAAACCAGGACATTCAATCGTTCTTGCAACCTATCAAGCAGGCCGCAGCTGATCCAGAGCCCTCCGCATCTCAGGAGCATCTTAGTCAATTCATCGCCGCTCCAGCGCGGATTTATACCAAGCTTGCGTCGCTTTCAAATCAGATCGGACAGAAAAGGGAGACCTTAGTACCAAACGCTTTGGAATGTGTGCATAGGTTGAAGGAGGAGGTACCTCTGGTGTCCCCCATAGCGGCAGAACACCAAGCGTGGCAGGATTTCCTCAGAGAGCAACAGGTTGACATCCCTGACATTAACATTTCGCGTCCCGGCAGCAGCAAGTCCTGAGCAGCAAGTAGAACCAGGTCGCAAATCGCACCAACAGGACAGGTCGCAGGTCGCATCTCCTACCCAGGTCGCAGAAGGAGTGGGTCGCAAGGTAACCCAAAGGTCAAGAAGACGAACAGTCAAGGAAACCCAACGGACAATTTTCGCAGTATAAATACTCCTACGGGACATTGTAAAGGGGCTTTTCTTTTTTTGGAAACTCAAGAGCTACCAGCATTGTATTGAAAGATCCGACACTTGAACATATGAATATAGAATCTTGTTAAAACACCCTATGGTTCTGATGTGTTTTGCTGTGTAAACACTTTGTGTATTTCCTTGAACAGTTTCAGAATATCCTATGATTAATGAAGCTGCTCTTTTCATGTCATCGTTTATGTGTCATGGCTATCCGTGTAGTATCAATGATGTTCAGTTTATTATCTGTCCTATTAATGAATGTTAATGAACTATTTTGTTAGCATTTCGTTTCATCTTTCACGAAGTGAAGAGGTATCTTATCATAAAGAACTGTTTCTTTTGTGATCAGACTACCGTACAAGCATTACCCCACAAAAGATGTGTTGCTAATGACATCTCTTGAGGTGTACGTGCTTTATCTATAATCTTGCTACGCATAGTGTTTGATTCATGTTTAACACATTAATCTTGTATTCTATATCACGTGAATAAGTGTATGTCCGCAGATTCAAACAGGTTCTTTTGCGACCGAAGGGAAGTCATCTTAAGCGGTAGCCGGACCCACACCCGGACGGGATCCCTACTCCAAACGGTTTAAGGTCTAATTGGGACTTTCTACCGGGGAGATCCCCTACTGTTGGCTGGACAAATTTTCCCGTCAACAGAATTGGCGCTAGAAGGAGGGCCTGAATGGCAGCCTCCCAGCACGCAACAAACATCCCATCACAAACTCCCCAAGGGGAGGTCACAAACAATGAAACTAACCCTCCTCTTCCAGAAGATATTCCAGGGAGGGAGCTTCGATATTATGAAATCACTAGGGAGCAGCTCAGAGCCTTACGCCCAACTGCTCGGGATCTTGTCAACCAGTTACGTTTCACTCCAATCATGGAATACCTTGCCCATACTAGGACCCCGCCCGAGCACATCACCCCTAACGGTGCCATTGCAAGTACTATACCCGAGCTCATAAATCTCATGTTGGAAGACCTCGCGAATGCTGTTGAGGAAAATGATCCTGTTCTCCAAGAGGGTGAAGAGTTTGCTGACACCGGGCCTTTCCCTGACTTCCAGCCTAACCGGGCTCGACAAAACAACAACCAGGCACAACCCCTACCCGGGGATGGTGAGGCAGGCAGAGGCCGAGGAAATATAGACGGGGGGAATAGGGCCCGTAGAAATGAAGGAGATAGGAATAGAGGCCGAGGGGCCGGAGGGAGGGGAGATAGAGGCCGAGGCCAAGGAAACCAAGCTCGCAACCGTCACCCAAACCTGGTAAGGCCGCCTGTAAACAACTTGGGATATCTTAGAAATTTTCTGAACCGTGGGGGACACCAAGACGAACACTCCCGTCACGAGTCAGAAGCATCGGTCTCAGGTTCGGAAGGTGAATCTGAACATCAGTTTAGGCAACACCAGCGAGCGAGAAGAGTACAACCCCTGGCCTGGATGGCTCAATCCCCGTTAAACCTGTTAGGCCCGCTCCAAGATTTGCCTAGGCATCCGGAGAAACATCTACCAAGGTTCGACCCTGAAAAAGGTACCCTGGCTGAAGATCATATTAACAGCTTCTATTTGTCTCTGCAAATCATGAGAGTCCAGTCCGATGATGTCGCATGTCGACTGTTTCCCCATACCCTCGAAAACAAGGCAGCCACTTGGTACCGCTCTTTCCCCAGTGCCTCCATCACTTCATGGGAGCAATTCCGTCGCATTTTCCTGCATAAGTTTTCAGAAGATAAAACTCCTTCCATGCTTCTAACTGAACTGAGCACCATCAAATGTCAAAAAAAGGAAAAGGTTAAGGACTTCAACTAACGCTTTGCTACCATACTGCAGAAATTTCCTCCAAACTTAGCATTGGATGACTCAATCACCATTGACTACTACACCAAAGCCCTACCTAGAGATATTGCAGTTTTCATGAAACGTGAAGCCCGTGCTAACCTTACGGCTAATTATGAGGCTGCTCTTGCTGTGGAAAAAGACATGCTTTCGATAGGAGCCATCGATCATGAAGGGAGAGATGATCACAAGCCTAACACAAAAAGAGGTCAGTCCACCACTCCTAAGACTACTGATAAGGATAGAGATGCTTTTGACTTTGAAAGCATGGCCAAAACGCTCAAGCATTTAACAAATGAAGTCACTGACCTCAGGAGAAAGGGCGCAGAAGCCACGACTAGTAGTAGACCACCAAAACCTTTTTTCAGAAAAAGTAATCTCAATACTAACAGACCTCCGTCCAACACAAATACTGCTCTAAATGTGGAAGAGATAGGGAAAGATAATTTCTGTTTTTTCCACCAAGCTGCCCATTCCGAGAAAACATGCCCTCAATGGATTGGTAGCATGACAGCAGTAGTTAATCAGCTTTTAGATGATCAAACTCCAGGGGATGTGACGGAGGGTGAGTTTTCAGATCACGATGAAGATCCGTCCTCAAATGAGGAACCAGGATCCACTATCCTTGCTTTTGACATAATTCGAGGTGAAGAAAACCTTACTCCTATCGATATTTACATGGCAGATGCTCCCAAGGATCAGCCCGTGCGGAATTATAGCCTCAGAAGCAAAGGACCTGTTCCCGAACAGTCTTATGAAGACAAGAAAAGGGCTTTCCTAAGGAAGATCCTGCCCCCTGGGAACGGAAAACAATCTGTCCCGGAAAAACTTCCCAATAACACTACCCGAGCGAGTCAAAAGAGCAAACTTCCGACAGAGTCCTCTAAGACTTCCACCGAGCCTAGCCCTCAACCAGAACCCAGCTATAACATTGTTGAGGATATGAAGAAAACAAGAGCAAATATTTCTCTCTATGAGTTGGCCCGCATTACTAATCAAAAGGAGCTCATTCTTAAGGCTTTCGCAAATACGTCGGCTACGAAGACTGTGAGCAACACGTCTGCGCAAGCCGGACCAGATGTACAATCCATAGTAAACGCCATTAATACAAACTCTAGAGGATCCACCCCCCCGTTCCTTTTGTCCTTCGAGATGTTCAACTTCAATGTCCACAACTGTCTGGTCGACTCCGGTGCCTCTACAAACGTCATGCCTTTATCTGTCTGTAAGAAACTTAACATTCGCCCGGAGAAGACTGATGAAAAAATCATACAACTCGATAGATCACAAGTACCTGCCATAGGGGAATTGAACAATGTCATCATCCGCTTGTCATCAGACTCTAGGGTCCATCAGTGCATCGACATTGTGGTTGTTGATATTCCAGAAGCATACGGCCTATTGCTCAGTAGAGATTGGTCCAGCAAATTACAAGGCTACTTTGCCACCGACTGGTCCCACTTGTGGCTTCCTTACAAGGGGCGGAATAATCAAATCAGGGTAGAAAGTGAGCCTTACATGAAACACACCGTCACTGATCTGGACGCTGTTAATGAACCCATCAGCTTTGCACAAGAAGAGCTTAGCATGTGCTTTCTGGAGTCAATATTTGGATGCTACCAAACCCCCCAGTCTCCTATAGGCCCCGAGGTTCAATCTGAAGTAGCCTTTGTCACTGAGGAGCAAGTAATCCCTGACTTATCACCTGCAGAAACCCCTTCACAACCTAGTGCCCTGAAGGAGCCGGAAATTGACCTATGGACCTTGTATTATGATGGATCCAAGACTAATGACGGAGCTGGTGCTGGTTGCATCTTGCTTGACCCGCACAAGAATAAATACTTGATCTCATGCCGGCTAGATTTCCAATGCACCAACAACTCGGCTGAGTACGAGGCATTAATCCTCGGGCTTAAAAGGGCACTGGACTTGAAGGTAAAATGTTTGCAGGTCATTGGAGATTCCGAAATCATCACCCGCCAGGTACGCAACACTATTCACTGTTTATCTCCACATTTAAAGGCGTATCAACAAGAGGTATGGCGTTTGATTTCTGGTTTTGATGCATTTGGAATTAAATCTGTCCTTAGGATGCACAACGCAGCAGCAGATACTCTGGCCAATGCTGCTGCTAGATTCACGCCTTTGAGGGACGGCTTTTCTATTGAAATTGTATATAGGCCCTCTGTGCCAGACAATATTTCTAATTTACGCGTGTTTAATGATGATCAACAGATTTTGGATTTTATGTGCAACGCTGAAGTATTCAAAGACGCTGCAATTGCTAAGGATGAACATGAGCGTGTGTTACAGAAAAAGAATGAGGAACACAGAGAGAACATTATGCCCAAGGGGGTGGTATCATTAGAAAAGATGTTTGATCTGCAAAACCGATTCCGCAGGCCTCCGAACACCAAAGTGCAAAGTTCCATATTGGCTCATCGGCAAGTCAACTTGGGGTCAGATGAGAACCCTAAGTTTGTTAACCTTGGCAAAGACTGTAGTGATGAAGAGGCACGGGCTTTCACCCAGCTATTCCGGAAGTATCGTGATGTATTTGCTTGGACATATGAAGATCTACGTACATACGATACTCGTATCATTCAACATGTAATACCCATGAGGGAAGGAGTTAAACCCTTCCAACAGAAACTCAGGAAAATACATCCAGCTTTGGAGCCAATGGTTCTAAAAGAACTTAAAAAGCTTTTAGATGCTCGCATCATTTTCAAAGTTCGTCACTCCACGTGGGTGTCGAATCTGGTACCTGTGCGAAAGAAATCTGGTGAGATTCGCTTGTGTGTAGATTTCCGCAATGTGAATCGGTCCTCAAACAAAGATAACTACCCGGTGCCCCCCATGGAACAGATATTACAAGCTGTATCTGGATCTGAGATGTTTTCCCTATTGGACGGCTTCTCCGGCTATAACCAAGTATTGGTAGCCGAACCTGACAGATTGAAAACCACATTCCGGACAAAATGGGGAACCTTTGCTTTCAGACGCATGCCCTTTGGATTGATCAATGCAGGAGCCACCTTCCAACGAGCTATGGACATAGCCTTCCGCGGTCTAATAGGGCAGAGCGTGGTGGTTTATTTAGACGATGTTACTGTATTTTCAAAATGCAGGGGCGATCATTTACGCCACCTTAGACAAATCTTCGATAGATGCAGGATGTATGGAATATCGCTCAATCCTAAAAAGAGCGTTTTTGCTGTGGCAGAGGGAAATTTGCTAGGCCACATTATCACTAAACAGGGCATTGTGGTTGATCCGGAATGGGCCAAAGCCATCGCTCAGATTCCGCCCCCAAACAACAAGAAAGCAATGCAATCCTTCCTGGGGAAGATTAATTTTGTCCGTAAATTCATTTCAGATTTCGCGCAAATTGTCAGGCCACTGCAGGGAATGATTAAAAAGAATGCTGCATTCAAAAGGAATCCCGCAGAGAGAGAGGCCTTCGAAAAAATCAAAAGGGCTATAGCTGAAACTCCTTCCCTCCAAAGTCCAGATTTTGATAAAGGTTTCATCCTATACACTTTCGCTTCAGATTCCTCGCTTGCGGCTGTCCTCACACAGAAAGATAATAACAACGATGAACGACCCATTTCTTTTATGAGCACCGGTCTACAGGGAGCTGAATTAAACTATCCGGAAATTGACAAGCAAGCCTATGCGGTTTACAAGGCAGTAAAACATTTTAGGCCCTACATCTTGAAAAGTCACGTCACGGTTTTTGTGCCACACCCAGCAGTCCGCTCACTCTTCGTACAGCAAGAACTAGGCGAAAGGCGGGGCAACTGGATGGCATGTTTACAAGAATACGATTTAGAGTTCAAACCAGCACATACCGTCAAAGGACAGGGCTTATGTCAAATGGCCGCAGAGGCTGCAAGTACACGTGAGATGGAAGAAGAATGTTGGGAACAAGAAATCGACATGTATCAGAGCGACCATGTGCCTCAGCAAAATATCCCTTCTTGGTATTCTGACATTTCAAGATATCTGGCCCAAGGCACGATGGACCCTGCTCTTACTGCCCGACAGAAGCGCGCAATAAGATTAAAAGCCACATCTCACCAACTGATCCAAGGTAAGTTATTCAAGAAACACCACGATGGGGTCCTGCTACGCTGCTTGGAAACTGACGAAGCACAGAAAATCTTAACCGAGTTGCATGACGGACCAGCTGGAGGTCATTTTTCCGGAGATACCACTGCCCATAAGATAATGCGTGCAGGATACTATTGGCCTACTCTTTTCAGAGACGCGCATGCATATGTTCGGAAATGCATTCAGTGCCAGAAGTTCGCCAACCGAGAAGCACGGCCAGCCGCACCCCTACTCTCAGTAGCAGTAGAGGAACCTTTCCAACAATGGGGTTTGGACGTAATTGGGGAAATCACACCTCACTCTTCTAAACAACATCGGTATATCCTTACAGCCACTGATTACTTCACCAGGTGGGTCGAGGCAACACCGTTACGCCGAATCAACGATCAAGAGGTAATAGAATTCCTCACGCATTCCATCATGACCAGGTTTGGCGTTCCAACTTCTTTAGTTTTTGATAATGCGACTTATTTCTCATCTTTTAAGTTATATGATTTTGCGCTGGAAAATGGAATTATTTTGAAACATTCTGCAAACTACTATCCCCAAGGAAATGGATTGGCAGGGTCACCTGTGCAGAACATCACAGGATTATTACAAGAACACTTCTATCCATAGACTGCTTGGCGCATTGCCATCATTTGTTATGGGTGGGCATGTCCTCAAATCTATGGCATTTTTATTGCTTTCTCACGTGTGTGGGAAATAAACATTCTTTGTTGCTCTGTGTCCCCCTCTGGCAGAGGCCTCTGAGGCATCCCAGAGCACATGAACCAAAGGGCAGGTGGCACTGCTGGAAGGTGGAAGGCAAAGGAGCAGGAAAAGTTTGCCATCCATCAGAGCCGAATCAAAAGATGGTTTGATAAAAAGTCCGCGGGAAATAAAATTTTTGAAGTAAGAGACCTGGTCCTTAAGTGGGATAAAGCCCATGAGTAAAAGGGGAAGCATGCCAAGTTCCAAGCACTTTGGACAGGCCCGTTCCAAATTAATGAAA